>OY744614.1:6973711-7086211 GCA_963556255.1 Allolobophora icterica
GCTATAGATTTACGTCATCGCATTTAATCACCAGATACGTCATGGTTCAGTCTTTGTTGAAGGGTAAGGTCGCCGTCAACTGAACGGACATCGAGAAGATGTCGTTAAACACGAAGTAAGGCTTCGTTTGAATTATGGTATCTTCAAATGATCTCTTTTGGTTTTCATTTTTAAAGAAAGACATGCGAAGAATTGTCAGGGCATGAAGTTTATAATAATAATAATAATAATAGTCATCAGCGGACAGTATAGGTTGGAAAATGTTAAGTCTTCCTAATTTTACAATCGTTTTGCGGATTCCGCAATCGTTAGATCTGGATTTTCACACCATCTTATCGACCTACGACTCGTGACTCAGAGGATCTTATTAGTTGAGGACGATCTGCCCAGAACACGACACGTCTGGTTCGATAAACTTTCTTTATAATCATCAACGATAATGCGCCTTTCAAAATTTTGCTCTGCCATGTTTAAAGGCCTACGACGTCATAGTCGTCAATGGCAACGTATTGTCATTTTAAATGGCGGCGTAACTGTAAACAATCTGAACTGATTTAGAACACGATAAACGACACAATCTCAAAAATGAGTCAAAAATCTTGCAAGGGGAAGGGCGTTTGCGGGGTGTGTTGGTCGTCATTTAAGACACATGCCTCGGACGGAACTATCCATCGGCACGGACCTCGATCTGGTCCGTGTCCGGGCTCTGATCAGCCACCGGCGGACGGCCCTGCAAACCCTTTGACCGTAACGCAATCGTTTTCCACCATGAACCAACAGATCGCCTCTTCACAGGGTTTGTCAGCGGATGAAGACCTTCCGCCAAACGCTTCTCGCCTCTCACACCCTATTTTACCTGGTCTTCTGATTAAGAGAATCCCAAGAGCCGCAAGACCATCTTGTGCTGCTCTCCTGGGGGAGCTAATACAAGGTATCGTGCAAGAACCAGATTGCGTTGGCAAATGGTCTGATTTGCTGGGTTTTGGAGGAACCGTGCTGGCGAAACCAAAAAGAGGAGGGAGAAAACACAACGTGACGAAGACGATTCTGTCCCGCATTGCCGATTGGAGATCGAGGGGGCCAAACTATTCAACCAACGCTGGACTGAATTTGACGGCAAAACCCAAAGCAATAAAATACGACTCCGCCAAGTATTTGGCGTCGGCAGTTGCCAGCAAGCTTGAAGAAGGCAACTTCAAAGCAGCCATACGTCTCGTCTGCAGTGAGGATAAGCCGGCGCTGGAAACACCGGAAACTCTGACCGCACTTAAGCATAAACACCCGCCCGCACCAGTGGACAGGAGAACACCTTGTGATCCAGACAGCTCAGAGCGCTTCATCGCGTTGCAGGTTTCGAAAGAAGAAGTCACTAGGGCAATCTCCTCTTTCCCATCGGGTTCTGCAGGCGGCCCCGACGGCATCACCCCACAGCATCTTAAGGATCTCGTGGCTTTTGGAGTGGATGACAACATCTGCCAACATCTATCCGACCTTGTCAATATGCTTTTAAAAGGAGGTTTACCCGAAGAGGCGAATGAGGTCATTTATGGAGCAAACCTTTTAGCCCTAAGCAAGAAGGACGGAGGCATCAGACCAATCGCGGTGGGCTATACCTGGCGCCGCCTGGCGGCAAAGTGCGCCAATTCATACGCGGTGACAAGACTGTCTCAGCTGCTCGCCCCCATTCAGCTCGGGGTAGGCACTCCAGGAGGTGCTGAAGCAGCTGTTCATGCAACACGTCGTTGGGTTACCACGATGCCTGAAGACAGCGTCCTAGTGAAGCTTGACTTCACAAACGCTTTTAACACTCTGCGCAGAGATTCGCTTCTAGAGGCAGTGGCTAGAGACATCCCAGAGCTCTATCGTTTTGCTCACGCCGCCTACTCCAACCGTCCACTGTTACGATATGGCTCGAATATCATACGATCTGAAGAAGGGACCCAGCAAGGCGATCCACTGGGCCCTCTGGAGTTCTGCCTTGTCTTACAACCGGTTCTGATAAAGCTGAGTTCGGATCTGCGCATTGGATACTTGGATGACCTGACATTGGGGAGTAGCAAGGAGTCAGTGGCCGCCGATGTTCACCTTATTGCGCAAGAATCAAAGAAGCTGGGTTTGCTCTTAAACCGCAGCAAATGTGAAATCGCCTGCCAGAACATCCAAACGCCGATCGATGACCCGGCGTTTCAAGACTTTACAAAACATGGCCTTCGAACACATGACCTTGTTGGGTGCGCCTCTGATACAAGGTCCAGCTGTGGATAAGGTCTTAGAAACGAAAGCTAACGATCTTGAGAGAGCAATCGCAAGACTATCCTTACTTCATACACATGATGCTCTGGTTCTGCTGAGAAACAGTTTAAGTGTACCGAAGCTGTTATACAGTATGCGCACAGCCGTCTGTGCTAATTGCCCGGGCTTGGCTCGGTTCGACAAATTGTTGAGAAAAGGTTTATCGACCATCCTAAATGTAAACCTTGACGATGACCGGTGGCTCCAGGCTTCTTTGCCGGTGAGAGACGGTGGTCTGGGAGTTCGTTGTGCATCTACGCTGGCACTTTCCGCCTTTCTGGCATCTGCTGCTAGCACAACCGAACTGCAGACATGCATCTTACCAACAGAGTCGGCTGAGATACCATACGAACTGGTCAATTCAGCACTCACCGCGTGGAAGACCTTGACAGATGCAGAACCACCAACAGGCACAGCAACTCATCGCCAAAAGGAGTGGGATATCCGATACACAGACAAGGCACGGACAGGCCTGCTCGAGTCCACCAGCTGTCCTCGCGATCGTGCTCGCCTGCTAGCTTCACAAGCACCTCATTCTGGTGACTGGATGCTAGCTCCTCCGGTGACTGCTTTGGGCCTTCGCCTCTCAGACGAGGAGATTCGGATTGCAGTCGGGGTGAGGTTAGGCACGACACTCTGTGAGCCGCACTTGTGCCACCACTGCCGAGAAAATGTCGACGCAAGAGGGCTTCATGGTCTGGTTTGTAGAGGAGGAGGAGTGAAACAACAGCGGCACGCTATGCTCAACGATGTGATCTGGAGAGCGCTGAGCAGAGCGAAAATCCCTGCTCAGAAAGAGCCTCTCGGCCTCTCAAGAGGAAATGGAAAGCGACCAGACGGTGTCACGCTGATTCCTTGGTCGCGCGGACGATGCCTGACATGGGACGTGACAGTGCCCGATACCTACGCCACCTCCCACATTGCCCACACATCCATCGGTGCTGGCGAAGCCGCGGAACGTGCGGTTCTGATCAAGAGGGCGAAATACGCAACCATCACTAGCACCCATACCTTTGTGGCGATCGCCTTGGAGACGGGCGGATCTTGGAGCGGTGAAGGTCTGCAGTTCGTTGTGGAGCTGGGAAGCCGGATATCGGACTCAACGCACGATCCACTGGAGACATCGTATTTGTTCCAACGGATTTCAGTGGCCCTGCAACGTGGAAACGCCATCTGCCTATCCAGGACACTGCCACCTCTGTCTGAGTGACGCTGAGATGGCGCTTCAGATAATTAAATCATTATTGTATAATAATAATAATAATAATAATAATAATGATAATAATAATAATAATAATAATAATAATAATAATAATAATAATAATAATAATAATAATAATAATAATAATAGTAGTATTATTATTATTATTATTATTATTATTATTATTATTATTAGTAGTAGTAGTAGTAGTAGTAGTAGTAGTAGTAGTAGTAGTAGTAGTAGTAGTAGTAGTAGTAGTAATAATAATAATAATAATAATAATAATAATAATAATAACACTTTTGCACTTCCGGGTCACGATGAAGATGGTCACTCCAGAGATTAATTTTCACACACTTAGGATTATATGTACCTCGGGGGAAAAAATAAAATAAAAATAAAAAATAATAATAATAATAATAATAATAATAATAATATTCTTATAATAAACTAATAATAATAAATAGTCATGAATATAATAGCAACAACGCCAATTTCTATAGCTCCGTAGCCCAGCCTTGCCGTTACAAAACCATCTAGCGGAGTAAGACCTGACGATGGCAATGATGCTGGCATTGTATTGTATTGTATTGTATTTACAGATTTATTTACTGCCTTTCAGCTTCGCGCCCAGAGTTCGAATCATATGTCGCAACTGTGCTCAGAAAATTGTGCGCTTAGGTTAAGGTCGCTGTATAACTTCCACTCGACTTCGAAGGATCTTTCAACTGATCATTACAAGGACTGAATAACTGTTCATCTCTACGCGTTGCCTTATCTGGACAACATGTTGTCTTGAAGGTTGCATCGAAGTGTCTCATTATCAATCAAATGACCTGACCATTGTACGCGATTGGTAAATATGTAGCTGTGAATAACTATTTTTTAAAGGTGTCTAAATGCAGTCGTGGATTTAATGCAGCAGTATTCGCGTTCTTATTAAGGTGCCATGAGAATGGCCGAGATGTCAGGAAGATTTACTGTACTGATGATGGTGATAATTATAATATTAAGGTCTATATACTACTACTACCACTACTACTACTACTACTACTACTACTACTACTACTACTACTACTACTACTACTACTACTACTACTACTACTACTACTACTACTACTACTACTACTACTACTACTACTACTACTACTACTACTACCACTACTACTACTACTACTACTACTACTACTCGAGGTCTTGGCTCTGGTGGTTAAATATTTAGCTGAGAATGGCTCCGTCGAGGTTGAGGAGACTCCTGACCAACGGATACAGCTCGAAGATACGCAGAGAGACGCCAGACCCATCGCCGACGAGATCTCGTGAGATCTCGCGCCAAGTCTCGCGGGTCGAGTCTGAGTAGGACAGGAATTCGTGAAGAGGAACAGACGAACTGCGCTTCTGGAAAACGGACTTCGTTCCTTCTTTCCATCCTTACCTCCTGATGATCTGTTATGTAAATGAAAAACATTTCAGGAATATGTAAAATCTCAGAATGGTCGCCTATACTAATGATCTGATCTACTCCAGTAGTTGTAGTAGTAGTAGTAGGAGTAGTAGTAGGAGTAGTAGTAGTAGTAGTAGTAGTAGTAGTAGTAGTAGTAGTAGTAGTAGTAGTAGTAGTAGTAGTAGTAGTAGTAGTAGTAGTAGTAGTAGTAGTAGTAGTAGTAGTAGTAGTAGTAGTAGTAGACCTTGGTCTCGAGGAGAACAAGACTGCGTGACTATATTGTATTGTATTGTATTGTATTGTATTTATAGAACTTCATGATTAAATCCACGACTGAAGTTAGACACCTTTAAAACGCTGCCATTTACAGCTACATAGTGATCTGTCGCGTTCAACCTGCTATATCATAACTCAGGTTAAGTGAAGCGTAAGATCAACTTCAACGTAACTTACATCCACAACATGTCGCTAAACACTAAATACTGCTACATAAGACGCAAGAATTCAGTTATACACCCCTTTTAAAATGCTGCCATTCTCAACTACATATCTACCAATAGCGTTAAATCGCCAGGTTCATTGAAATTCAGCGTTCGTGAATTAGGCAGTGCCCTGCGCTTGGTCTTCGAGTGGCGTTTTAAAGAATTCGAGTTTTCGTTAACGATTACCATTACGAACTGTTCGAGTAAATACTACTATTGATAAAGATGATAATGATAATGTTGATGATGACATCTTCTACTCGTTTTCGTATTTGAATAAATTAATCCATTTTCCCTATCCACAACATCGGATAAGTCAGAATCAACGACGTTTTTGATGCTAATATCATGTAACGGAGGGATCTTTCTTCAGCTAGCCAGCTCGGAAATGTTTAACCAAAGACAGTTATTGATTCTGAGACTGCGAGGGAACTGAGGGATGAGGAGTCATATCAAGGCCGACAATATGAGTATGGGTCCAACTACAGACTTGTAACTGATGAAGGATATGGAAGCTTACGTTTTCTATATACATCTCCACATCCAGATATAACTAGGATGACAACCATAAGGCGGAGAGTGAGGGTGATGTCAGGTCTTTCCAAGAAGAGTGTTACCGTGGCCCAGATCTGTGCCCCATGCGGTAACTGCGGTCAGTCTGTCGGGTGACCTGTGTGGCTGTAAGTCTGCCTGTCTGACTGCCTGCAACACTGTTCAACTGGCTCTCAATTTACCTGTGTATCTACGTACTTTCGTAACATGCACGAAGCAATGTGGAGACTGCGTTTTTGGGAAGGCACAATAATTAAATATTGATTGTCGTTGTTTAAAAAGTGGGGGTGCGCACTCCAGTCCTAAATGGGGACACGGGTACACCTAGTATCCCCTTTAAATAACGCCTATGTATTTACCAATCGTTCAATCGCTTTCATAGCAATTCTTTCAAATCTCCGTAGGTTTCGTTCGCGTTAACGGCCCTGGGAGTCGAAAGTTAATACATGACATTCACTTCACCAGTTTAGACACCTTTTAAACGGTTTCATTACACGGTATAGATATACGACAATCGCGTTTAATTGCCAGATTTTGCAGGATTTTTGCAATATATGAATGAAGGCTAAGGTCGCCGTCAACTGAACGGACATCGAGAAGGTGTTGTTAAACACAATCTAAGGCTTCGTCTGAATTGCGGATCCTATTTTAAAGAAAGAACTGTAGAGAAGTTTCAGAGCACCGTATGATTAAATTGCGACAAATTTTTTGCGTAGCGACGAATTAAAACACGCTAAGTCATTGAGACGTCATCGTGACGCAAACACGCAAACGCCAATCAGACGACATTCGCATATATGTTTCTCCCAGTCTTTCTGTGTGCGCGTGAAGACGCGATCTATACACGACGTTCCAATTATAAAGGCAGTAGTTTTTCTTATAACCAATCCAGCCCATCAGGTTTGTTACAGGAACCGAGGGGCTGTTGTATCCATGGGGTTGGTTTGAGAGTGGGAAGGGAGAGGGTTAGACGGATGTTCTCCCAAGGCTGAGGCCACAGCACTATTCAACGAGGCCGAGTAATACCTATAGGGCGGACAATCTAGCGAGAAAACCCTTTTGGCAAGAATCATCTGAATTTTATCAAGTATATGTAAACCAAGGTGCCGCTTAAGCAGTTCGTAGTACTAAAGAATACACTTAATTACTTAAGCGCTAAACACTGTTAAATAAAAATCAACGATTCGAATTAGACACCTTTAAAACGGTGTTATTCTCAACTACATAAACACCAATCGCGTTCAATCGCTAACTACAAAGGCTATCTCAGACAGTCTTACAGGCTAAGGGAAGCCTAAAGCCTGTAAGGTCGAATTCAACGTAACTTACATCCACAAGATGTCGCTAAGTACTACTTGTAATTGTAGTTGTAATTGTAACCTAATATTTATTTAGCGCCAATCAAATCAGCGGCGCTCTCGACCCGCATCACTGCCAGAACCGGCCAAAAAAGGTTTTCAAGCGTCTACGGAACTGAAGAGGAGAGAAGACAAGAAGCTCTTGGCTGGGGGAAGACTATTCCAGGCTGAAGGACCCACATAGGCAAAACTTTTAAATAATGCTGCATTAAACCATGAACACAGTTGTATTCTATTGTGTTTTATTTATCGTAGTGTTCCTGATTACATCGACGACTGAAATTAGACACCTTTAAAACGTGGCTCTGCTTTGTTACATATTCATCATTCGCGTTGTCTCGACATCGGCAAGTGAAAAGTAATTTTTTATGTCGACGACAACAGCCTTCGTTGCTGTAAGATGTCGTTAACATTCCAACCATCTCTTCTTTATCTTTGTCTTACACATTCAATATTTGGAAACTCTAATTCCACTCCTATTAACCTAAATCCTCTTCTGGCCAGGCGTGGCGCGATAGTTGGCGATTGAATTGATTATCAATAAAAATGTACAATAACTGAACTGAGTACACTTTATTGACCACAAACTTTAAACGGAGTTATGGATTACACCTTGTTCGACTGGATTAAGGAGAAGGCAGATCTGGTATTAATATAACTTAGCTTCAGAAATCATCATTCCGATGTTATGGAGGGTGGCTAAGGAATGAAACGCACAGTCCAAGATATGTATCTCAAGGTTAAGTACGTCAAATAGCTGTCATAGAAGATGCATCGCATCGATGCACCGAGTACACTCCGGAAGACTGTGGAACACGAGCGCTAAATTTTCGCTCGCAATGCACTCGGAGTTAACGCCGACCCGATTAACGGAACACCGTCACGCAATGGCCACTCCATCCGGTCAATTTATATAGCGTCTTCGTTTTGGTACGTGAAACCAGTCTAAGCTGGATATAATTATCTCAGCAGTGTGGTCGTTTCCAAATACTTAGTTGTGCTACTGTGATTATATTGTGCATATATTTTGCAATTTCTTTCACAATTCCCTTTGTGGGTTTTTAATGAAGTAATTATGCTATGGTTTATTGTGAGATTTGAGATCATTTGAATTGATACCAATAAATTTGGTGATGTCATCACTAAGGAGCTTAAGCTTTTATTTGCATTGTTGAATTTTCTCAGAGTGCAAAACACGGATAAAATATTAAACTCCACTAAGGTAAGGTAAGGTCACCGTCGAAGTCCCTGACAGAAATAAAATGCCGCTAAAATTCATTTCTTTATTTTGTTTCCATTAGTTCGTTTGTTCACTAAACAATGCTTACTGTAGTTAATAAATTAAACAAGTTAAGCTGTAATTGTAATTACCATAATTTCTATAGGATTGTCAGTAGCAAACTACTTCTATGATGCTTTAAAATGTCAACTGCGCAATCAGTAAGAGATAATCCTATGAGTTACCGAGTGGACCGATCGTGTTATCTAGCTATTAAACGCGATTAGCGATTATTTATAACTACGAATGGAAGCGTTTAAAAGGTGTCTAACAGGAGCAGCGGGTATTATTGTAATTTTGTAATTGTAATCGAGGATTTATATAGCGCCACTCAAAAATCAGAGGCGCTCCCGATCCGTGTCAGTGTCTTCACTGACAAAGAGAAATGTTTTCAGGCGCTTGCGAGACTGGGCAGGAGACAGAGAGAGGAGGACAAGCCTAAAGCCCTGAGGGAGGCTGTTCAAACTGGAAGGGCCCACAACCGCAAAACTACGGGACTGGGCAGTAGCAGTGCGCATCCAAGGGACTAACAAGTGGCCACGGGCAGATGACCGGAGAGAGGCCCGACCAGGTAAACTGGAAACCTGGGTGCAGTAAGCCCTGAGATACAGTGGAGCTGAGTCAACAAGACAGTTGCGCATGAGGGAAAGGACCTTAAATTGGATGCGTTGGTGAATGGGAAGTCAGTGAAGGGAGTCACGGATGTAGGAAGAGATATGGGCAAACTTCATGATGCCCCCTATAAGGCGAGCAGCAGCATTAAGGATGGACTGAAGTTTAGATGTGTTAGTAGAGGACAGGCCAATATAGACAGCATTTCCGTAGTCAATCCTAGTACAGATCAGAGCATGAACCAAGGTCACTCGGGTAGTAGTAGTAGTAGTAGTAGTAGTAGTAGTAGTAGTAGTAGTAGTAGTAGTAGTAGTAGTAGTAGTAGTAGTAGTAGTAGTAGTAGTAGTAGTAGTAGTAGTAGTAGTAGTAGTAGTAGTAGTAGTAGTAGTAGTAGTAGTAGTAGTAGTAGTAGTAGTAGTAGTAGTAGTAGTAGTAGTAGTAGTAGTAGTAGTAGTAGTAGTAGTAGTAGTAGTAGTAGTAGTAGTAGTAGTAGTAGTAGTAGTAGTAGATTTCAACTTCCATCTAGAAGATCCTGCTGATCCTGCTACGGTCTCTTTCCTTTCAATTTGGACTACGCCAGCATGTCAAGCTACACATCGACTGGGAGGCATACTAGATCTGATAATTACCGCTGATAATGATCAAGTCTGCGACCTGCAAGTCATATACTCTCTCCGACCATGCGTACATCGAGTTCTCACTACCTCACCTTCACTCCCAGCCTCTACACTCTATGCGCATGTCCCGTGGCCACAAATCCCTTGACCGTCAGATGCTCTGTGACGCACTGCGTAGCTCTCGTCTCCACCATCGACTCTGGATGACCTAACGATCGATCAGCTTTTTGACCTCTACTCATCGACCATGAACCAGTTAATGGACATCATGCTAGCGCTTCGAGAAGTAAAGACTCGCTGCAGACCTCTAGCTGTCTGGTTTAATAGGGACTGCCATCAAACACGCCGACGCGCTCGTTGTTTTGAACGTCGCTACCGTCGGACAAAGGATCAAACTGATCGGTTGACATGGATAAAACAGCTTAGCGACCTCCATCAACTCTACCGCCGGAAGGAGGCGGCTTACTGCGAAAACCTGGTCTTACGAAATGAGAAAACCCAAAAACACAATGGTAATCCATTTCCGGTCTTATGGGACGCTCTTCTCGACCGCCAGAAGAGCCCACCTTCTCTGCCAACGACTTCTTGACGATGATTTCTACCAAGGTCGATGGCCTTCGTACTTCTACCGCTGATGCATGCCCGCCTCTGATTTCGTCAAATGACTCTGTGTTTGACGGATTCCAGCCAATCCTAGAAGCCGACCTGCGCCGCCTGCTTGTCTCTTCGAACTTAAAGTCATGTGAACTCGATCCTCCATTTATCATTACTTACGTTATTGATGACATTGTTCCATTTTTACTTTATTTGTTTAATTGGTCTCTCCTTGAAGGGTATCTTCACCCCTCGCAAAAACGTGCCATCGTTTCTCCCACCCTAGAGAAACCTAACCTGGAGCCTAACCTATGCCTAAATTATCGCCAACCTCTCCTACGTGTCTAAGACTCTTGAACGAATTGTTTCGTTGCAGCTTCTCCCTTACCTTGAACGGTCGGGTCTCCTTCCACCCAGTCAATGAGGTTACATGGCTCATCATTCCACTGAAACGGTCTTGCTCTCCATACTTTCTGACATTTATTCTGCTATTGATAGATGGGAACTCTCTCTGTTTTGTCCTCTTTGTTGTCTCTGCTGCCTTTGACATGGTAGATCATGACATTTTACTGCAGCGACTTGAAACCTCATGTGGTATCCATGGCCTCCCACTTCTTTGGTTCCGGTCTTACCTTGCTGATCGTACGCAAATGGTTATCTGCCGAGACTCCAGAACCCATTGGGTCAGAGTAAAATTTGGCGTGCCACAGGGCTCTGTCGGCCCTCTCCTTTATCTCCTATACACGGCTGACATTTCAGCTATATTTGCTAAGCACTCATAGGCGTAATTTGTGGGGGGGGGGGTGTACGAGGGGTACCCGTACCCCCACTTTTTGAACTGGGGGTACTATACCCCCACTTTTTAAACAATGCCAATCAATATTTTATTATTGTGCCTTCTCAGAGAACGCAGTCACCACCAAAAGTACGAAAATACTTAGATACACAGGTAAACCGAGAGCCAAAATTAATGAGAATACTGGCAGGGAATATGTTCAAAATGGGCGCCATGCGAAAAGCCAAAGGGGTGAAGAAATTGGTACCCCCACTTTTTAGACCAAAGTATTGGTACCCCCACTTTTTAGACTAAAATTACGCCCCTGTAAGCACTTATCAACTGGTCATATTTATGCAAACGAAGCTCAAGCGCTCGTTCATAACACTCCCTGTGCACAGCTTGAATTAACGACGCATTGATGCTCTGTCACGTGATTTACATCTTTGGCTGTCTTCTAATCGTCTCTCTTTGAACCCAGCTAAGACGCAGCTTATATGGTTTGGTACTCGTCAACAGCTCCTCCAACTAGACTGCCCACTTCTTGCTGAGAAATTCCCGTTGTTCACTTTCTTCTCTAGTGTCCGTGACCTGGGCGTTGTCCTTGACAGTACGCTCACCTTTTCTGAACACATTGCTAATCTTACCCGTTCTTCTTTCTTACACCTGAGACGGCTTAAAGCAATCCGACGCTCTGTCTCCTCCTCCGTTTTTACCACTATCATTCACGCCTTCATCTGCTCCAGAATTGACTACTGTAAGTCTCTTTTGATTGGGCTGCCAAAAGTCCGTCTTTCACCCCCCCCCCTCCAGACTGTTTTAAATGCTGCGGCCAGATTAATAGCCCGACTTACTAGCTGGTCTCATATTTCAACTTTCATGTTTGAGCATCTTCACTGGCTTCCCCTTACTGCTCGTATTCAGCTTAAGGTTCTCACTTTAGTCCTTCGGTCCTATACAGGCTTTGCACCCAAGTACCTCTGTGACATTGTTCGTCTGCCAGTTTCAGCTACTTCCCTCCGTCCATTGCGATCACTTAATCACCATGATCTTCTTGTACCACGAGCCAGGACCACTATGGTCAAAACTCGAGCCTTTTCTAGATAAATCTCTCAGACTCTTCCTATGTACCTCTATCTCCTTTTATCTCTGTCTCTGTGTCGACCTTAATGTGTCTCTAGCTTCCTGTGTCTCTGTGTCTCTGTCTATATGTGTCTCTATGGCTTTCTGTTTGTGTGTCCCTGTCTCTCTATATCTTTCTGAGTGTCTCTTTCACTGTATCTTTGTCTCTCTTCTCTACCTTATTTCTTCCGCGCCAAATAATTCTTACTTGCGGCCTTGAAGTCATAATTTCACCCTTTCTGCTAGAGATTAATGTAACTTCATTCCTCGTGTTTTATCAAAATACGCATATTAATTAACACCTCTAAATTTATGAAATTTCTGCAGCGACCATCCATCTCATTTGGCCTCTCTGGCAATGTCCTTAGCTGGCTTGTCTCCTTTCTGCAGCACCTTTCCTTTATAATGTCCTATAGTTCCACTAGATCCCTGGGTGTCCCTGCACCATTTGGCCTGCCCCAGGGCTCTTTCCTCGGTCCTTTCCTCTGCTTGCAGCTGGGTCTGTCCTTAGCCAGTCATACGCTGATGACCTCCAAGCCTATGCCCATTGCGCCACGGCGCGAGCGACTGCTGCGGTGGGAGCAATAAGCAAGGCAATGGACACCTTGCGGCTTAATTCGACAAAGACACAGCTAATATGGCTTGGCACTCGCGAGCAGCTCGCTAAGATAGACCTCGAGGCTCTTTCCCTGGGATACCCACATTTACCTTTTTGACCTCAGTCCTGGACCTGCGAGTAATTATAGATCAGGAACTCCCCTTTGTTCAGCACATAAATCTTCTTTGCCGTATCTGTTATTTATCAGCTCCGACAACTCAGGGTCATTTCCCGCTCCAAATGCGGTCTCTACACTTGTCCATTCTCCCGCCTTGACTACTGCAGCGCTATATATGATGGGATGCCGGCTGAGGTGCCTTGACAGGGTCCTGCGTACGGCTGCCCGACTGATGGGTCAGATCCCTAAGTTTGGCGGAGTCTCGCGGTACATGCGGGATGTTCTCCACTGGCTCCCTTACCCCCAGCGCATTGCCTACCGGGTCTCAGCCCTGGTCCGGCGATGCATGGAGGGCCTGGCACCTCCATTAGGGTGGAGTGAAAAAATATTTTTTTAAACGAATTCTAATAGACTAAGTGAGCAGAAGATGCAACTTGGGTAGAGAAAGAAACACCAAATATTTTAAATTTCAAATGATATATTCTGCGCTCTACCTGTGATGCAATATTTCAACGTGGTTAGCCTAATATCACAGTGGTTGTCATCCAATTTCCTCTTCCTTTACCTTTCCAAAATAGAATTCATCGTCCTAGGTCTTCCTGATCATATAAAGAAAAGCCCTAACCCTTCCATACACCTATAGACTAACTCATAATCTCTTACCTTCACATCGGGACCCCCCGTTGGCAATCTTGGTGTTACTGTTAACCACACCTCCTTTCATGCACATTTGTGGCCTTCGCCGCATCCGGCCCATGATCGACCTTAAAACTGCCTCTACCATGCTACCTCCATTGTTCATTAAAGCTTGATTAATGCAATTCCCTCTTCCTCAGCCTTGAATCCACCCAAAGGGTCTGCGACTTATCCAAAACTCATTAACCAGGGCTCTCACTAGAACGCCCAAACATCATCATATCACTCCCATCCTCAAATCACTCCACTGGCTAAAAATTTCAGCGCGAATTCACTTCAAAGTTCTGTCACTAACCTACAACTCCCTATAATATTCCCAGCCCAAGTACCTCCGTTATCTCTTCACCATCCACACAAATCGCTCCACTCAATGCTCCTCTTAGTCTTTCTCGACCCCACAGTGACTACTCATCTCAAGTTCTCCAATCGAGCCATATAATGCACTATACATGGAAGTTTTTCCAAAGAATTTTATATGGTAAATATTTTACAGCCGGTAGAGGGCAGAAGACGCAAAGCAAAATCAAAAATATTTTGAACACTACTTACTCTAACATGATGGCAACTTTTCATCACTATCAGAAAACGTTTGCATAAAAACTTTTAGTGCCATTTCCAATCCACCTTAACCTCCATATTTGCAGGAGCTGTGCTGCTCCACTATGGCCGTCCTGTGCTGTGGCTCCCTTCGCTCGGCTGTGCAAGCAGATTTCATTGTTCCTCGAGTGCGGACTGTTATTCGGCAGTGCCTTTCATTCTCTGTGGCTGGCCCAGCGACCTGGTATGGGCTCGCGGTAGAACTGCGATTAACGCCAATAGGTCACCTGCCTTGTTCCTTTCTAACCTTAAGACTGTTGTGTTTGATCGTGATCGGGCTGGGAGCGTTTCTGAGTATATAATTTATTTATTTATTTATTCCGGATATTTCTATAGCGCCTCTCGAAGTCAACTACTACTCAGAGGCGCTCCCGACTACAGCATTTGATACTGTGCCAGAATTTTCACGCCGAAGCGCCACGAGCAATTGCGAGTGAAGGACTTGCCCAAGGTCCGTACGCAGCGGCTAGAGTGGGATTCGAACCTGCAACCCTCCGGTCACAAGGCGCCGAACTTACCACTGAGCCGCCACGCCCCACAAATCTTGAAGGGGTGCTTAGGCGCTATATAAAACCACTGTAATAAATGAATAAATAAATAAACTTCTTCAGGCTAGAATATTATGCTTCTGTTATCTGTAACCTGTTGCGTTATTGTCAACTGGAAATGAAGGAATGTTGATTGATTGATCAATTGACGGACCTCTCTTTCTGCTTTTTTGTCTCTCTGCCTGTTTCTGTGTATGTGTTTCTCTGTCTCTCTGTCTCTGTAACTCTGTTTGACTCTGTTTATGCACCTCTATGTCGTTGTACTTCTGTCTCTGTGTCTTGTTATATGTCGCTATAAATTTCTTTCTGGCTTCTCTAGGTCTCCTATTTCTTTGTCTCTGTCTTTTTATATCACTGTGTGTGCGTGTTTCTCTCTGTATCTCTCTCCGTGTCTCTGTTTCTGAAGATGCCATTAGGCCTATTTACTACAACAACAGTTCGTTGGTAGTACGTGAAACGGGGAATCGCGGTACCCCATTTAGAATTACTCAGACATCAGGAATTTTTTACTACTTGCAGTGAAACAGGGTCCTAGTGTTCAAAATATTTTTGATTTTGCTTTGCGTCTTCTGCCCTCTACCGGCGGTAAAATATTTACCATATAAAATTCTTTGGTAAAAAAAATATGAAAATAATGTTATCTCTAACTGGGGACATCCCCTCTTTACCGAGGTCCCCGCTTTGTGGGACTGTTGCGTGTGAAGGTGCCCGGTTTACCCCATTCACAAGAACTACTACTACTAACTGACTACTGCTGCTACTGCTGTTGTTGCTGCTGCTACTACTACTGCCACAACAACAACAACAACTACTACTACTACTACTACTACTACTACTACTACTACTACTACTACTACTACTACTACTACTACTACTACTACTGCTGCTGCTGCTACTACTACTACTACTACTACTACTACTACTACTAATAATAATAATAATAATAATAATAATAATAATAATAATAATAATAATAATACTACCACTACTACCACTGCTGCTGCTACTACTACTACTGCTACCCCTGCTACCACTGACACCACTGAACTGCTAATAAGAGTCGTTAAGTTTTCAAGTTTTAACTCCACCACTTCACATATTTTGGTAATCGAGTCCCAAGCCTCGTGAAAGTAGAAGTGCGACTTAAGATGCCGTTAAAAAATGAAAATATCTACTAGCATTGAATCGTTTAGTTGTTTAATTGTCGCCTTTTCTGGACTCATTCTGAAAACTTGTAAAGCAAAAATTTCCTATCGACCTTACCGAACTGAAGCGCAACTCTAAAGCTAAGAGTAAAGCACAAACGTAATCACAAGTGCTGCGTCAAATCAAAGGGGTTGATATGAATGTGTTCATAATCTTAATGTTGAGATTGCAACAACATCCAGACAATGCACTAAGTTGATCACTCGCAGGCGCTCAGTCAAAACAAAATCTATGGGCACCTGAGGTAATGTAAGCTAAGGGAACGACGTCGTATATCCTGGCAGCAACTAGATGTCGTTGATCACAGTGAACGCTAATCGCATTGACTACTGTAACTTGCTGTTGTTGGTATAGTAACGAAGTCAAAGTCGCGCTTTACTGTACCTAAGTAAAGGTGCCAGTACTTTTACCTGTAAAGAAGTATTGCAAAGCGGAAATACTTTTAATTTTAAAGAAGTAAAATTTAACCTATTTTCAGTTCTCTTACTTCGTTATAATTTACATAATATTCGTTACAATGTTCATTACTAAAAGTTACGCTATAACATTGCGTTAGATAGAGCAACGCTGAAGGAGATCATACAAATTTGTATACAGCTCGCGATTGGAATAGACACTGGTAATTTCCTGCTGAGACCAATAGAAGGGCTTCACCCAAAACACGTGACTCGTGGCAGTAATTCTTGCGTAGCATGGAAAATAAGTGCGACATTTCTAATACTTTTACTTTTACTTAAGTACTTTCGTCTGATGCTTTCAACAGCACTGTATATGAGAGCATAATGTGTTTTTAGTTTCGTGGTCACGAAATTTTATATTGAGAATAAAGAGTGTTTTAAAGGTGTGCAAGTGACTCTTTTGTTGTGTTTTAATTTATTTGCATTAGCTTCGGTTTACAGCATTTTAAAGGTTTCTAAATGGACCCCCAAAGGAATCTTCGGGTGGAATGGCTGAATAGGTAAACGAAATTGACTGTAAATAGTCAGATTGATAGATAGTTTTTGTTTTAGGACATTCTGTTGAAACAAACGATATTAGTGTCACCCTCCTCCTTTGTCCTCGCTTCGGACTGACACCAAGCGAAAACAGCATTGGCGAAGTTTCTAGTGACAAATCAATCAGTCAATCGAAACTTGTATAGCGCCCCTTCAAGATCACTTCTCAGAGGCGCTGACGACCAAAAAGCAAGTGGAACAAAGTAGTCATAAGCAGCGAGTTGAACTGAGGAGAGGTAGTGTTAGGAAGGTTGAAGGGCGCTGATTCACAATAGAAATGATTAGCATCACCCTCCTCGTTTCTCCAGACTTGGCACTGTCAGTACCAGAGTAAGAGCAGCGGCGGAGATATTGTTATTTAGTTTCCTGAGTTTAGCAACCTTTCATGGCAACAAAGGCGGTTGACTTCGACAGGTATTATTTTGCTTAGTAACGCTCAATTATTAACTGAAAACGGGATTGCATAGCTTTTACTTATAGAGCCAGAACTATACCTAAAAGAGGTGTGTCATTATTTTTGAAAGTTTCCGCCGCGCAGGGCCTTCACTTATATGGCTATTAGAAAAACTTAAAAGAGGTGTGTAGTTATTTTATAACAATGCTGACCTTTTTGTCGCATAATATAGGTCTAAATCGTAGCCAAATCCGTTACTGTTTCCATTCCTCAATAAATAGATTCTTTGAAGCCTTCCTAAATATATTTTAACACAAAAGTTGAAATTACAAGGATTGATAGGCTGTGTTACAGTGGACAAACATGTTAAAACACATCAATTTTCCGATCACAGTCTAACCGTGGCAGACGATCTAAACGCCATTTTCATGACGAATTAACTTTTCCGAAAAAATCTATGAATCGACGATATTAATTCGTATATCCTGGTGAAACACAATCAAAGTCCTCCATTATAATTTCAAACTATTGTAATGCGGATGGTGGATCCAGGGTTTAACAACATCTTATAGCAGCAAAGGCTGCTGACGTCGACTGAAATTATTTTTGGCATATTACAGTTCTTATATATTATAATGCAGAGTGTGCCATTCTTATATAGCATTGGTAGAAAATATTTTAAAGGTGTTTAAAGATGACGCTTTAATCAATTGGCTGCTCTGTCTATGCTTATATAGCGCTTGTTTCAAAGTTTTAAAGGTATCGAAAGACATCGCTCTAATCAATTGTATTTTGAATCATTAAACGAAGTTGACTGAAAAAAAGAAGAAATTATTTTGAACAGTTCTCACCAGGGTTGTAGACCAGGGTATTCGCGGGTATACAGCGTGTTCTAACCTCTAAAGCCCGCATACTCACCTCAGAAAATATCTTTTTGTTATAATCACCTCTGGAGAGCGTGTACTCAACTCCGGAACATACTTTGACACATTTTTTAATACTGCAGAGTTTATACTATACCTTTTACAAGATTTTAGTTTGAAATTATAGAACGGAAGTGATCCCACTTTATATAGCATATGTTTGACAACATTTTAAAGGGGCCTAAATAAAGCGCTTTAATCAATTCACAACAGAGCCGTACAATATCACTCATGACATTATGTCACATCACTTAAAGCAATACAGTATGTATAAATTATCTACGATACACATAGCGATAAAATGTTTTGATGCAAATTAAACAATAGTTCGCAACAATTGTCACACACAAGAAATATTAAAACAGCTTCTGATTTAAATGTACACTTGTGCAGTACGTAATCCTATATTTACAACTATGACGTATTCTATCCCTGCTAACGGTGTAGGTGTTCTATTTATACCGCTCAATATTACGATTATAAAGGTGTCTAAATTGGGACAAACTAAACTAAGAACTTATCGAATGCCTAAAGGCAAGTCGACGTTAACCGTCATGCCAGCCGCTAGGTGTCGTGGAACAATGAGAACTAATGCATGAAATTTAGAGCATTATCTAGACACCTTTCTAACAGTTCTACGTCAAACTATATTTAACAAACAATCGCTTTTATCCGTATATTTGAAACGCCGTATTTCAGTCGAACGGCATTTATTCCATTTTTTAAAACTATTTCGAAGCTTCTGTGTCTTAAAACTAAACCTTCGGCCTAAAATAATAATTGATTCTACTACAAATAATAAAATCATTCTCCGTATGTTTGGACTGGCATCCCCTATATATAGCTCCTGGGTTCCCGCCTTCACTTTCCCGACCATGGTAAGCCCTGTTTTTTGCATTATCGTCTCTATTTCTAATACCACCATCCTGGCAACAATTCCAGATATCTTGTCGACATATTCAGCCGTGCAGGCGCGTCGGCATTTCTTTGACGAAGACTCAACCTGGGTATAGTCTGTATCTCTCTGTGTAACTATCGATGTCTCTTTTTCAACCCATCATATATGACGGGCAAATACTCTAGTATTTATCATAGAGGGAGAAGCGAGACATGATTATTACTACTGTTGCAGAACTCCACAGCATAATCTTTTTTTCAGCTCGAATTCGAATAGATTTAAATTTGTTTATGAAAGCGATTATGTTTCAGTATTTAAAAGGCATTGAGACCTTCACGGCTTTTTCAGAGTAGTCCTCCTTCCATTAGGTTACTGCCTACACACAAACACTAGGAAACATGCCACTGGAATATATGGACCTCTGTTCTGGAACTCTCTGCCCAGCGAACTGACTTGCCTATCTACTGCCAGGAATTCAAAAGCAAATATAAAAGATATCAAATGGACACACTCGTTTAAAATTACTACAGATCATTGTGCAGGTACCTATGTGACTATATATTCACGTTCCTTTCTGGCTTTTCATTGATTTCAGTGTTGAGTTAACCCTGTCAGTGTTTTATACACTTTGTATACTCACTGATGGACACCGTAACCTGAGGATTTTGCTTGTTATATGTAGCACAATATGGTGCAGTTAAACCTGTTAAACGAACTGATGTAACTAGGGCAATCCTGTTAACGGAACGCTATGTTCCTTTGGGCTTTCCCTTTGACGCCATTAATTTGCTTGTTTAAATTTGTGTTGCTTGTATCATGGTGTTCAATAATTTGTGTTTTGATTGATACTACGATCCATAATTTCTGATTAAGAGCTAATCTGTCGTCTGAAGTTTGGGCGATAATTTGGAATATATAAAGCCGGCAAACACGATTAAAAGGTGTTTTAACGTACTCTAACGCCATCTTATGGTTACAATTGCACCTGACTTACGGTGGGTAGTTTAATCAATGACAGAATGAACGAAACTAGATACATATAACATTAGAGAAAACCAATTAAAAGGTGTATATATTATCTAAGCGCTCTGAGTGTCTAGCGTCATCTTGTTGATGCTAGAGAAGTTACTACATGATTTTAATTCGTACTCTGCTATATGAGAAGTAAAACGATTGGCAAAAATGGATTAATCCAGAGTTTAACGACATCTTGTGGCAACAAAGGCCGTTGACGCCGACAGAAATTATCTGAACAGTCCTCACCTTTCCTTTGGCATAATTATTATTATCCCTCTATTGCATGAATTATTTTTCTCTCCCATTATCCATCCAAAATATCAATTCACAATCATATTGGGGGGTCTAAAGGTGTGATGATTTGCTTTTTGAAAAATATTGTCTGACTTGATTAAATTATGCATATTTTGGTATGTCCTTCTTAAGGGACACCGTGCAGGGAGAAGTACAAATTTGTACAATATGTATATATGCATGCATGTATTATGTATGTATGTATATATGCATGTATGTATATGTGTATGCATGTATGTATGTATGTATGTATGCATATATGTATGCATGTATGTATGTATGTATGTATGCATATATGTATGCATGTATGTACGTATGTATGTACGTATGTATGTATGTATGTATATATGCATGAATGTGTGTATGTATGCATGATGTATGTATGCATGTATGTATGTATGTATGTATATATGCATGTATGTTTGCATGTATGTATGTATGTATGTATGTATGCATATATGTCGTCGATATTATGAGGCATTGTTTAGTGTTTAGCAACATCTTTTAGATGTCAGTCCTTTTAACTTCTACCTAATCATACATGGGATAATTGCATTAATTAATAATTTAGTTGCTGTTTAACGAAAACAAAGATGATTAGCGTCGCCCGTCTCCTTTCTTAGCGATTGAACGTGATTGATGAATAATTATGTAGTTAAGAATATCTCGTTTTAAAGGGAGTCGTGGATATTACTTAACACTGTCTGTTGTACAGCGAGTAATTGACATCTTGTGGGAAGTTGTGGATATCAACGGCCTTTCTAGCTATAAGACGTCACTGAACAATTGAATACATCGTTTACATACATACATGTACATACATGCTGAATGAATTAGTTTCTTATACGGACTAAGAATTAGTCTCTCAACGGTCGAGTAAGACCTAAAATGTTATTAAATCAACGAATATTTTAACTTTTACTAAGAAAATGGGTTTTAGTCTCTTTAGATGTTTGCTAATATTTGACATTAGTTCGAACGATTGGAAGGGTAGAAGATTGCAGAATACTCGGATAGAGCAACGCAGACTTAAATATTGACACCGCTGTGTGAAATACAAAAGTCCAATTGAACACCTTTAAAAGCTTTTGATCCTATGCTATATTAAATAATCCAACGCGCTAAATTGAATTTACCCATGTTCTTGCCTTTCGAGTGCTCGTATGTCGTTAAATCAAAGAATCATTTAACTTTTACGAAGAATAACTCGTTCTTAGTCTCTTGAAATCTTTTCTGATTTTTTTCTGGCATTTGTTTCAATGGTTGGTTGTGTAGAGGAAAGGAGAAATGTCGGAATTCAGGAGAGCGATCGCTCCAGAGTATAGGTGCAGTGTGGTATATGGATGGGAGAACTTGAGATGAGTGATTAGTGGGGAACGGACAATGGTAGGTAGGATGATCGAGTAGAACGAGGGTTTGGATGGTAAACTTGTCGAAGATAAGTAAGCGAAGAGCTTTGGTAATGATAATTGCAAATTTATATAACGCCACTTCAATCAAGACTCATTTGAGGCACTCTGTCAGGGAGTTACAGGTTAGCGAAAGAATTTAGTGATTTTGTAATGTAATTTAAATCTTCGAAATCTGCCGCATACATTAATTAATTTTATGCCTTTACCTAACATTTTATTAGATACGTTCTTCAATCTTCATATTAAAAAATCTGGACTTTCTTAGTGTTCGACTCACGTGTCAACCTTCAAGAATTGTATGAACAGAACTTACAATAAATAGCTAACACATTTGATTCTCAGTGTCGCCATCCTACTTTATCCAGGCTTCTGACTGGCACCACCAGACAGTGGGGTAGCGGCGGAATTCAATGCAACGTTAGCTTACGTATGTAGACCATGAGACGACAGAAAGAAGCAGGAGCGAGTGAGGATCGAGATAATGCTCTGTGAATGTGAGGGAGGAGTCAAGTGTGACACCCAAATCACGGACGGTAGAGGAGTATTTGTAAGCAGAGAATTTCTCAGACAGTAATAGAGGATCGAGTTTATCAAGCTGATGCCCAGTTACAAACCAGATCAGTTGAGTCTTAGCAGTGTTTAGCCAGAGACGGTTAGTAGTTTACGCCAGAGACAAAGCAGTCAATAGAGCGGACGATTAAATATGCAAAAAAAAACAAAGACAATGACTATCCAAAACAATGATATCAAACAACATAGAGAGCTGAAAGTGAGACTGGATGGAGAGGAGCTGTAGCAAGTCACAAAGTTTGTGGCCATGGGAGGACTAATGACGAAAGATGGCCAATGTACAAAGGACATAAAACACAGGATCGGACTGACGGCAGCGATATTTGTCAAGACGAGCAGCATATCAACAAGAACAAAACTAAAACTGTATAGGACATTTTGTCATCCCAGTTCTGATATATGTATCTGATTGAATGGAATTCTGCGCTTTTGATTTATATATAGCCTTAAAATGAACCGTTTTAAAGGTGTCCTTGAGCAAACCAGCGATCATGGCTTCCGATCCTAAGCAACATCGAAATACCTCATCTCCGTCGAAATGCCACCGCCAACACTTTGACAGTTTACCAGTCACAAGCCTGGAGAAGGGGGAGGGCTTTGCTAATCATCCTTATTATCACACAGTGTAGTCAAACTTAAACTTCTGCTTCAACAAATATAATTTGATACTAATCGAAGCAGCTGTTGCTAATGTGCATTTATTGAAGGCCCCTACCTAATGATCAAGCATCAATCGATGGCGCTGAGCAATTGCGAATAAAGGACTTGCTAAAGGTTCCTGCAAGTAACCGTATCAGAGGAGGAGGATCGAACCCGTACCCCTCGTTACAAACAAAGCGCTGTAACTAATCGGTTACCGTGTCCCATAAAATATAACCGGATCGATGTAAAGAATAAGAAAGATATCAGTGGATTAAAATACTGGAAGTAGATTTCCATTATCCTGCATATATGAATAAAAGTAGAAATAAATGTAGTTTTTTTTACTCTTTACTGAGAAATTTGATCTTACAGTCTCTTTAGATGTTTGCTAACATTTGAGGCGTAGTTGCAGTAACGGGGTCGGTTGGTATCGCTAAATGCAAGAGCGCTGTCATTGGTTAGCGTAAAATATACACTGACTATAGATCCCAATAGGTGCCAAGAGATATCTTTCGTATGACGTAGACAATTCCTTCAGGTAGAAGCGTATGTTTAAGTAAGTAAGTATATGTTACCGTATGTTATTATTAAACGTAGGGATTACCGTAATTAATTATTAGTTGTTAAAAGTTTAGCGTAATTAACTATTAAACGTACGGTTTAGCGTAATTAATTATATTAGCGTATTTTATTATTTACCGTTTCGTTCACGTTTCGTTTCGTTCACGTTTTAATGTTTTAATGTAAGTAAGTATATGTTAGCGTATTTTATTATTATGTTTAAGTGAGTAAGTATATGTTAGCGTATTTTATTATTGACATTAGTTCAAACGATTGGAAGGGTAGAGGAAGGCAGAATACTCGGATAGAGCAGCGCAGACTTAAATATTGACACCGCTGGGTGAAATACAAAAGTCCAATTGGACACCGTTAAAACCGTTGCATTGTAGCTATATATAAACCAAAGCGTACACGTAAATTTGACTTTCTGTGCTCGTCTGTCGTTAAATCAAGGAATACTTTAAATTAAACCAAAAAAAACTTGTTCTTAGTTTGGTGAAATCTTTCCTAATATCTGTCATTAGTTTGAACAATGGGATGGTAGAGGATCTGAGAAATGTCGGAATTCAGGAGATCAATAGAATCCGAGTAGAGTTGCAGTGTGGTTTATGGATCGGAGAACTTTGGTAGTTAGCGGGGGACGGACAAAGATTCTTGAGGTAGGAGGATGATCGAGTAAAACGAGGGTTTGGTGGTAGAATTGTCGAAGATAAGTAAGCGAAGAGTTTTGGTAATGGTAATTGCACATTTATATAGCACCACTTGAAGCAAGACCCATTAGAGGCGCTCTGCAACGGAGTTTCAGGTTAGAGAAAGAACCTAGTGATTTTGCAATGTAATTTAAATCTTCAGAATCTGCTGCATCCACTGAATAATTTTTATGCCTTTACCTAACAACACGTAATTATATGCGTACATTAAAATAAGAATTTTTTTAATGTACGACTCACACGTCATCTTTCAAGAATTGCACTTACAATAAACCATTCAAAAAGCTGAATCAAGTTTGGAATCTACCTTGGAATTGAGTGTTAATAGTTTCATAATATGACCCCTTGAAAAGTCGACAGTTTCGACGGCTTCTTTGAAGTCTTCAACACTTTCTGGCGGCTGATCCTCATGGGATGAGTTAACAGCATCCTAACTGAGGCAGCGCAGAGATTACAGTTTATGCAGATCGAAAGGCCCCTTTGGGTCAAATGGCGTTGATATTCATGGGAAGTGTTTATCAGACAAAGGCATACTGACTGTCGATTATTGGTGCCAGTCCTGAAGCTTTGTAAAGGAGGAGGGTGACGCTAATCACCTTCATTATAACACAACATCGTTGAGCAGAAACTACAAAACCCTCTGTTATGGAAGTTTAAGGAAACAGAAACAAAGGCAGTCCGATTAGATAGACATGATGAATGAGGATGTAACATCACTTGGAACAACACTAAGGGGAGCAATGACCTTGACAAATGACCGAGGACAACGAAGTTCATTTATTCGTACCCATCGCTGCCAAACGGCTGGCGTCAGGAATTGATGATAATGATAATGCATTTAATTGCTTTGATAACAATTGCGTTGAGTCGCCGTAAGGTTGCCCTCAACGACAATGTCGGTCGAAGATGTCGTTGTTACAATTGACATGAAATGAACTGCTGTGGTTAGACACCTTCATTACGTTTCCATTCTCAGCTACATAATTCAACAGCCGCTTTCAAACGCTAGATCCTCTACAACAGCGGTTCCCAAACTTCTCAGTGTGACGGACCGGCAGGAACTCACTTTCAATGCGACGGACCGGCAGGAATTTTCCCATTGCAGCAGGACCGATACCCAATTTATTGGTTTTCTTTCTTTCTCAATCACTAAAGATGTAGGCCTATTAATTAATTATAAGATTTAAAAAACGAGAATTAGGCTAAAACAAATCTTGGAATTTGGTGCAAATTATAAGTTACATTCAAAGGAGCGGATATTGTTGGGAAAATGTCACAAATTTAATCACAGTTCTAATTATAAAATAAGTTGTAAGCAAGTTAATGTAATACGAAATAATATCGTATTCACTGGTCCAATATGAATCAAAACTTTGCATTTCGTTTAAAAAATATAAATAATTCATGCTAATGCTTACTTTTCATTAATATATTTATTATATTCTATTCTTGTAATTTTCAAATTTATAATATATTGTACTTACAATATCAAACCTAAAAGTAGACGCGTCTGTTGACGAAAGCAGTGACCAAATTATTAAAGACGAAAGAGATACGTCACATCCGGTTTCTAATTGCCGGTCAAAAAACCCAAATGTTACGATCAAAAGTTCTAGTAAAGGTGAACAACATCTATTTGACCTGTCAGCAATTCGTCGAGAAACTATTTATTCGGCAGTTTTAGTTTACAATAGCTGAAATACATTCACTTCCAATCGTGTTTTTAAAGATAGTTCGAAGCGACACCCAATCGAGAAAACGTAGTTTTTCCTGACTCAGTTCGCGGACCGGTAATTGAGGGCTCGCGGACCGGCACCGGTCCGCGGACCATAGTTTGGGAACCACTGCTCTACAACTGGTAAGGTCTACTTCAACGTAACTGACATCCACAAGATGTCACTAAGCACTACACAATGGTAAATAAAAATTAAGGATTCTAGTCAGACACCTTTTAAACGCAGTCATTGTCTGCTACATATTAACCAATGTCGTCCAGTTGCTGTCTTAGTACGTCGTGGCTTAAAGCGCAAGATCAACTTCAAAGTAACTGACATCCACAAGATGTCGCTAAACACTAAAATTACTACAACATAAGTAATTAAGGATTTTCTTTATTGAGAAGCACTAGCAAACGCACAGCGCTCTACATGGAAAACATAATTATTAATCAAATAATAAAACAATAAAAAAGCAATCATATAAACATGAAGTTTCTGTTAATTAAATCAGACATAAGTATAATAGAAGAGAAGAGCAAGGTAGCCAAATCTTGGGAGAGCACAGTAATTTGCGTAGCATCCTACGTTGGCCTAATTACCTACGATGGCCTAATTACCTACGATGGCCTAATTACCTACGTTGGCCTAAGTACCTACGATGGCCTAATTACCTACGTTGTCCTAATTACCTATGTTGGCCTAATTACTGACGTTGGCCTTATTACCTATGTTGACCAAATTGCTTACTGCTTATTTTGGCTAATTACCAATATTGGTCTAATTACTGGCGCTGGCCTAATTTCCGACGTAGGCCTCATTGCGTACGTTGACCTCATTACCTACGTTGACCTAATTATCTACGTTGGAGTAATTACCGACGTTGACCTCATTACCTACATTGAAATAATTATCTAAGTTGGCCGATTTATTTAAATTGGCTTTATTATCGACGTTTGCCTTGTTACCGAAATTGACTTGTTGCCTGTGCTGACCTAATTACCGACGTTGACCATAATGACTTGCATTGGTCGAATCACTTACGCTGGTCTATTTACCTACGTCGGCCTACTTAATCATGTTTAACTAATTACCGACGGTTGACCTTATTACCTGCATTGGCTTAATTACCGATGTTGAATAAGTTACCTGCGCTGCTAAAAGTCATTAAGAAGAGAAACGTGAAATAGAATCGCCATGACGCTTCTTCGCAATTCTTTCTTCAGAATAGAATCCGAAACAAATGACTTGATGATACCGCAATTCAAACGAAGCCGATTACTTTGTGTTTAACAACATCTCCTCGATGGGAAGTGATCTGGCAACTGAACGAGATTGACGAGTATCTATAACCGCGAAGTAATGTGTTTAAAAGGTGTCTAGTGGACCAGTGGATTTCAAGTATTAAAGTCAATTGCACTGACGACATCTTGTGACCGACGGTGTCGTTGAGGGAACCCTACGGTGACTCGATAAATTTGGTATCAGGGCGATTAAAGGATTTTTAAATATGTAGCTGGGAGTGACTGCTCGCCTGTGTTGAGGGGTTTTGCGAGCGGGTTGGAGCTGGAGGCCATGGAGGGAATTATCCGGAGGCTGGTGACTCAGTGGTGAGTCAGGGGGGGGGTACTTACCTTCATCAACCCTATCACTTGTGCTAGTCTCTTTGCTAATATTGTGGACAATCCTTGCCATGTATTACATACAGTGCTACCGCAGATTAAGCACATTTGCTACTCTCTACTCTCACGACCCCATAACTGTGAGCCTCCAGGGTATGACAACTTGTCTCAGAAATGCTTCCTCACTAGGGTGCCATACAAATAACTGTGCTCTCCCAAATTTGGCTACCTTACTCTTCTCTTCTCCTAGCCTCCTTGTCTCTCACAGAATTCATATTATTATTATTATTATTATTATTATTATTATTATTATTATTATTATTATTATTATTATTATTATTATTATTATTATTATTATTATTATTATTATTATTATTATTATTATTATTATGCTCAGGCTCTTTCCAAGCGCCGTGATAAAGGCCAGGCCGTCGTCGTATTATTATTATTATTATTATTATTATTATTATTATTATTATTATTATTATTATTATTATTATTATTATTATTATTATTATTATTATTATTATTATTATTATTATTATATTTCTTTGATCGCGGGAAGCGATTTGGTAAAAGAACCGCTGAAAGCCACAGCATTGAACCGCTGGACAGTCACCGACAGTTGTTGAAACAGGAAACTGGTCTCTCGGGCTTCGCCTGTGATCTGTGTGAGGTGGCGGCCAATGTCTGCAATGAGAGCAAGGCCTCTGTTGTTGATGGGGCCAAGCGTTTCCATGGCCAGCGGGACGAAGAAATGAGTGTGAAGGAGCGCGTTGTATTTTGCGTTCTTTCTGCTGTCAGCAAGCTCGGCAGCCGCTCCGGCTTGAATGGCTGTAGTGGGTAAGTAAGATGCCGCGAGCGTGTCCACAACCGTGGCGTCCCACACCAGACTCCGACCCGCCCTCCATTGGACGAGGGTAATGCCGTCCGGTTTCTTGCCATCCGTGCGGAAAAGGCCTTGTGGTTCTTTGACTGCCGGAAAACCAGCTTTTGTTAGGTTGCGGCAGATCAGGTCGTTGAGAGCGGCATGGCGGGCCAATCGACCGAAGCCAAGAATACATGATAGGCCGTGTGTGCCTCTAGCAGTGACCAATGAACCGCAGGCGCATGTGTGGGGTTCGCAGATGTTGGCTCCCAAACGTAGGCCAACCGCCACTCTGATCGCTTCGTCGCTCATCCTTAGACCGCAAGATGTAATCGGCAAGCAGTGAAGCCAGTCGCTGGCGTGTTGGGCAGAAACGGCTCTCAGTCGGGCCTGTGCTTCCGTCTCCGTTAGTGCACTATTTAGCTCCTGGAGCAACTTTTGAAGGAGCGGTCTGTCCCATTTGGATTGAATATGTATAGGGAAGTCGTCAGCTTTTGTAATGCCTGTTTCCGCTTGCCACTGCAAAGATGACGTTGCGAAGTGCAAGTCGGGCTGGAGAGCGGTCACACCTAGAACGTTGGACTGGAGAGCGAGGGTGCCCGCGGCTGATGCCAAAAAGGCGGGTAGTGCCAGCGACGACACCCTTCGTATGCCCAGACCGCCCAGGTCGATAGGTAGAGTGGTCTGCAGCCATTGAGGTTCGGTGAAGGTGATGTTTAGAATGTCTTCCAGACCTTTCCGCAGGATACGGTCGTAGTCTGTCAAACGGGGTCATTCGTACATGGCGTGCAGCGGAGTGTGTATATTAGTTTAGGAGTGCCTAGAGAGCTTCTTAGTATTAGCAGAGCGTCTTGCCGCGTTATTAAACATAGTCTGTTTAAAGCCCTGTCCAACTCCTTCACCCGGGTTTCTAGGGCGGTCTGAAGGGCCAGTTCTGTGGAAAGCGGTGCTCCTAAGAGCATTGCCGATTCCGGGGCCGTGCGCGTAAATTGGCTGAAAGCGTCTTGTTGGAACTGTTCGTGGTCACCTGCTATCAATTCGCATTTTGCTCTGTTGAAGCTTAGGCCCAGGTCTGCACATTCGGTCTCTAGAAGTGAAATATCCGTCGCCACCGTATCCGCCGGCCCTCCCAGGGAGATGGCGTCGAGATAGCCAAAGACTAGAGGTGAGGTTAGTTTAAGCAGGGTTGGTTGTAGCGGGAGGCAAAAAAGAAGAGGACCTAAAGGATCGCCCTGTTGTGGACCGACTCTGGATTGGATGATGTAGTTGCCGAATTTGAGCTGAGACGTCTCCGCGTAAGCTAGATGGCAGTATGGTGCGAGCTCAGGCAATAAGTCGTTGATGGAGGTTAGCATGCGGTCTCGGTAGAGGCTGTTGAAGGCGTTTGAAATGTCCAGCTTTACGATGATAGCGTCGGGCTCAAGGGCCGACAGAAAACGGCGCGTTGCGTGGACTGCAGCCTCCGCGCCACCGGTTACTGCGACACCCAGTTGTCTTGGTGAGAGGTAAGACACGAGTTTAGGCAAAGCGTATGAGTTGGCACTTTTTGAGGCCAGTCTGCGCCATAGATATCCTATTACAATTGGCCGCAGTCCGCCTGTTTTCTTGCGTAGGGCAAAGAGCGTTCCGCCAAAAAGAATCGGTCTGATCTCCTGTGGGCAACTTCCTGTCATCAGTATGTTGACGAAAGCCGTGATGGCTGAGATGAGGGCTGGACCAGCATCTGTTGACTTGGCCATCTCCAGGAGATGTTGTGGTCGAAGACCGTCCGGGCCACCTGAGGAACCCGCCGGAAATGTGCGGATCAGATTTCGCATTTCCGTCTCAGTGATCTGGATTGGTTGAGTCGTGGGCAGCGGAGGAGCTGAAGAACGATCCGGAGGGGGAGACGGATGTCGCGCTTGTAGTTCCGCAAATGTCTGGTCGCAGATTAGGGCCGGAGTTTCAGTCGAGCAGAGTATCTTTGCAGCTGCTTTGATGTTCCCGTCTTCAAGCTTAGCCGAGACCGCGCCGCGATGGACTGGGCCTCGTTGAGAGATTTCCCACTCCTCAATTCGTGTGGTCTATGCTGGTCAGTTCCAAAAATTTCGTCAGCCTTTGTGTGCCATTGACTGAAGAACTCAGAAATCCATTTTTTTAATGGAGGAAGTGAGGTTGTGGCGTTTTCCTCCATGTCTTGGTTGCTCCAATATGGTGGCACAGAAGCTCAGTAGGCATCTCCAGTTGTCCAGCTGTGTGGGGTCTGATATGAGTCGGTTGATGACGTTGGTTAGAAGTGTGCATGCACTCGTTCTGGCTCCTTTCGGTATGTGAATAATAAGTTTGTATTGTAGAGTTGGATGTTGCATATGGTCATTGGTGTTAGTTTGAGTTGGATTTTGAGTGCCAGCATTCATTGGAGTTGAGTCGTTGGTCGTAGCTCTGTTCATCATCGGTGGAGAAAGATGAGAAGGGTTTGACTGAGTCGTAGGGTGATTAGGCTTGTCCTGTTGGGACGCTGAGATTGGCAGCATGTTGGAGCCTGGGCATGGGTCTGCCCTGGGGCCATGTAGATGGACTTTGCCGTCCTTAATGTGAAGTAGTCTGGAGGCATGGCAGACACTGCATATGCCACGGGCCTTCTGCGAAGAGTTAGTAGATGTTGAATGGAGAGGAGTAGAAGACTCTGAGGTGCTCATCCGCTTGCCCTGTGAGTGAAATGGAGCGTTATGATCATCGTCGAAAAGACTGAAAGCGCTCATTCGTCCGTGTTAGAAGCTTAGTCAGCGGTGGGCGTTAGGCTATAGCTGCGTGGACGATTGTTTTTAAAAACGGTCTTAATGTGGTAAAGAAAGAAGAAAATCATTTGATAAAGGTTGGAATACTCTCACGACTCCAGAATCTTATGTGAATACAGTCAACAATTTCCTTTACGCTGGAGTGAAAGGAATGAGATTGGATGTCGACAAATTGTGTTTGAAATGTCAATAAATGAGCGACTTTACAGCGTTGCTAGGCAACACGCATTGTGACGTCGTAGGATATTTAACTGTTTTACCGTTGAAGATTATGGAGATTATGAAGTTATATTCCGATTTCCAGTTGTAGTGTTCAAACATTTCAACGTAGAATTGTGCAAAAAACCCGAACACATCGCCAGAAAATAAGTAGGTATTTCGGATCCTGGCATCGATGGAAAGAGAATAGTATAAAAACGTGATCTAACGAGCTCGCGTTACTTTTAAAAATCTCAAAAACCTCACGAGTAACAAATCCAACGACCAACGTGCGTCACGTTATTATTATTATTATTATTATTATTATTATTATTATTATTATTATTATTATTATTATTATTATTATTATTATTATTATTATTATTATTATTATTATTATTATTATTTTCAGTTCTTTCTTTAAAATAGACTCCGAAACAGATCATTTGAAGATACAGCAATTCAAACGAAGCCTTACTTTTTGTTTAACCACATTTTCTCGATGCCTGTTCGGTTCAGGGCGATCTTATCTTCCATCTGTATGAAAAATCCGGCAATAACACGCGATTGACAACTATCTATATCCTAGAATGAAAGCATTTGAAAGGTGTCTAAAGTGAAGCAGTGGAGATTTGAAGAATTGCTATCTAAGCGAATAAATGATTTGTTATATTATATATGTAATAAAAGTTTGATGTTAGTAAATTACATATAAAAAATATTGATTAATGAGTATTTATGTTACTACATTCCAACATTTGTTTCTTAGATATGGTATGATTTGGTTTATGAATTATTGATGTTTCACGAGTGTCATATATGTAGCGTTGATTGAAAACGTTTTTGAGGTGTCTAATAAGAATATCGCATTACGACGCGTTAAGGCTTAGAAATGGTGAGTAGCGAATGTTAGTTGGTTAGTTCCTGCTTAACGACGCTGTTTTATCACAAAGATGATTAACCAGTGGCGTCACTAGGGTTGTTGTCACCCAGTGCGGTAAGTCATGGTTTTACCCCCATTTCGACCTCCTCCCTTAGTCCATTAGCAGACCATACAGTATACTTAGTTATGTTTTTGTTGTTACCTGTTATTGTTAATTTTAAAATATTAAATTTCTGCTGAAACTTTGCAAAAATTTTTTTACACAGGTATTTTGTCATTTTTGCATCACCTCCTGTGAAGGTGTCACTTCCCTCACTCCGCTAGTGACGCCACTACTCAGGGCCAAACAAATGACTGGCTTTTCCTCATCGGTCTCGCGTTCCCTAAAGGCATTTCTGTTTCACCGGGGCTTCTGTGCTGAGAGCGCCTCTGAATAGTTATTCTGCGAGAGGCGCTTTATAAATTTCCAGATACAATACAATACAATACCTATGTGACCAAATTGCTTATTGCTTATGTTGCCTAATTACCGACGACGCTTTTATAACCAACATTTGCCTAATTACTGGAGCTGGCCTAATAACTTTAGAGGCCTAATTTCCGACGTAGGCCTCATTGCGTACGTTGACCTCATTACCTACGTTGACCAAATTATCTACGTTGGAGTAATTACCAACGTTGACCTCATTACCTGCGTTGAAATAATTATCTAAGTTGGCCGATTGGTTTAAATTGGCTTTTTTATCGACGTTGGCCTTGTTACCAAATTGACTTGTTGCCTGTTTTGACTTAATTACCGACGTTGACCATAATGACTTGCATTGGTCCAATCACTTACGCTGGTCTATTTACCTACGTCGGCCTACTTAATCATATTTTACTAATTACCGACAATTGACCTTATTACGTGCATTGGCCTGTTTACCGACATTGAATAAGTTATCTGATCTGCTAAAAGTCATTATGAAGAGCCACTTGAAATAGAATCGCCTTAACACTTCTTTTCAGTTCTTTCGTTAGAATAGAATCCGAAACAAATGATTTGAAGATACCGCAATTCAAAAGAAGCCAATTACTTTGTGTTTAACAACATCTTCTCGATGTCCGTTCAGTTGACGACAACCTTAACTTTCAACGCCATCAAACAAGGGATCTGACAACTGAACGCCATTGCGAATATCTATAGCCGAGGAGGTGACGTGTTTAAAAGGTGTCTGTTGGAGCAGTGGATTTCAAGTATTAATGTCAACTGCACTGACGACATCTTGTGCCGATAGTGTTGTTGACGGAAACCCTACGGTGAGTCGATGAAATTGGTATCAGGGCGATTAAAGGATTTGTAAATATGTAGCTGGGAGTGACTGCTCGCCTGTGTTGAGGGGTTTTGCGAGCGGGTTGGAGCTGGAGGCCACGGAGGGAATAATGCGGAGGCTGGTGCGTCAGAGGTATTTACCTTCATCAACCCTCTCACTCGAGGCACTTTGCAATAATGCTTGCGCTAGTTTCTTTGCTAATATTTGGCTCAATAATTGCCATGTATTGCATGCAATGCTACCCCGATTAAGAATACTCGCTACTCTCTACTCTCACGGCCCCATAACCGCGAGCCTCCAAGGTATGAAAACTGTCTAAGAACTGCTTCCTCGCTTGGATGCTACGCAAATTACTGTGCTCTTCCAAGATTTGGCTACCTTGCTCTTCTCTTCTATTATACTTATGTCTAATTTAATTAACAGAAACTTCATGTTTATATGATTGCTTTTTTATTGTTTTATTATTTGACTAATAATTATGTTTTCCATGTAGAGCGCTGTGCGTTTGCTAGTGCTTCTCAATAAAGAAAATCCTTACTTACTTATATAGTAGTAGTTTTAGTGTTTAGCGACATCTTGTGGATGTCAGTTACTTTGAAGTTGATCTTGCGCTTTAAATCCACGTACTAAGACAGCAACTGAACGACATTGGTAAATATGTAGCAGACAATGACTGTGTTTGAAAGGTGTCTAACTAGAATCCTTGATTTTTATTTAGCATTGTGTAGCGCTTAGTGACATCTTGTGGATGTCAGTTACGTTGAAGTCGACCTTACCAGTTGTATAGGATCTAGCGTTTGAACGCGGCTGTTGGATTATGTAGCTATAAGAATGGATCCGTAATGAAGGTGTCTAACCACAGCAGTTCATTTAATGTCAATTGTAACAACGATGTCATCTTCGACCGGCAGTGTCGTTGAAGGCAACCTTACGGCGGCTCAACGCAATTGCTATCAAAGCGATTTAACGAATTATCATTATCATCAGTTCCTGACGCCAGCAGTTTGGCAACGATGGGTACGAATAAGTGAACTTCATTGTCCTCGGTTATTTTTCAAGGCCAGTGCTCCCCTTAGGGTAAGTCCAAGTGATGTTATTTCCTCATTCATTCTATCTATCTAATTGGATTGCCTTTGTTTCTGTTTCCTTAAAATTCCATAACAGCGGGTTTTGTAGTTTCTGCTCAACGACGCTGTGTTATAATGAAGGTGATTAGCGCCGCCCTCCTCCTTTACAAAGCTTTAGGACTGGCACCAATCGACAGTTAGCATGACGATCTGTAAAATCTAATGAAAACCATGTTTTACATAAACTTTTTCCCCCACATCGTCGTCCAGGCCGATACGAACTTCGCCCAAGACCCCATGATTTCTTACTCCCTGAAAAAGATGATCGAAATTTTATCCCTCGAGTACTGTTTAAGGATTTGTATTGACCGAATAACCTTTCAATAATAAACTATAGACTTAACTAATAATAAGAATCAAACCATAGCTTAAACATTCACCAATAGTCTATCCCTTGATTTCTAGATATATCCTACTAATTATTTCTGTGTAACAAGTTGCGTTGTCGTCAGCTTGATGCTTTGATTAAACGAAATTGATTGACTGATTGAAGGGTGCTGTTAAACTCATCCCATGAGGATCAGCCGCGAGAAAGTGCTGAAGACTTCAAAGAAGTCGTCGAAACTGTCGAACTTTCAAGGGGTCATCTGCACAACTTACTTTTTTTCTCTGGATGCGAATCTGACCTCTATGGGACTATACATTTACACGGTCTTCCCTCTGATCGTGGATCTGGTCGCCCCCGGCTACTTCTCGGGGCCGTGGTCGCCTACTTCGCTCAACGCTCGTACGGCAAGGCCCTGATCGTCTGCATCGAAAGTTGGGTCAGGACCACCCACTTAGTTGTCACGTGTTCCGGAACTTGACAGCGACTTTGCGCATGCGCCGGCGACGCTCTACGCCGTTCTGTGTCTACTTCCGGCCGTCGCTATGGCGACCGTTTACCGTATAGTGTATAAGTACCGCCTGAGCGTCAATGCGGAGACAGAGTGTAAAATGATGGAGGACGGTGGGATGGCAGATGACCTTGAGGAGCTGTGTCCAAGGTCAGCGTCTGCGTCGGCTGCCGCTGAGGATGAGGCTAGGGCTGAGGATGTTTCAGCATCTTCTCCTAGTGAAACAACGACGGCCATTTTACTAGAACGGTTGCAATTGGATATCAGTTTACGTTGGAGTCGACCTTACTGAGAACATTTTCATGATAATAATAATGATAATAAAAATGATCATAATGTTAATAATAACAACAAAAATAACAAAAGGTTGTTCCGTATCAATTATTGTCTATTCCGGGCATTTACTTCCGGTGCAAATACAGCATAATTGTTATAATAACAACGACAAAGATGGCGTCAGTTATGCAGTTATGGCGACGACGATGATGATGATGATGGTGGTGGTGGTGATGATGATGATGATGATGATGATGATGATGATGATGATGATGATGATGATGATGATGATGATGATGATGATGATGATGATGATGATGATGAAGGGGAACAGCAGAGGCGGATAGAGGCATGGATGGTTGAAGAGGTGAGGGATGGAAGGAGACAGCGAGGTAGTGCAGGTATGACGGAGGAAGTGGAAGAGGGCGTTGAGTAACGTTAGGGACTGGACTAGTATTTGAAGAAGAAGGGTAGTCCATTAAGCTAGTCCAGAGGCAGCCGTCGGTATGAAGTGTTAGCGACTTAGCCTCGGCATACGATGGCGGTGGGCAGTCCTCTCCCTCGCCATGTCATCGGCGAAAGAGAAAAGTCTTTAGAGCAAAGAAAAAAACGGTGTGCGAGTCTCGGGGAAGATATCGCAGCTCAGGAGGAAGCCCATTCCAAAGTGTGGGTCCAACGACGTAGGAAGCGTGCTGGTGTATAGTAGCGGTGCGTGCGAAGGGAACAGAGAGGTCACCACCGTTGGCAGAGCGAAGAAATTCGTAATTTGTCAACTAGTAATTCCTTCAAAAGATCACTAAGAATGCATATAATGAATCACTAATGATAATGCACCGGGCTCTCCTAGCTTTGTTTCTCTTGCTGTTTTCCTCTGCATTTTTTGTTATTCATTTGTTATATTTTTGTCAACTCTAGTTAAGTCTGCATACTTTCGTTTATATTACGTTAATGATGTTTGTAATGGTCTTGTGACCACGTATGCTAAGGCTCTTTAATGATGTTGCTAACCTGCCTGGATCGTCATGTATTGACACTGATGCTATTACCTGGGGGTTCCTCCTAAGCGGGACAATAGTCCCTTCTGGAGCTCCCTATTGTATCCCATCTAGTTGCCACACGCATTTGTTCCTTTTTTATAATTTTTTTTGGGTTAAATTCAATCATCATTTGTGTTTTGTGTATATTTGCTATTCTCTGTCTTGTTCAATTTATGATGAGATACAATAAAGAATTATGTTATGTTATGCTATGTTATGTTATGTTAAGACAGCGGTGATCAGATGTTCTTATTTAGTTTTTAGCGCCATCTTGTGAGTTAACGTCGACCTTTCCGAAACATAAATTATAATGGATCAACCGTCAACAACTAGCGATTGAACGCCATAAGTAAATATGTTACTAAAAATGACGGCGTGTTAAAGGTGTCTAACTGGAGTCGTAGATTTAATGCAGCATTATTTAGTGTTTTGCGACATCTTGTAGATGTCCATCACGTTGACGTCAACCTATTAGAAAATCTTTAAAATTTGGCGAACAACAAAGGCCGGCAGAATTTATTTTTTGAACAGTTCTCACGGTTGTGGCGATTGAACGCGACTGGTGAACATTTAGCTGAGAATGGTTCTGTTTAAAAAGTGCCTAACAGGTTTTATGTAGTATGGTTTAGTGAATGTAGCACTAGTGTATAGAGCTGTAAAGGAATGCACATCGAACTATGATGGTTTCATGACACATTGTTTAGTGTTTAACAACATTATTTTATGGATATCAGTTCCGTTTACGTCCACCTTGCGCTTCTTGCGATGCAGTCGTCAGCAGCTAACGATTGAACGCGACTGGTCATTATATATGTAGCAGTGAAGGGCGGCGTTTAAATGGTGTCTAATTGCAGTCGGGGATTTTATGTAGCAGTATTGTCTAGCGACATCTTGTGGGTGTCAGTTGCGTTGGATTGACTAAGAAACGGATCGTGTTCAATCGTCAAATGAATTTTAGCTCAGAGTAGATATTTGGCAAGGGGAGGGGATAGCGTAATGGTAACACTTATGGCCAGGAGAGCATTGGCTCGCGGTATCGAGCAGCACCTTCTTTAATTAAGATTTTGATTGTACTGTCATGTTTCAATGTAATCTTACTGCGTACTTGTCAGTTTGAATTAATAAAGATGACTATTATATTATCATGATTTTTTTCCGCCCGAGGAGTTACCCTCAGGCTCTTAGAGATTAAGAAGGTGCAGGGTTAAATTGGTTCACTGAGCCACGTCTTCCCCAGATTGTGCATTATAATAATAATAATAATAATAATAATAATAATAATAATAATAATAATAATAATAATAATAATAATAATAATAATATTACATTGAAGTACATATGAGGGATCATATGTACCTCGGGGAAAAAAAAAATAAAAAAAAAAAATAAAAAAAAAATAATAATAATAATAATAATAATAATAATAATAATAATAATAATAATAATAATAATAATAATAATAATAATAATAATAATAATAATAATAATAATAACGGAAGACCCTCGAGAAACCTTCTTCCTGTTACAAAAAATATCCATCACAATCCAGAGGTTCAATGTATCGCGTGCCTAGGCACGATGGGGAACCAGAATCCTGATTTCAATGTTACCGGATAATGACGATAATAATAATAATAATAATAATAATAATAATAATAATAATAATAATAATAATAATAATAATAATAATAATAATAATAGGCCGTTCCAGATTATTTGCTTATTTTAATTAATATTTAAGTCCCCAAGGGATCATATGTACCTTGGGGCAAAAAAAAAAATAATAATAATAATACTAATAATAATAATAATTATAATAATAATAATAATAATAATATTCGTTTAATATCTTCAAACTGACAATAACGCAGTATGATTACAAATCAGTATGAACGGATGATCACAAGTTATTACAGGAGTCGAATTTAACTGTACACGGCAGCCATGCAAGGCGCCTATCACGTTCTACATCTCATTTTAACAAACGCGCCATATCGCGAATGAAAGGCTGAGTGGACCTAAATTGAGAGGGTTGCGGGAAGCGATCCCGCTACCGCTTGCTCTTCACGCCAGTGATGTTACCACTACTCTATGGAACCCCCCATAATAATCATAATAAGGATGAGGGCTAACGGTATGATTAAATTAGGTCAACGAAAGTAATAAGGTCAACGTCGGTAAAATTAAACCAATATAGGAAACAAGGCCAACGTCGGTTATTAGCTCAATTTAGGTACTAAGGTCAACGTCGGTAATTAGGCCAACGTTGGTTAAAAAGGTCATTTTAGGTAATTAGGCCAACATAGGTAAATAGATCAGTTAAGGTAATTAGACCAACGTAGGTAATTAGTCCAAGCACCAACTACTCTGCAGTGGACCATTATTATTTGTTAGGCGCCTCTACCTAATGATCAAGAATCAATCGATGGCGCTGAGCAATTGAGAGTGAAGGACTTGCTCAAATTCGGTACACTACCGAAGTGCAGACAAATTGCGGAATTCACGTTTAATCAAGAAACTTTATACATGTGAGAGATGTCGTCAGCCGTAAGATGTCGTTATACCATTGTAATTGTATATATTTCCCATTTTTTTTCAAAATTGCCTTGTCCTAACAATACACATCTATATTCCTATGAACGACTGCTTACTCAGTTGCGAGAATTAATAGCTGGGAATTGACGCTTTTAAAAACAGTGACTGACTTAAACATCATATATTCATACTAGAAAACGAACATAATTTTAAAGTGTCCACAACAGCTCAATAATTCTTATTAATTTACACTTTTCTAAAGACTTGTGGCTTTACAGCCGTTTACGTCAACCTCATCTTAAATGTGAGTTGTAATGTGGGTACAGATATTGCACGGTAACGAAAACGTTGTTTATATAGCATCCATAGTAATTAATTAAAGGTGTTTAAGTGGAATCCAATATTCTCAATATTCAGATTATAACAATGTCGTTTTTCATTAAATGCCATAGACTTCTATGTGAAACAATTTTCTACAGAATCTCTCGTGTTACGCGTTACCTTTTCGTGCACAATAGCGATTGTTTGGTTAGTTACTGTTTAACAACACTGTAATAACAGACATAATTAGTGTCGTCTTCTTCGGTTATCCAGTCTTGGGACTGGCACAACCAAAGTACGCGCAGTGTCTGGGTCATAATAACAATTCAAACACCATTAAACGGAGTCTAATTAGAAGCTTATTAATAATCATTCTGGAACATCTCCGTTATTGTCCGACTCTAGTAGTGCCAGTCCCAAACCTGGATAAAGGAGGAGGTCGACTCTAATCATCTCTGCTATAACAGAGCGATGATAAACAATGTGTAGCGACATCTTGTGACCGTCAGGGTCGTTGACGTCGATCTTACGCGGTAATGGGGACATTAGTGGCGGTTTTTCCGCGGTAATGGGTTTACTGTCGAGGTCATACCGCGGTATTGGAGAACGTGCTGGCGATAAAACCGCGGTAATAGTAACATGTTTTTACAGTATACACTAAAGATTATGTGCTCACTGGACCCAGACAACACAACTAAGCTGCTACATAGTCAGAAGCAGCTGTATAACGCTATAATAGTTGATCTGAAATCTGAACTTCTGACTGTAAGCCAATAATTATTTAATTTTAATTGGTGAAAGCATTTTGCAGGGAATGTGATGTAATCTTGCGGGTATGGGTGGGGATGTGGAGAAAACCTGCAGGGATGGGACGGGAATGGGGACAAAACATGGGGCGGGAATGGGGCAGGGATGGGGAAGACATACTTGTTGCGGGGCGGGAATGAGGTCGAGATTGTCTCCCGCGTCACTCTCTAAGCGACATCTTGTTTTTTGCCAGAGCCGTCGACTCTTAAGATAATTGAAGTGGGGTTGGCAGGCCTACCACATTCTTTATAGTCCCTGGCGCCGCCGCCATCCCCGCAAAACTCTCAAGTCAAAACTGGTCTCTAAACTGTCGACTGCTAGCAATTTCTTTCACTTAATATTTTGTTTATTGTTCTAATCGCTGTTTCCTAGTTTCAAATTGACGACGTCATCATCAGCAGAATAGGAGCAACAATTGCTTATAAGGTACGACGAACAGTGCAACAGACTAACAGTCTAGCAATCAGTCGATATCAGATCACCAGTTCTTTACTTACAACCTAAGTACTTACTACTTTACTATGCTTACTGCTACCGCTCGGATGCATTTCACGTTCCCTGTACAATGAGTTTTAGTTGTATTAGCGATAGAATTCAATCATTCTCGGTGTCCGAAGTTTCGTTTACTGCCGAAATTCCAAAAGGCAAACACCAAACGAAAACGACGAATTTATAGCTTCGGAATATCATGATTTTAAGGTGTCTAAGTAGAGCTAATGAATTTTAGAATTATTAAGTTTTTAACGACGTCTTGAAATGTATACAGGTTTAGGAATAATCGAGTTAAAGGTGTCGAATAGCTTCGTATAATTCATAATATTAAGTATGTCCATTATTCACAGGGTCGCCGCCAGGCTTTAAAAAAATGGACGCACACCCCTCCCCGCTCCTCCCATCCATACCCGTCAGATTTCTGCCACTTGTAGTCTTACACTGAAACTGACTCAGACTGACTCATAAAAGTACAGTACAACACATGCATATGATATCATGTGATATTATTTATTCATGTATATACTGCATGGTAAACCATGTGGATTTGATTTGGTGGCTGATGCACGTGCGTCCAGTGCGTCACTCTGCCGGCGCCCATGATTATTCAAACAAACCGTAAATGATAAACATCAGTTATTAACCGAACCTGATGTCTTTAGTCTTTACAATGCTTGATCGGCTTCACATCACAGCCGAGATGTAGAGTTATTTATTATCATTCCAAAGTTGACCGTCGTGTTATGACATCAAAGGTCGTTGGCGACAATCCCAGAACTTGAAAACACGGAAGAGCCAATTTAAGTGTATGAAATAATAGTTTGCAAGATTACATTTTCAAGGTGTCTCAGTAGAGCTCCACAATCTTTGCAGAAATCAATTGTTGACTGTATCTTACGGCCGCCGGACCCGGTAATGTCAACAATACCTTAAAGGGAAGTAGGACCATAATATGTTGTACAATGGCCTTTATTTATTTCAGCAAACAAACTCTTGCTATTCGATTCCGTCCATTCATCTTTGACCTTTATTTAGCATCGTCCTCCTCCTTTCTCGAGTCTTGGGACTGGCACTACTAGAGTACAGACAGTGACGGAGTTGTTACTGATTACTAATAAACTGCTAGAGCTCGGTTAGACACCTTTTAATGTTGTATTTCAGAAGCTATAAATAATTTGTTTTAGATAACTCATTACTTTACTCCAACTTTAAAGATTGTAATTATATGTTCATATATGCTTTGTTAATCAACTAAATGTATAGTTGAGTGTGTAGAACACCTGAACAGTTATTTGAAAAAAAAAGCTATACCACATGTTTCATTTAATGTGAATGCTGTTTATGAAATTGTTACTATTTCATACATGATATGATTGTAGCAGTAGATATTACTATGGAATGTCATTGGACTGTAGATTAAGAAATAAGAAATAGGGCCGACTGTGCATTTATATTTGAAATTGTTTAAATATTTCTTGTGTGTGGTAATTGTTTCAAAATACTGTTTAAATTGCATCGAACATTTTATTAATATGTGTATCATAAACAATATTAGATATATTGCTTTAAATGATGTGACAATAGTGATATTGTACAGCTCTGTTTGACACCTTTAAATGGTGTCTCTCGGATGCTATAAGTATTTTGTTTTCTGTGAATTGTACTTGTAAATTGTCGTCAACGGCCATTGATGTCAAAAGACGACGTTAAACTTTGGATTAATAATAATAATTCATTACTTCTCCTGGTTACTCGTTACATAGTGTTGCAAAGAACATTTTTCTTTAGGTGAGATCAATGTAATTGCATTTGACAGTTGCAAGCTGTCGTTAAACACTAAATCATAAGTAGGCTAAATGTTAAATTATGACACCTTAAACTCACGTCTATCTGACATTATAAAGTTCTCGTTCGCACAACTCCGCCACTGCTCGCAGTCTAGCATTGCCATTCCAAAGCCTAAAGAAATGAGGAGGGCGATGCTAATGATCTTTGTTATGAAACAGTGTCCTTAAACAGTGACTAGCTAAACCGTTAAAATTACGGTTGTAATATGTCATAGAAACTGTTCAAACTAATAAGACACCTCTTTTTAGCATGACAATCGCTCCATAAGTAAAAGCTGAAACGCGGTATTTTATTAACTCATAAAAAAAAAACAAATCTGTGAAGCCTCATTTTCAGACATACCACTTTCAGCTAACGCCAACCACGGCTGCAAGATATATAAGTTTTCTAGCGCAAGATTCATTAAGCTACAGATGAGTCTGGATATGAAATACACCGATCCTATAACAGGAGAAAGGAACCGACCATCAACCGATGCTGATTAGGGCACCGTCGCTTAATTGACTTTCTTTATCCTGAATTCTTTTTGTACTGGTTGATCGATGTTTATTTTGTATTTCGCGTAATAAAGGTGTTCAATAAACAACTAAATGAATATTAAGAGCAAAACAATCGCTACTATAACCCTAACACTGCTATAGTTTAGTAGTGCCAGAAACAAGGCTGGATAAACGAGTTACACGACTCCAATCATATTTGTTATCACAATATTGTTAAGCAGTAACTAAACAAACAATCGAATGAAAACGAAGAAAACGGAGAAAACTGTAATAAAGTGTTTCATAGCGACATCAGCGACATTTTATGAAACAAAACGTTGTTAGACTCTGAATACTGGGAAAATCACATTTCACTAGAACACCTTCAAATCATTTATTTAGGAAGCTATATATACCACGTTTTCGTTTAATCGCAATTGATTCCCCGATACCCTTCATGGTAAGATGAGGTCGATGTCAATGGCCCTAATGTCAAAACGTTTGTGTCATTAGAAAAATGGAAATCAATAAGAAATTAATAATTAATTAATTAACTGTAGAAACGTTTAAGTTGCGTTCCTTTTCTCCTATGAATATATCGTGTTTAATTCCGCCATTGTGGTTTTCGCATGGTGCCAGTCCGAAGCCTGGATGAAGGAGGAGGGCGACGCTTTATTTTGTATTTTCGTTATGACATAGGGTCGTTGAAAGAAACTACCAATCGTCTTATTATAACTTGAATAAAATATTTCCGATGGAATTCAGTAGCCTTTGATGTTATAAGAGTTCGTTAAACTCTTGGAATCCAATCCAATCGCTAATAATCGTATTACCACCAGTCGTTTTTAGAGTTTTCCAGTTACTTTTTCAGGACCAATTCGACGTCAACGAAATGTCGTTACACACTTAGGCCTAATGTTACGAATTCTATACGGATCAAAAATTGAGACTCATTTAAATCGGTTATTCCTAAGCCTATATAGTTGCTCTGTTTTGTTATGAAACAGTGTCGTTAAACAAAAACTGACTTTAAACTTTTTAATTAATTGCTTTAGACAAAATATACTTTGTATTTTTGCTAAATCGTTAAATTATATTTCTTGTGACTTCAAAAGAGACTTTAAAAGTTGCTAATTTCCCTTAAGTTAGATGTCAGAGATAACGGTTCTGGCAGTCACAAGATGTCATTAAACACTGAATACTAATAAAATTTTCAAGCTCTGCTTAGACACCTTTAATTCTTTATTTAACTACTTATAAAGTCCTAATTTTCGTTAATTGGCTAGTGTTGCTTTGTCATACACAAAATAAATCCCCCCCCCCCCCCGATCGAAGTCAACGAGGTCAACAGATTTCCCTAAAGTCCGGATTCCACGAAGACTAAGCTTATCGTCGGATAAGTCTGCAACAGTCCGAGCTCTGGTAGTGCCAGAACGAAGTCTTGAGAAAGGAGGAGGGCGATGCTAATCATCTTTGTTATGATACAATGTCATTATCAGCAAATGATTTTTGGATCTGAGTCCGAAGGAGAATTGGTTAGCTTCCCTTGCACATAGATTTCGAAGTGATTGGAGAATAATTATATGGAACTGATTACAAAAAACTTCATGTAGAATAAAATTGATTAAACGCTTTTGATCGCACCGGGTAATTGTATCTTTCTAAATGATTTCGCATAACGCCGCTGTTGCCTTATGTTCGTGTGGTGCCAGTCCAAAGTATGACAAAGGAGGAGGGCGATTCTAATAATCTTTGTTATGGCACAGCGTCGTTAAACAGCAGCTACTGTAACTAATTAGTTATTTGATGTTTAACTCCGTCACTACTCATTTCTCCAGGCGTCTGCAAACGCACTGCGCTGTACAGTGAACATACATATAGTAGAAACGGCAGCCACCCAGGGCGCCTTACATACATGTATACAGTAGAAGCACATGATAACAGTTTGACAGGAGTCGAATATAACTGTTTTTATACGGCAGCCATCTGGACGCAAAAACGGCCTACTATTCATTTAACCACCGCCGCCACCTAGCGATTGGAAGGGTGAATAAACCTTACGGGTGTCTACGGGGTTCGATCTTGGTACCAACTGCTCTTCACGCCAGTGTGTTATCCATTACTCTACGTCCACCCCCCCCCATAAAAAAAGTGATAAGAGTCGCCACTCCTTTCTCCAGAGTACGAGGAGTTGAATCTTACGACGGATCCAGTGTTTAAAGACATCTTGTGGCAACAAAGATCGGGGACGCCGACAGAAATTACCTGTAGTTTGAACAGTTCTTACCGTTTGTTGGTTAGTTGTTGCTTAGCGACACTGTGTCATAACAAAGACGATTAGCGTCGCCCTCCTCCATTATCGAGGCTTGGGACTGGCACTGCGAGAGTACGATCAGTGCCGGAGTTTTCACCGTTCCTGTGTCTCCTGCGTTTACTTATTTGGCGAAAATCACACTTAAAAGATAACTATGTGGAATTATTTTCAATAGCTTTCACCTTTCGAATCGCATACAACTGGATTGGAGCCTAAACAGCGATTAAACGAAAATAAGTTATATATAGTGTGGAGATCACATAATTTAAAGGTGTCTCACAGAAACCGATAAATTTAGTTCTGTAACGACATCTTGTGGCAGCAGAGCCTTGACGTAGACCTCATCTTAAGGAAAAGTAGGCCTACTTGTTCTTGTGTGGCGCTGTTGTAAGTTACATAAAAGTGCTTTATTAAGTGTCCTTATATATCACCGTAGATAACGCTTTTGTGAGCAAATGTCTATGCTCCTTACTTATATACAACTGCGCGATATGTTAAAGTCCTTGATTACTAGCGACATCTTGTAGCGACAGTAAAACTATAGGTAAGCTATAAAAGCTTTTGGTGCATATAAATCGTTCCATCTAACTGTCCAGTTGCTGTGTGAAAGTGCTCAAGATACTATTTCCAGTGACCCACAATTATTTGGGTAAAAAAGAATATATTCTAATGCTATGGTACATTTTGAGATTGTGTCCTCTCAGATTTCCAGTTTCTGCCCTCTGGTAGAAGGTTTTTTCATCTATATTTTCGAGTCCATTTAGAATTTTGGGCAATCCTCCGAACGGCGGTCCCAAATTCTAATAACTAATAAAAGTACTAAAATGGCATTTTAATAGATCAAACCATTAAAGGTAAATTAAAACACTTAAAAACAGAGTTTCTGTGGAAATGTAACAAATGACAAAGTATACATCGTCAAATGTAAATACATACTTACATACATACATACATAAATACACACATGCATACACACATACATACATACATACATACATACATACATACATACATACATACGTAGTACATAGATACATAAATACACACATACATACATACTTACATACATACAAACATACATACATACATACACACATGCATACATACATACATATATAAATACAATCATGCATGCATACATACATACATACGTAGTATATACATACTTCTTTTCATTCCTCAAGGACATTATTTTCAGGGCCTGGTTTTTGTCCCCATCATTTTTTCTTTTTCTTTTTTGGTGCCATCTTATTACTATGTAACAAATAGGCAGCCCTAATTAAGCTTTCCCTATTGTATCCCGAATGTTTTTACATTCCGATTGGTGCCTACTGTACTTTTGTATTGAATTCGGATCAATAAAGTTGAATTGAATTGAATTGAATTGAATTGAATTAAATACATACATACATACATACATACATACATACATACATACGTACGTACGTACGTACGTACGTACGTACGTACGTACGTACATACGTACATACGTACATACGTACATACGTACATACATACATACATACATACATACATACATACATACATACATACATACATACATACATACATACATACATACATACATACATACATACATACATACATACATACATACATACATACATACATACATACATACATACTGAGTGGTGTGTGCAGCAGTTTAATTTGGGACCGCCGTTCGGAGGATTGCCGAATTTTGTACATCTCGATAAGATTAAGATCACCCTTCATTCTTCTTCTTTCCAAAGAAAACAGACCCAGCTTTTGAAGTCTCTCTTCATAGGTATTTGTTGATGTTAACTCCGGACTTACTGAAATGGCGTCTATTTCTAGGATCTTATCTGGGGACCTGTGTACCTAAGTTGGTCTTGGTATGAAGGATGGGCTGGTTGCCCACGGGGAACGAGAGCAAACGTTGATTATAGGGACTCCAAAGTCGTTCGCTGCATTACAGAGGACACAGTTAAAATCGAAGGAAGTTTCCATATCTGAAGAAGATGGAGATGGAGAAGAGAAGCGGTGGATATGCTGATATAGAGGCGTGTGATACGGTGTTGGAGGAAAAGTCACGGTCTGAATGGAAGGATGGAATTGAAACTGTCTTCCAGATTATGTCCTTGCCAAGTATGGATACAAGCAGTCGTGGAATTTCTTATAATTATTATTCCAAGGTTTAACGTCGTCGTATGACCTCAAAGGTCGTTGACGACAACTTAAAGCATAATTATACAGTGCATTTAATATGAATTTTTAACATCCAAAAGACATCAGTCGTTAAATGATGGATGGATGGATGGATGCAGAGTTTAAACGAACAACTTATTGCAACGAACGCTGCTGATGTCGACAGAAATTATACTGAACATTAGGCCTCAGCGTTCCTATGCTTTAATAAACTAAAGCACTTCTTCCGTAGCGAGTAGGACGGATACAAGATCGCAATTGCGTTACTTTCTGAAAATTAGATATATATAACGTAAGTTAACATTTATAAAAAGGTGTCGAAATAGCACCTAATATCATTCATATTGTTTCTTGTTTAGCGACATCTTCTACCTGCAACGGATTAATCGATTGTAAAATTAACGGCACGTTTGTATATATTAACAAGAAGAATGTGTTTTAAAGGTGTTTTACAGAGGAACATTCCGTAAAAGCTTTAAGTGTAAACGACATCCTGTTACCACCAGTCTGCTGATTTCGAGCTTTGTTTTTCTCCATTATCGAAAATTTAATCGAAGACATTCGACCACGATAGGTGAAAATTGCCAAAAAAAATTCTGTGGGCAAACACGGGCGTTTTCGTCAACCAAATACCGATGAATGTCCGCATTTCGGTCCGATTAATCCGAGTTTGGCTTATTCGAAAGTACAGACGAAGAAAAATCTCCCGCTGAGCGGAAAACTATTCTAAAGCAGCTGTTAAGTTTTTAAGAAGCCAATTCAGAATGTTAGTTGAAATGCGAGATACAGCGCTATCTGTTGGTCAGTGGATTGCATATGGAGTATGTGACAAAGCAAAACATCGTCGGTATTCAATTTTTTTATAGAGTGAGAATAACCTATTAAAAAGGTGTATAAGGAGAATTAATATAATTAGGTTTTGTTCTAGGTTAGGCACAGCACAGCGTAATCTGATACTACGAGCTTAGATGTATACATTTGTTGTTGGAATCTTCTGTGCTTTCCTCTCTCTGTCTCTTTTTCTGTCTGTCCCTGTTTTTCCATCTCTGTCGTAGATCAATAGAACCTAGTGTTATTCATATTGTTTCTTTTTTAGGACCATCTTCTGGCTGCATTGGCTTTATCGATTGTAAGGTTAACGACAGATTTACACACATAGTTTGTAGAAAAATACTCGAATGCGAGTGTGGAATTTTAAAGAGTCCAATTTAGAGTTTCAGTTGAAATGCGAGATACAGCGCTATCTGTCGGTCGGAGGACTGCGAGATAAAGCGCAACATCGTCGCGATTCAATGTTTTTATACCAGAGATTAAAACTATAAACAGGTGTCTAAGGAGAACTTAATATTATTAGCTTTTGTTCTAGATTAGGCACATTACAGTGTAATTTCATAGTGCGAGCTTAGATGTGAATATTTTGTGGTGACAACTTGTTTGAAGAATAAAGAAATATTGGATTTGATATGATTTCTGAAGGTTTCAAAGGATGTGTTCAAGAAATCTTACTCTGATCCATCCACTCTTTCGCCGTTCAGTGTCTCTCATACTAAACACAGACCAACTTGGATGCTGCTCTATTTTTTCTCTTTGTCTGTCTCTGTCTCTGTTTGTCGCAATCATAAACTCCAAATTTCTAAAGCGCTATTCTAAATCAAATAGCAGGGCACCAGCTTATTCACAAGAACTGAGTCAAGTCAGAGTGGTTGTCTACTGGTGCAGAGTGGACCGTACTCGTAATGGCTTCGTGTGGACATACTGGCAAAACGTAACACAACTATAAATGTCCCAACTTATTGGAAACACTTTACATTTCACTTCATGACCCTGGAATTCATCTTCTTAGACGCTTTCAATCGCTAACTCCAAATATCTAAAGCGCTACACATAAGACATGGTGCAAAACACCAGCTTATTCAGAAGCTGCGTCTTTGGCTATAAACATGTTATAACGGAAGGCGTGAATGATTCTATGGATTTGCTTAGCGTACGCCGGCGTTTAATTAAAACAAAGGAGGCTATTGTTCGTTTACAGTTAGTATTATTCCAGAGCTGGAACAGAGATTTCAATTCCCACGTTCTTTGTTTGACACTTTAGGAGAATATTTTCCATTTCAAGTCCAGCTGATCTGTCAATGATAATAATTATAGAATGAATTCAATTAATTCAATATCTTAATTCCGCGGGGCTTTATATTAACAGTTAAAACCGCCTTTTTATTACTTAAACGTCATTAAGCATAATATTTCCTCCGCGTTTTCGATCCCATCAAGGTTTAGTCAAATCATGTTAACATTACACTGTATACGTACCCGCCATTATTCTAACTATGTCCCAGACGGCATTTGGTTATTCGAAGAGTCATAATCATGCAAGTAAAGGTCTCATTAGAGGGGTATTTAATACTCGGGATAGATGGTGCCTCCTAACGGCGCTCGTTAATAAGCTTGTGCCCTTCGCTTAGCTTTCTGGCGGCGTGTCAGAAATTTCGAGTTTACGATTAAAATAGTCCGACTTTGTGTTGACTTCGATTTAAAATTAAGTATTGAGGAATCACTTGAAAACCTGCCTGGAGTGCCATCGCAGCACAGTTATGCGTTATTGCAACACTGATGCAACCTTGATGAAACATAAGGCAATGATGCAACATTAATGCAACATTAATGCACCTTTTGGTGTTGTTATAATAGTTGTTGTTGTTAAGTTGTTGCTTGGAAACTTATCCAAGGCTCACTATAGATATCCAGGGTTGTCACTAAAACGCCCGAACATCCTCAAATCACTCCATTGGTTAAAATCTCAGAGTGAATCCATTTTGAAGTCCTACCACTAGCCTACTACTCCTACAAATATCACAACCCAAGTACATGTATCTTCGTGATCTCTTCACCATCCAGGCAACCCGCTCCACCCGACCCTCCTCCTATCTCAGTCTTTCTCGAGCCCCAGTCACTACTTACCTCACGTTCTCCAACGAGGCCACATCTAACACAGCACCACGCCTCTGGAACGGTCTACCCCTGAATTTCACAGAGTGGCGCTTATGAACTATGACTCTTCCATATTCTAATGTTCGAGTGGTGCTAGTCCGAAGCCTAGATAATGAAGGAGGGCAACGTTATTCATCTCTGCTATGGTACGGAGTCATTAAGCAGAAGCTACCTGTTCGTTAAACATTGAATACTATTAAAAATAAGGTTCTTTACAGACACCTTTAATTTCTGGAAAATTTATGCTATAATAATTCTCAATTCCTTACCTCTAGCAAATGACCAACGGGCAATATCGAAGGTGGATCGACATCAAAGGTCTTGGAAGACAAACGATATCGTTAAGAAATATAAAAACAATTACTTAGCGGTTAGGTGATCCTATAGACAACTTGCTAAGAATTCCCTGGACAAAAAGGATAACCACCGAACAAATATACAAGCTGGCGAGGACCAAAAGCGAACTGCTGAACCACGTCCGAACCCGCAAACTAAGGTACTTTGGACACATCATGCGGCAGCCGAAGGACAACATCGAAGGCAGCCTGATGACAGGCCTTGTAGAAGGGATTCGCAACCGCGGCAGACCAAGAATATCCTGGATTGACAACATTATAAAATGGATTGGACTATCTGGAACCAGACTAATGGCTGCAATACGAGATAGGAAATGCTGGACAATGTTGACCCATTCAGGTCGCCTACCATCGCAAAGCGACGACGGCGACATGACATGACATAGACAACTTTAATGTTGCTACTTTCGACGTGTTATTGACATACTTAAGTCTGTATTATGCCAAACTAATTTCTGTCGACGTTAACGGGTTTGTTGTTATCAGATGTCGTTAAACTTCGGATCCACGCATCCAATCGCTAATAGCAATTGCAGGATTCAAAAATATATGGAAAATATGCCATAAAATGTCGTTAAAATGATGGTGCAAGTCCGCAGGTGAATCAGAAGTCTCGCACAAGTTTAAGCCGTGTCGGGATTTTAACCACCAACCTATCAGTAAACAGTCCAGCACGATACCCACTAGACTCTCACGCACCTCCTCAGTACAACTAAAATGCTTTTGTTGGTTAGTTACTGTTAAACGATGCTGTGTAATAACGAAGGATAAAGGAGGAGGGCGACGCTAATCATCTTTCTTATTTTAAGCCGCAGCCTTATTGATCAGTAAATGATCAATCAGTCGAAATCTCAAACCTACATAATGTGGAAATGAGTTTCATTTAAGTGGCGTTGGCATCAACCGCCGTGGCAGCCACAAAATGTCGTTAGAACGGGAAATATTGCGGGGAAACTCAGGTTCTTTTAGACACCTTTAATTGGAGTATTATATACGTTATATATAAATCTAAATATCATTTATTGCTATTGGATGTGGATTGTAAATGTTTTAATACTCACCGACAGCATGGAATCTCGGAGAGGAATAGAAGAGCCAATAAAGAGATAATCTGGATTCGTGTGGGAAAAAGGAAACGGTGAATTTAATTGCAAGTTTATTAAGCCATGCTCAGACCAAAGATATAAAGTTAACATTTATGCACAACCGGTATACATGTATCCCTCACATTTGAATAATGTACGCAATGGAAATGTCACCCACAACCGCGAGATGGATAAGTTTTGCAGCGCCTCTCGAAATGTTAACAGTCTGCGAAGACCTTTTGTCTCGAAACCATTGTCATCTGGGCATCACAGCAAACGAAACTCCAGACACCTTACCTTACCTTAGACCTTAGTCCTTCCTGTGTTGGTCTGCATATCGGGCGACGCATCTCCTCCACTCTCCTCTGTCCACTGCCAGCCTCTCCGCCTCTTCCACGTCAGCTCCAGATATTTCAGGTCAAACTCCAGACACGCTGTACACAAAAAACGATCTCTTAATCTTTGCGGCGTTGATCGTCTGAGTAATTTGCAATACATAGAGATCAATTCTATCGCTAATACATGCAACAAATATTTGTGCAGCGCTACGGATTACTTCTCTTGATTTAAAGGTCGACTTTAACGTACAGTGTTGCCGCGAGATGTCGTTATCAATTGAATACTACCGAAAATATTAAGCTCCGCTTAGACACCTGTAAATCGGATTAATCTGATCACATAAAGACGTCGTTATTCATCGTACACTAGCTGGGAGTCGTCAACGGCCATTGTTGTCAAAAAACGACGTTAAACTTCGGATTAATAAAAAGTATACTAGCTGAGTTTTGGTAACAAGTCTTGTGTTGTAACGTAACTCTATGAAATTTTTCAGCGCCACACAATAGCCAAGTCAGGGAAACAAGCTGTATGAACGGCGCTATATCAAATCAAGTCTGCAATAGCCAGGTTGTTTTGTCTGTTCCGGGGCCGTGGCCTTGAATGATGAGAACTGTCCAAAATATTTTCTGTCGACGTCAACGGCCTATGTTGACATAAGATGTCGTTAAACTGTGCACTCCGTCACTACTGTTAGTGCCAGTCTTAAGCCTCTGGAAAGGAGTAGGGCGACGCTAATCATCTTTCGTATGACACAATGTCTTTAAACAGCATTTAACCAACGCAGCAATCCTTACTGCTCGGATTCAGCTGAAGGTTCTCACTTTAGTCCTTCGGTCCTGTACAGGCTTAGCACCCAAGTACCTCTGTGACATTGTTCGTCTGCCAATTTCAGCTACTTCCCTCCGTCCATTGCGATCGCTTAATCGACATGATCTTCTTGTACCACGAGCCAGGACCTCTATGGCCAAAACTCGAGCCTTTTCTTGCATTGGTCCTGCTCTATGGAATCAACTTCCTCCATTGACACGTGCCTCTTTATTAGCTGGTGGCCCAAGTGCCTCGTTCCGCTGTCTTAAAACCTCTTTCTATTCACTGGGTCTTTCGCACTGGGAGCGCCTCTGATTAGCGAATACTGTGAGAGGCGCTTTATAAATGTTTAGATACAATACAATACAATACAATACATAGATCCATAAGGACCATAAGCATCAAACGAAGACTCATGTTATCGTCAGGTAACTCTATCACTACTCAACGTGTGGTAGAGCCAGTCCTAAGCCTATAGAATAATAAGATCCATTAACGCCAAACAATTTGGGAATAGATTTTCTTTAAACCGAAGTTCACTTCAACGAAGTCTTTAAAATATTGAAAAATAAGACGATTTGTTGGACTGTTGATGTCAACTTTAAATCAACTTTCTCTTCTGTTCATTGGAAGCAGAACATAGCGTAACCATAGATGTCATGTACGAAAGAAGAGGGTCCAGAGTGGAAATAGTCCACGAGGAGGGAGATGTTGAAGGCGATACTGGCGCGGATGGAAGGCCAGTGTAATTGTTGCAGGGTTGGCGTGATGTGATCTCTGGGACCAAGACCTGTTATTAGGCAAACGGCAGTGTTTAGAACAGATGACAGGGCTTGTAGTTTCGATGAGGGAAGACCGGATAGTACAGAGTTGCAGTAGTCAAGATGAGCGGTGACGACGGCTTAAATAAGAATAAGGAGGAAGGTTTCATTTAGGCAACGTTTAACTTGTCGAATTCGGCGAAGGTGGAAGTAGCATGCTCTGGCAATGGACTATAGTAAAGAAAATATTTCTAAGTTATTAAGAATTAAATTTCAATTACATAAATTTGAAATTTCTATTAAAACCACTTTGACAGTGAATTTATTCCAAAACAAAGTAAATAGGCAGTTATCTTAATTAATAAAGATGACATTTTGTAAATCGATATTTTAAGTTTGTTACTGTAAATAGTTTTGTATCTTAGTGATGATCTGAATGCCTGAGGTGGAAAGGATGTATGTAATGTAATGTAATGTAATGTAATGTGATGTAAACATTTGTACAGCGCTCCTCGCAGCAGACCTTTTCAGAAGCGCTCTCAACGTGATAGGCTCGTGTAAAAGAAAGGTATTTAAGCATTTACGTGAAGCTGGTGAAAACGCCCCTAGTATCTTGCTCGGGATGACAGAAGGGGAGTCATTCCATAGTGAAGGGCCAGCCAAAGCTAAGGTCCGATGCTGAGGTTCGCCTGCGGTGAAAAGGATAAAGGGAATTGATCGGAGACGATGAGAAAACCTATAATATTAATACTATCAATTGATCAAGCAGTGTCTAGTGCAGGGGTTCTCAAACTTTATTTTTATTGTACCTCCAGGTAAAAAAAAATCGAATGTTGGCGTACCCCCAGCAAAAAATTCTTCTTCGACGGCCTGTTCATGTTCATATCTAACATAGGCCTACACCATCAATTGAGCAAAGTTTGTAACATCTGTACTCTCATGTAACTGAATCGCAAAAATTTGCTTTGCTTGATCCTATGAATGAGGATCTTCTTTACTTCAGAAGCTAAATCTTGAATGCGTCGGGAGACAGTGCTATTCGACAAAGGAACACTGTCCATTTTTTTCAGCATTTTGTCCCAACAGACAAGTCACAATATCTATGGCAGCAGGTAATATTAGACTCTCCCCAATCGCGTGTGGTTTCCCTGTTTGAGCTATTCGCATACTGACCAAAAAAGATGCTTCTAATGCTTGTGAGCTAGCTGCAGTAAACGACTTTAAACTTTTATTACTTTGTAACCCTTCCATTTTTCATCGTTTAAACAATTCAAGTGGTTTACCTCGAAGAAGTGGATGTTTTTCATTGAAATGTCGCTGAAGTAGAAAAGGTTTCATTGAATTATTTGACAGTTTTTCACTGCAAATGACGCATTGAGGTTTCGGTTCATTTTCATAACCACACCACGTAAGTCCAAAGGAAAACTAGCTCTCGTCATACCGTCTAAGCTTACGCTGCTAGTGCCGTCTCTTCGATATAAGGTTTACTCTGGCATCTGGAGTGTCAGTCTCGGTAGATTCAGTGCGTTGAGAGGTTCTGGCTTTCTTTTAAGCGGTTGTTTTTTCAACCATTTATCCATTGTTGGTTTTAAAATAATAATGCTACTATGCAGTATTGTAGTTACTTCTATAATTATTATTTGTTGTGAAAAAATAAATAACGCGGCTGTGACGTTTCAACGTTTAAAATATATCATAGACATATATATATATATAGCTAATAAAAAAAGATGGGCATTAACTCATAGAAATTGTAAACTTTTAAGAAAAGGAAGCGCATGGTGGACGTAGAATAGCTAATCAAAGAAAGATTGGCATTAATTCATAGAAAATGTAAAGAAAAAGAAGCGTATGGTGGACGTAGAATAGTGACTTCAATAGTCAATAGCTAGTCAAAGAAACAATTCATTCCATAGTGAAGGGCCAGCCAATTCTTTTCGCGTAGCCCTTAGCGACACCTGGTGTACCCCTAGGGGTACGCGTACCACCGTTTGAGAACCTCTGGTCTAGTGAGTACGAACTTGCTAAAAATGGGTCATTATATTAGCGGGTAGTCCACTTTTACTTAAAAGACAAGATTTTCATTAAAAGAGGTGTGTAAAAGTAGGACTCATTAAAATATAAGAGAAGTGCGTTAGGAAGTACTTTTTTCTCCTTCTGAATTAGATTATTAATTAGATGCAATATTGATAAAAACAGCGATTATGTTAATGTCAGTGGTCATGATAATTAAAATTAATTTGTTAGTGAGTGATAATTATAAGGATAATAAGAAATTACATTAATAGAATCAATAAATATAACAGCAATATTATCATTATTAATAATAATTTTGACATGTTCCATTTCTGCTACTTATATTAATTTCCTATCAGTCGTCGGATCGAGATTGTAATGAGTGTAAATGCATGCAAAGGTAAGGTAAACGTCAGCGACCCTGATGGCCACAAGATGTCGTTGCACACTAGTTTTTTGTTGCTGTTTACAAACGCTGTGTCATAACAAAGCTGATTAGCGTCGCCATACACCATTTTCAAGGCTATGGACCAATGCAGTGGGCGGAGGAAAATAGTAACATAAAGAAAATCCTGAAAGCGGAAGTGCATGGACATCGCAGTCGAGGATGCCAGACGAAGAGGTGGATGGACGTGGTTCAGCAGGCCTGAGAAAAGAAGACACCGGAGATCGAGCGGGATGGAGAGAGAGGATCCGAGTGGCTGACCCCTCCCCAGCGACGGACTACTCCCATCCTGAAGGGAAAGAAAAAAAGGAAGAGAAAGATTATACATGCCACGTATATAATCTTTAGTAATGTGATTGACTGTTAATATAAGGTCGAAGTCGCCGACCCTTCCAGCCACAAGATGTCGCTTAACATTAAATATATGTATATGCAGAAAGCTGTCTGATTCTATCTGATATTGTCTGATTCTGTACGCAACCGATGCAGTGGTTAAATTACTTATCAATTTAAAGAAATCTTAAACATAGGTCTATATCGGGATAATTTAGAAGAAGTATTCGCTATCCGTATAGAGCCTAAAATGTGTAAAGCAGAGGCTCTTAACAGGTGTGTCATGTGTCGCGAATCGACCGGCAGTGGATCCTGGGTTTAACGACATCTTATAGCTGTTGACGTCGACAGAAATAGTTTTGGCATATTACAGCTCATATATTCATATGTGTCGTGTAAACATGGTGTGTCGTTGGTGTGTCGCGAAAAATTGGTGTGTCGCAAATTCTCACAGCCAATGTCCGTCATTCTTGCATTACACTTACTTACTTAAAGTTTAGCGGACGTAGACTTTGAGTATTCGTAGCACTCTATTAATCTATTCTATTATATCGCAAACTGGACGGCCGTGATGTTTACCTTATACAGTATAGGCCTTTATACGTTTGCGACCCGTTATTGCGCTTGCACACACACACACACACACACACACACACACACACACACACACACACACACACACACACACACACACACACACACACACACACACACACACATAAATATCGGAGTAAACCATTTACGTCGTGAGTCTGAAGCTATGGACGAATTGATCGATTGAGAGTTTAACGACTTCTTATAACAATACTAGAGCGTGTTTTAAAGGTGTCCCTAATAGCCCATAACAGTCCAATATAATTTTTTAGAAGAAATTGGCTTTAAGCGACATCTCGTGACTGCCACATCCACCATAGCCGAAAAGAATACTTTGCGTTTAGTGGATCAAACAAATATAAGTTAAGCGTCAGCTGGGTGATTTCTATTGCGCCATGTTTAAGAGACAGACACACACAGAGAGTGTGAGAGACATAGAGAGTGAGGTGAGACAGACAGCCAGAGACAGACAGAGACAGACAGAGAGAGCGAGCGTCGTAACTAAACGAGCCGGTCGAATGTTCACAATCAGGTCTAAAAAAAAATCCAAGGTTTAATTAGTTTCTGAAATAATTAATTAAAGTGTGGTAATTCTGTTTGACGACGATGTGTCAAAAAAAGGTGATAAGTGTAGCCCTCTTCCTCTTTCTGGGCTTTGGACTGACACTACCAGAGCACGGTCAGAGGTGAAATAATGCTTTTAAAGTGTCTAACCGTCGCAATAATTCAAATTCTACTAGACTAAACCTCGCGCATAAGCTGAATTATGCTGAAAATGCAATGCTCTGCTTAGACACCTTTAAATTGGTTTAATTAGGTCCTATATAAACGAGAAGCCGTTAAATAGCACCGAATATATTCATATGAAATCCGAGGCTGAAGTCAACGACCTTGGCAGCTATACGTTGTTAAGCAGTGAAAACTCACTGTCATTTTCAGGTGGTGCCAGTCCCAAACTGGAGAAAAGCGGAGGGCGATGTTAATCACGTGTTGCGTCACAGCGTCGTTAAACAGTCGCCAAACAATAAACTACTGAAACGTCCTCGTATCGTCGTTTTAAATGTATTTTCCCGCACAACTATCTCTCTCACAGGATGGGAGTGGATTAATAATAATGATAATCTTCGTTTAATATTTTCACTGACAATTTTATTGTATTGTATTTGGATATTTATAAAGCGCTTCTAGCGGGAGGGCCATTCAGAAGCGCTCCCAGTGCGAGAGACCCCGAGAGAAAAAGCAAGTTTTAAGAAAGGTAAAAGAGGAAGAGACGTTACCTGAGATAATACAAGAACGAACGAACGGAGGAAGCTCGTTCCAAAGAGCAGGGCCAATGGAGGCAAAAGACCTAGATTGAGCCAGAGAAGTCCTGACCCGGGGAACGAGGAGGTCAAAACGGTCAGATGAACGAAGAGGACGACGAGAAGCAGCAGAGTGAGGGCGATGAATTAAGTCACATAAATATTTTGGAGCGAAACCAAGTTGAGCCTTACAGACAAGGATGAGGACCTTAAATTGGATGCGGGCAGAAAGCGGGAGCCAGTGGAGTTCTTCTGCCACAAGGGTGGTGATATGAGAGAATCGAGGAAGACGGGCAATTAATCTAGCAGCAGCATTGAGAACGGATTGAAGAGGAGCAAGACGGACTTTGGGAAGACCAATGAGGATGGAATTGCAGTAGTCAAGTCTAGAGCAGACAAATGCATGGACAATTGAAGTGAAAATTGGAGACAATGGACATAAGTAGTACAATGTACAATGTTGGTACAATGGGCATAAAAACTTAGACACCTTTACAACTTAGCCATTCTCAGCAGCATAGTGTTTAATCGCTAGATCCGAGTAGAATGTCATCTTCGAAGCGCAATGTCGACTCCAACGTAACTGACATCCACGTTTGCAGCGATACTTCCCCGAACATATAATATATTATATTATTAGATACCGTTCTCAGCTGCACATTAACAAATCGTTTTAATCCATTTTAATTCGTTGATTCACCGTAGGGTTTCCGTCAACGATTTTGTGCAAAGCGACGAATTAAAACACGCTGAGTCATTGTGACTTTTTATACAATAATAAAATATTGATTGGCATTGTTTAAAAAGTTTGGGTACGATACCCATGTTTAAAAGGTGGAGGCGGGAGTTGCGGGAGCAGTCCGTACTGGAGGTACTAGCCCCATTTTGGGTACCCCACAAATTACGCCTATGCCTCTCTAAAACGTCGTCATTCTCAGCAACATATTTACGAATCCTTTAATCGCTCGGACAACAATTATGTCAAGTCACCGTAGGGTTCCGTCGACGACCTTGGCAGTCGCAAGATGTCGTTAGTGCAATGGACATTAATACATGAAATCCACTGCTCCAGTTTAGAAACCCTTTAAACGCGTTCCTTCTATATATAGATATACGTCAATGGTCTTTAATTGCAACATCCCTGACAACCTCAGTCTGAAAGGTTAAGTCTCCGTCAACTGAACGGACATCGAGAAGATGTTGCTAAACATGAAGTAAAGCTTCGTTTGAATTGCGTTAGCTTCAAATAATTTCTTTAGAATTCTATTTAAAAAAAGAACTATAAAGAAGCGTCGGGGCACGTAGTTTAAATATAATAATATTAATATTACTACAAGGTGTAGAGAAGGACTTCTGTACACTTTGCATATTCATCAACGATTCCAGTTAGACACCTTTTAAAGGCAGACATTCTTAGCTACATATTTACCAATAGCGTTCAATCACTAACTTTTAGTGTTGGTTTTCATTTGAAGCAATGACCTTTAACCCGAAGTCAGTTCGGTAGAGTTTGTCGACCGGGCCTCCCGCTTTCTCAACCAGTTCCTTTTGCAATTGTCTGGGTTTGGATTTAAACAACTGCGCCAATTCACCTCCCTCTCCACCCATGTAGGCTGTGCGGGAGAGGGTTTCCATTAGGCTTTTCCGTTGCTCATCGGTTAGAGCCGGTCGTGTTTTGACATGTGCACGTACAGGGTTGTTGTGAATGTTGGCAGGCTCAGTGTTTGTGTGTGTTTGTGTTTCAGGTGTAGTTTCTGTAGTTTGGGTTTTATTTTTCTGTATATGAGTGTGCATGTTTTCCTGTATATGAGTGTGCATGTTTTCCTGTATATGAGTGTGCACGTTTTCCTGTATATGAGTGTGCACGTTTTCCTGTATATGAGTGTGAATGTTTTCCTGTATATGAGTGTGCACGTTTTCCTGTATATGAGTGTGCATGTTTTCCTGTATATGAGTGTGAATGTTTTCCTGTATATGAGACTATGAGTGTGCATGTATTCCTGTATATAGGTGTGCATGTTTTCCTGTATATAGGTGTGCATGTTTTCCTGTATATGAGAGTGTACGTTTTCAGTCATTTCAATGCACTGAATTTCCCCATCATTCTGTGGCTTATCGTTAGTAACAGCTTGATTCGGGGTAACATTTACGTTTCGTTTTTTCTGAGTATTTTGGTGTCTTTGACGCTTACCGACGCTGCAGTGTTGTTCCTGTGTTGTTGTTGTTGTTGTTGTTGTTGTTGTTGTTGTTGTTGTTGTTGGTGTTGTTGATGTTGTTGGTGGTGGTTGTTTCGTGATGTCGTCCCTTGTCAGTCTTTTCTTCGATTTCGTGGAGAGTTGAGCTTCCATTTTGTCGTTGGTTGGATCCCATTCTCTTTCTTCGTCTGAGGTCGTACCAGACGAAGGATGTTCACCAGACGACGACGTTTCTTCTTCGACCATCTTTTCGCTTGCGCTCTCGTCGCTACTGTTGTTGTATAAGAGATTTTAAGTTCCTGCTTCTGCCTTTGTGACGAGGCATTTTGTTCGAACAACAAATCGCACAGGGTGTTATCCGTCCGTTCATAAACAGTATCAAAGGAATTTGTATGTTCGCTCAGATGCCGTAATCCTCCTATAGCCAAAAAGCGCCTCAATCTACGTTTAGTTCTTTTTATTTCCTGAGTCAGTCTAGCTATCGCATCGAGTTATTTTATTTTAACTAGAGATATTATTTAATTTTGCTTTCCTTATATCTAAAGCGCTTGAGGTACGATTGGCGCCATCTTCCGAACTCAATGAAATTTCTCTCTCTGCCTCGATGAAATTTCCGTCACCTAAACTTGAAAATAGATGGATGGATCCAGAGTTTAACGACATCTATAGCTACAAAGGCTGGTGACGTCGACAGAAATTAGTTTGTCATATTACAACTCTCAAATAAACTTGAAGAGTCCGCGGCTTCACTTACTTATAAGTCGACCGAACACTAAAAACACGTGCACTTTCAACCAATCAATTGATCAATTAATATCGCTTCAATAATATTCTTTTATATGAGTTACATTAAAGGAGTTTTAAAGGTGTCGTACAAAAACCCTTGATTTCAAAATGTAATGTTCAGTATTCAATGACATCTAGCAGTTGCAAAGCACACTGGTTTGTCAGTATTTGACGACGCTGTGCCTTAACAGAATGATGATTAGCGTTCCCCCTTCTTTACCCGGGCTTGGGACTGGTACTACCGAAGTACGGTCAGTGGCGGAGTTGAAAAGAATGTTTGATTTGCGATTGAACCGAAGAGTATCAAGCTGAATGATAAGAGTTGAATTTGAACGGTGCTAATAACGAAAGTAAACAAGTGTGCAAATATGTAAGTAAGTAAGTAGATATGTAGCTACCTTTCTCACAGGCACGTTTTCCTCGGCTAATGTTCACTGCATTGGTAGATCCCACGTCACCATGTGGGACATGGTAATCGATTGGCTAGAGCGTTTTCTTTAGATACCTTTAAAACGTTCTTAAACAGAGCTATATAAGAATGAAAGTCGCGACGTTTTGATGGGTCAAGAATGACAGCGTCTGAACGTCCATTGCATCCATTTGATGTCGCTAAATAATGTAAACTACTTACGTAGATACAGAATTTATATTACATTCACACATAATGCAGATATACGTATCAACATATATACATGCACACACATTTATCCATCCATTAATAGATACATACGCACACATATACACATAATTAAATACACAGACAAGCATGCAGTCTGTCAGACAGACACACAGTTCGCTAGAGAGATAAAAAGAGAATCTAAATGCCTCTTAAATGTCTTCAAACCAACGTATGTCTATAATAGCCTACACTGTGAGCGGCGCTTTACAAATTTCCAAGTACGATAAGATATAGGCAGAGTTTATCGGCAAACAGTCGATTTAATTTGTCTAAAAAAATAATAAATCCAATAGTAAAAACAACAACAACAGTAATAATAATAATATTTCAAGTACTCATATTTACCTCAGAGGAAAATTACTATGATTCGCAATTGTCTGTTAGACACCTGTTAAATATATTTATTGTGATCTATATATAAAGACTAACATATCTCGTAATAGATTATTCACACGTTTTTAAGGGGTTTCATTTACCTCGAGCCAAGAACATGATAATAATAACAAAATAATGATGGTGATGATGTGGTCTAAGGTTCTACATTAGATGTATGCATTCTTCGCATTTGATCTAGGCCTATGCATTTCTTGATTATGTACGCATTAGAATTTCGCATCTACGTACACTTCGTATTTATGTAATGTATTTGTAACTAAATAAATACAACTGTGATGTTTTTATTTACACACATGTACAATAGTGCAGGGATACAGAGTGTAGCCATGGAAGATAATTAGGATTTGTATAGACTATAGAGATATGTGTATGCATTTGCGTGTTGTGTGTGTGTGTGTTCGTTTGCGTGTGTGTACATGTATTTGTATATGCGAGTGTCTTAATTAATTAAACTGTGAAAAATACGAAGAACATCGAGTTCCCATTAGACACCTTTAATACGTTTGTAATAGTATCTATTATAGTTCTGCTTTCGTTTAACCATTATTGTTTCCCAGTTTAGTGGTGTCAAGCGTGAGAAAGGAAGAGGACAGTAACTAACCAATTACCAGTTTAATTTCACAGTGGTATAGAAGTTGCTGTTTGACGACGCTGTGTCTTAGCAAAGATAATTAACCCTCCTTATTTCTCCAGTCATGGAACTGGCACCACAAGAGTACGGATAGTTGCGGTGTTGACTCTAGCGATTAGTTGTTGTTTCCAGTGATTAACGACATCTTATGGCTACCAGGGCCGTTGACAACGCCCTACCATTTTTTTGTAAAGTAACTTAAAGTAAGTATATTCTTTATTCAAAGACCAACTGCTAACCACATTTTGGTGTACATAGTTCATAAAATTAACTTCAGCATATAACATTCGAATGACAAAGGTTTTACGAGCTAAAGAGTCCGCATTAGGTATAATTCTATTATGTGCCCTGGGGCGCAGTGAGTATACAACAGTTTTCTCTGGAGGTAATACTGCCAGTCCGTAATAACTGCTAGAAGTAATAAGTGCCAGTCCGAAGCCTGGAACAAGGATGAGGGCGACGTCAACAGTAGCCAACAGATGTCGTTAATCACTAAAGCCAAACCAGATTCCAGAATCTAACGTAGAGGTGGCTATTCGTTAAGATGCGGTCGACGCTAACCTCAGTGGCAGCCGCAAGATGTCACGTAACTAAATACTGCGAATAAAATAACGCTCGTCGTAGACACCTTTTATTCAGTAATAGTTTGCTCTATATATACCTAATTCGTTTTACGCATCAAATCCAAGCTCAAGGGCGTGAAATGAGGAGAAAGAGCAAGTAGACTTAGGTGGTCAAAAATTGAGGACAAAGTTTTAGAATCTTACCTCCCTCATCCCGCAATGGCAGGGACAAAGTTTGGGTTGCCAGCTCGCAGCAATCCCCAAAATCAGCTATAAGACAGTGGAGTCATCGAAACCATTACCTTTGTAAAAAAAACTGATAGTGGAGAAACTGTTGTATATAGTGTATTGTATTGTATTTTATCTAGAAAATATAAAGCGCCTCTCGCAGAATAACCATTCAGAGGCGCTCTCAGCACAGAAGCCCAGGGGAAACAAGAATGCCTTTAGGGAACGCGAGACCGATGAGGAAAATCCAGTCATTAGTTTGGCCCTGAGCAGAGGGGGAAGATCATTCCACATCGTGGGCCCCACTACAGCAAACACCCGGTGCTGGGCCAAGGCAGTTTTAGCCCTGGGAACAAAATTATCAAGCATATATATCAAGCATATATAAAGATTAAACATATATATATATACATATATACTAGCTGGTTTGCCGGGGTTATAAGTTTCAATCCCTGTAGCACCACAACCACCACCACCACCACCACCACCACCACCACCACCACCACCACCAGTTAAAGTGAAGTGAAATCCCTACGGCTGCGCCATCTGGCGAATCTTTAGAAATCCGTGCCGGTGACAGAGAATAATCTTCTCGGGTGGCGCCATCTGGTAAATGAAAATAGGTCGACTCGAATGTGTAAAAAGTCGGATTTGGGAGAGTTTTTTGCCCGGGACACCATAGAGGCGGTCAAAAGGTGGACGCGAAGCCTCACACTGGGTGTATAATGCCCACCCCGAGACAGCAGTGAAGGTTTGGAGTGAAAAGCTCGAAAGCTGTAGAAATGCATTCCGGTCTAAGATGTTTTTAGAGACTAACATTTAATATCATGTATACTGTGTAAAGAGGCCATCATCTTAGTCTTGAATGCTCCCGAAACTCCGAAAGAAATAACAAACAATCGCAAATATGATCTACTCGTGATTGTGTGACGTCATAAGGTTAGTCCGTCAGCTTTAATTTATTTAGGCGGATTAATGGGTTCAGAAATTAGACGTAAACTTATAACAATTCTGTAATCTGAATGTGTAAAATGAATATCTATTGCACAAAACCGACACAGAAAAAATTACAAATGACGTTAACAGAAACTTTATTACCTGCTACTAGATATTGCATTTTTTTTACAAAGTTCTCTATGTTCAGAATCAGTATGGATGGATCGAGAGAAATTATTTTTAAAACTAGAGTATTTGCCCGTCATATTATGACGGCAGTGTAGGTAGGCCTATATAATTATGTCGTTGGTGAAAATGCTCTGATCATATTACCCGTCATATTATGACGTCATATTATATTTTATGGGCCTATATGTATCGTTGGTTATCGCCGTCGTCAAGACCGCTGTCGTCAAGACGGCAGTACTGACGTCACAAACGGTTTCTGTCTCACAATAAAACATAAGCCGTTTGTGACTTAGCGTCCTCCGACAGACGGACACTCTATGGATATTATATGTATAGATGTTATTTTAGCGTCAAAATATGATCGCTCTTTACTCTTCTTAGAAGACGAATATCACTCTTAAAAGAAGCAAGACTAGTTACTTTGAACAGTTCTCACAGTTCCTAAGGAATAATACAGCTCAATAGGACGACCGTCCAGCAGTAGCGATTTAACGAAAATAGGATATTTATGGCACGAAAACAGAACGATTTAAAGGTGTCTAATTTGAGGCTCACAATGTTAGTATCATTCAAAGTCTAGCAGTGTCTAACAGGTATCAAAAGACGTTGCCATCGATGGGAAACATTTTTGTACATTTCTGGCAATTTTTAAGAACTAAACTCTAATATTATCCGAAAGATTGGAATGGAATCAAGAGTTTTCGTCTTCTTCTTCGATGTAATGAATCCTTGGAACAGTTTTTGTCATCCGACAGCCACAAGATGTCGTGTAAACGTTGGAGTAGGTCTAATGCTTCCCGATATCTTATGGCTGCTAACGTCACCCCCTCATTCATCCAGACTTAGGACTGGTACTACTAGAGTATTAAGCAGTGACGGTGTTATTACTAACGATGTTAGATAATTACGGCGTTTCGCGACAACGCTTGAAACCAATAATGATGTAACGCAGCAACGGCGTTGCATAGCAACGACTTAACATATAACAATGGCGTAACATAGCAACGACTTAACATATAACAATGGCGTAACATAGCAACGACTTAACATATAACAATGGCGTAACATAGCAACGATTTAACATATAACAATGGCGTAACATAGCAACGACTTAACATATAGCAATGGCGTAACATAGCAACAGCTTAAATACGCTGTGGTCATAACAGAGATAATAAGCGTCGCCCTCCTCCTTATCCAGTCTTGGGACTGGTATTACCAGAGTACGAGAAATGGCGGAGTTATCAATATCAATTATCGCCATCTATTTATGATATGTTCCGCTTTCCTTATTCATTTAATAACACCGTCATCATTTAAAGCAGTTTTCCGACTTAACTTGGTTAGATGGATGGATCCAGAGTTAAACGAATATTATAGCTTTTCAACCTGTGGAAATCACAATGCCTAAAATTGACAACTTTACAAATTTATAGTATCGGTAATACTCAAGTTAAAGGTGTTTAAGGACAACTGAACAATTTTAGTATTCAACGTTGAACGACATCCTATGGTTGACATCAAACTGATGCTACATGTTAAGTACATTCATTCTTTATTATTATGTTATTACCTCAGCAGGGTACTGCCCAGAAATATCTCTCAAATATCTGGGAACGCCGCTATCTGCATCTTCTTCTCGCTCATTGCGCTCTGTAAATCGGCTTGATCTTTTTGTTCCCAGGACTAAAACTGCCTTGGCTCAGCACCGGGCATTTGCTGGGTCCCACGATCTGGAATGACCTTCCCCTCTGCTCAAGTCCAAACTAATGACTGGCTTTTCTTCATCGGTTTCAAGTTCTCTAAAGGCATTTTTGTTTCCCCGGGGCTTCTGTGCCGAGAGCGCCTCTGAATAGTTATTCTGCGAGAGGCGCTTCATAAACTTCTAGATTCGATACAATACTATACTCTACATTATCTACTTCTCAAAACGCTGTCTAACTTTGTTCCATGCTGCGGTTTGTCAGCATGTGTTTACTTTATAAACAATAAACGAATATCATCATCGCCATCATCATCATCATCATCATCATCATCATCATCATCATCATCATCATCATCATCATCATCATCATCATCATCATCATCATCATCATCATCATCATCATCATCATCATCATCATCATCACATTCAACAATGGCGTGACATGGTAACTACTTGACCAACTCCGCATCAATACAAAGATGATTAGCGAATGGATAGATGGATCCAGGGTTTAACGACATCTTATAGAAACAAAGGCTGTTGACGTCGACAGAAATTAGTTTTGGCATATTGCAGCTGTAATTATGATTAGCGAATTTTTTTTTTAATCAAAAGTTTAATGTCATCATATGGCATCACAGGTCGTTGACGACAATTCAATAGTATGTACAATATAGTTAAAACAGAAAATTTACAAAGTTTCACAGCATTTAGAAGTGTCAAAACAGCACCCTACTATGTTTGTAATGGACATTTTTTTAACAGTATAAATCATATATACATATATATACACATACATATATATATATATATACATATATATACACATACACAGTCAATAATGTCAATGATATTTGTGTTATGATAAGATAGTCTTTAGTGCACATTAAACACATTTTGCATTAATTGTTATACACAACAATTATAAATATAAAGTAAATTAAATGAATGTTTGAAGAACATGAGATTTCTAATATAGTTATTCAATTATAAAGCAGCCTTATTATCAATTGTACAATATATATAATTATGACATGAATTTTTTTTTTAAATCTATTTCTGAATGTTCGACATTTTTTCATTCAAAGCAATAAACAATATTATTTAGATTCATGCAAATATTGAGAACAACAGTTCTTCATCATATGTTATATATTAAGCAAATAAATAGAACAGAATTGTAATTTGATAAGAGATTCTTAATCCATTGTTTTTAAATTTTTAATACAGGTTATTGATTATTTATTATAAATGGAATTTTGACATGAAAATCTTGTTTTTGTAATAAAGTATTACATAAGTAATCAAAACAAACAAGCAATATTAACATAATATATACAATTGGTTAAAAAAAAGAGGAAAATCTATAACATATTTATAGTATGTATATATTTTAGGCCAACACCTTAAAATCTAAACAAACTTAAATCCACCTATTAAATTTCACAGACAATATTACATATAAGTACTTCAACCTACAAAACCTTTCCTTTATTAATAAGACTGACCAGTCTGAATATTTCAGTTTGTATGCAGCCCGGTGACCGGACAATTCGTCGCAGGACAATTCGGCGCGGACAATTCGGCGCGGACAATTCGTCGCAGGACAATTCGGCGCGGACAATTCGGCGCGGGACAATTCGGCGCGGGACATTTCGTCGCGGAAAATTTATGTATGATGTATTTATATAATACAAAATGTTATCGCGGAAAATTTACATAATTAATCAATGCGAGGTGATTAGCTATCGTCGATTTATTGTTGTGCTGGATTACGAAAATCGAACATCAATCGAATACTTACGGGGATGCAGTCACAACATAAATTTAATGGATTAACAAATTAACCCATTGTAACGATTTAGTTACATTCAAACAATTTCGGACAGGATTATTCAACTGTTTTTTGTATTAACATTTAGTTGTGTTAGATTAGTAATTTTTAGATTACATATTAGAGTGTCTGTATTCATACAATTTCGGACAAGATCATCCAAATTGTTTTTATGTATTAACATTTAGTTGTATTAGATTATTAACTTTTGGATTTCATATTAGAGTATCTATATTCAATTAAAACTCAATATTAAATATCATGGTGAACTCGACAATCTACTATTATATTTCACTTTTAATGTTGCTGTTTATTTCTATGGTGGCTTAATGAAGCAGTTTCAATTTTATATTTTGATTAACCGCGCCGAATTGTCCGCGCCGAATTGTCCTGCGCCGAATTGTCCTGCGCCGAAACGTCCGCGACGAAATGTCCGCGCCGAATTGTCCGCGCCGAATTGTCCTGCGACGAATTGTCCGCGCCGAATTCTCCGCGCCGAATTGTCCTCCGACGAATTGTCCTAGAACCATGCAGCCCACACCAAGCAGGTTCTTAATATTAAATTCTAATTTAAATAATTTACACTTTTCTCTTAATATATTGGATATGTTTTCTTTTCTGCAATGTAATAACAAATGATTTATATTTTCTTTGACTTGACAAGAGTTAATTAGCGAATTAATAATTAATTAGCGAATGTACGAGTCGGAACTATTTATAGATTCGAAATATATGAGTTAAAGGTGTTTACGGACAACGTAACAATATTACATTTTGACGTTGAATCCTATGATTGACATAGAATTGACGCTATATGTGTTACAACATTCTTTCTTTATTATTATCTTTATTATTGCAATTATCGTAATTTTGTTCTTATTCATCATCATTTATTGGAAATATTGGATTGAATCGAAATCCGATGGCTTCAAAGGCCGTTGACGATGACAGAAATGGTTTTTGGCATAATGCTGTATTGTTATTACGGCGTCGTTAAATAAACGAGTAATTAAAAGTAAATTAATTTTTCAAGTTAAGTTCGTCGACTGTGCCTTTTGTCAGGCACAAGATAACGAAAATCATCCACTGACCTTTTGAACTGCATCCAGAATTTAACGACATCTTACGGCAACAAAGCTGTTGACGTCGACAGAAATTATTTTAACGAGGACGAAATTTCTGTCAGGGCCGCTGACTTCTCTCTTCTCCTTTCTCCAGGCTTTGGACTGGCACTACCAGAATTTATAGCGTCAGAAAGACCCTATTTAAAGATATCGAAGAATTACCCATGAGTTTGTTGTATATCATCAAGTGATCATTTACATCTTTTTGATTATTTTAATGATGAGTCGGAAGTTAGATTTCAAAACCTGGTAACCTGTTAAAATTTCGACACGTAGCTCATCTTAGACAACTAAAACACTGAATCAACCAAAACCAAGACGTAATCAGGTCAACACAGCAGAGGATCCAGTCCGTTGAGAGAGGAAACAGTCTATGGTCGATAAGCAATTTCACAGAGAAAAGCTTTAAGTTGATAATAATAATAATAATAATAATAATAATAATAATAATAATAATAATAATAATAATAATAATAATAATAATAATAATAATAATAATAATAATAATAATAATAAATTACCTAAAAAAAATAAATAATAATAATAATAATAATAATAATAATAATAATAATAATCTTCGTTTAAAATCTTCAAGCTGACAATAACGCAGTATGATTACAAATCAGTATGAACGGATGATCACAAGTTATTACAGGAGTCGAATTTAACTGTACACGGCAGCCATGCAAGGCGCCCATCACGTCCTACATCTCATTTTAACAACGCGCAATCTCGCGAATGAAAGGTTGAGTGGACCTAAATTTGGGGGATTGATATAATGAAAATAGGCCATATAACTTTAAGAGGTCATCAAGGTCATGAATGGACTAATAAACAACGACGGGTCGCCGTGAAACAGACAATTCGCGTCTGAGTCTGAATTGGCGTTGAGAATTTTGTCATAGCGTTTACATTGGTGTCACAAAATGACCTGTATAATTAAGACCTTTACCTGAGGACAGCACACCTGTAAGGTTAGGCTAGACTGAGGTAGGCGGAGACGAGCGCACGAACAATTAGAGGATGGGTTAGAGGTCAGTTAGAAGACAGTCGGACAGAGATAGTCGGTGAAGACAAATGGTCCGCTGAGGGGAATCCGAAGAAGAACGTCGGGGAAGGTCGGAAGGAAGGACGGACTGACGACGTAGTGGACGGCAGGAAGGTTTTAGTGTCGTCGTAGCTTCGTATTCGTAAGTATATTAAAGAATATAGCCTAATTATTTCAGTTGTTTAGAATGGTTTTGGAAACGTAAATGAATAGGGTAAAGAATGTTTGAACTTTCGAAGCGTTCGTGTAGGAACTTTGTTTTGTAAGGGCATATGAGCCTATAATTATATATAGTTAAGACTTTGGATTTGTTCTGGAAATAGTTTGATAAATATATATTTACCTATCAAGTGTACGGACTTTCGGCGCGTCTGCGTGACCATACGAGTTTCGTGTACGATACTTGGCTAAGGCATGAGAGTATATATATAAGTATATATATATGTGCGTGTATATATATGCGTATGTATATATATAAGGAATGTATAGAAATAAACTCTGAAATGATGTACAGTATATCGTTTAGTATAAGTGCTGTATGACTTAGGAAGTGTGTTAAAATTGTGATAACATTGTAGGCCTAAAGTTGCTGTGTTACGTGAAGCTTATAAGGTTACTTGTTTCTTTAAGCCCGGTGAGGGTGATACACAAGTGGTGAAGAGGACGCTGGAGGCGACGTGGTGTCTGGAACGTGGTGACGTGGAAGACGTGGTGTCTGGAACGTGGTGACTGGAACTGGAACCTGGTGTCTGGAACGTGGTGACGTGGAAAACAGGATGACGTGGAGGAGACGAACCTGTTGAGCGACGGATGGTTTGATCCAAGTTTCGAGTATCGACGGGTTTGACCAAGTTTAGAGAGCGCCTCTTAAGCAGAACAATTGGGAGGGTTGTGTCTCTTTTGTTTAGTGTTTGGTTGTGGTTGAGTGTGGGTTTTGGCACTTCAGACTGTGTGTATACTTTTGAACTGTAGAGTAGGTTAGTATAGGTTGTTTTCATGTTAACCCAAAAGAAGGGTCCATTTTTGGAACTTTGTACATAATGTAAATAAATATGTTTTTTTTCTTGTTTATCTTTGAGTTAGAATAAGTTAGAAAACTAGAATAAGATAAGAACTCGTGACATTTTGGCGACCCTGACGAGACCCTTCTTTTGTAGGGTATATGTTTGTGACGAGATAGGATCCATTTTTGGTAGGCCTATGGCCTATAGTAGGATAGGGTGATAAAACTTTGCTTGGGTATAGCAGGATTGTATAAAGTAGTAGTCCTGTAGAAAATAATAGGATTGAATTACATTTTTTTTGGCTTCTGTTGAACTGTAAATTTGAAATGGCAACTGTGCATGAACTAAAGGAAGTAGGGGAGAGTATGGGTTTACAAGGGGATTCCTTGCAAGCGTTTATTAAGGAACAGCAGGCAGAGGAGAGGGATAGGAGAAGTATGGAAAGAGAAGAACGAGTAAGGATTTTCGAACTGGAGAAATTGAAGTTGGAAAAAGATCAAAAGGAATTGGAAGCTAGTTTAGAAAGAGAAAGAATGAAAGCTGAATCGTCGAAAATGTTTCGGTCATCTGGAGGAAGTAGGGATGATGAGGATGATGGAAGGGAAATATTGATGAAATGTCGGGCGAAAATTCCCAGGATGCCATGTTTTGATGAGGATAAGGATTTCATGGATTCATATCTGAACCGCTTTGAGCGTTTCGCACACGCCAGCGGATGGAAACGTTCGGAATGTGCCATTTATCTGAGTGCACTCCTAAAAGGAAGGGCTCTGGATGTGTATTCTCGTTTGCCTCCAGAAGAAGCTGAGAATTACGACAGCTTGAAGCAAGCGCTTCTAAAGCGATATCAATTGTCGCAAGAAGGATTCAAAACACGCTTTAGACAAGCCAGATCGGAAAAAGGGGAATCGCCACCACAGTACCTTACTAGGTTGGATAGCTACCTACAACGATGGATTGAATTGTCAAAAGTGAATCAGAGCTATGAGGGGCTGAAATTGCTAATGATAAAGGAACAGTATTTGGATGCATGTCAGAAAGATTTAGCTTTGTTTTTGAAGGAACGGGCGCCGGAAAATGTTGCTGATCTGGGCAAGTTGGCTGAACAATATACCGATGCGCACAACGAAAAGGTTTGGATAAGAGAAGGAATTAAGAATCGGACGGATAGCCAACAACAGTCTCAAACTGTTAGAAAGTGTTACAATTGTGGAAGCACTTCGCATGTGCAGAAGTTTTGTACGGTCGGTAGGAAAGGGGTGACCGTAAGTCAGCGAAATGTAACCCAGAAGGACAGAAAATGTTTCATATGCGGAAAAGGAAATCATTTGGCCCGCAACTGTTTCATGAACACAAAAGCTGGAGCAATGCTGACGGCAAGAACTGCGTCTCAAGAAGGATTTGAGCAGTTTGAGCACAGGAAGAAAAATCCCTCGACCAGTGAAAATAGGTTGGGAAGCGACAATAATGGGAAGCCACAGGCTGAAAGAAGAGATTCAGAATCGCAGACAGGCGATCATCACTGTTGTGGAATGATGGCAGCAGGAGGACTGGGGTTGAAATGTGGATGCTTCTACCCGATTGTGTCGGAGGCGTGTTTCACTCGACAGATGTCAGACTCGACTACAAAGATGCCGGTTAGTGAAGGACGACTAGATGGAAACCGCGTTTGTGTTCTTCGAGATACTGGGTGTTCCACGGTGGTAGTGAGGAAGAGTTTGGTGGCGCCACAACATTTTACCGGACTAAATGAATTTTGTGTGCTGATTGATGGGACCGTACGACAAGTTCCGGTAGCAGTAGTTCCTCTGGAAACGCCATACATTACTGGAATGGTGAAAGTGGTTTGCATGAAAAATCCTTTATATGATGTCATCATTGGAAACGTTCAAGGAGTTAAGGATACAGTAAAGGAAAGACCCGAACCGGAAGAAAAGGAAATTAGAATTCAACAGGAAAACCCTGTGGCTGCAGTGGTTACCAGGAGCCAGGCTATCCCCATCAAGATTAAACCGCTGACAGTGATGAAGGAAATAGAAACAAATATTTCAAAGACAGATATGATAGATATGCAGAAGGAGGATGTTACTCTGGCTAAAGGATGGACGAAGTTGAAAGAAGGAAAACAACCCCTCGAATTCGTCATCCGAAACGATCTGTTATATAAGCAGAAGACTGATTGTAGAGGCCAAGCACATAAGCTGTTGGTTCTGCCAAAGATTCTTCGAGAAAGAGCTATGCGTCTGGCTCATGACGCTATCATGAGTGGTCATCAGGGGATCCGGAGAACTTGTGATCGTGTAGCAACGAGTTTTTGGTGGCCAGGGATGGAGTCGGATGTTGCCAGATTTTGTAGATCCTGTGACATATGTCAACGTACGGTGGAAAAAGGTAGGATAACAAAAGTACCGTTGGGCAGAGTTCCTATAATTGACACGCCTTTCAAGCGAGTGGCAGTTGACCTCGTCGGTCCCATATTTCCATCAACTGATCGAGGAAATAGGTATCTGCTGACATTGGTAGATTATGCGACTCGTTATCCAGAAGCGGTATCTCTCAAGAACATCGAGACGGAAACAGTGGCTGAGGCCTTGGTGTCGATGTTCGCGAGGATTGGTATACCAGAGGAAATTCTGAGCGATCAAGGAACACAATTCATGTCAGGCATCATGAGAGAAGTTAGCCGTTTGCTGTCAATGAAGCAACTGACGACCACGCCCTATCATCCAATGTGTAACGGACTCGTCGAACGCTTCAATGGAACAATCAAGACTATGTTGAAAAGAATGTGCGCAGAAAGACCGAAGGATTGGGATCGGTATGTGAATCCTTTGCTATTCGCTTATCGAGAGGTTCCACAGGAAAGTACTGGATTCTCACCTTTTGAAATGTTGTATGCTAGAACAGTCCGAGGACCAATGGAAATTTTAAAGCAGCTATGGACACAAGAACAAAAATCGCCAGAGGTAAAGACGACATATCAGTACGTTATGGATTTAAAAGACAGATTGCAAGCTACATGTGATTTAGCCCGAGAGCAGCTGATGAAATCACAGAGCCGATATAAGCGATACTTTGACAGTAAGGCGAAGGACCGCGTGTTCAAGGTCGGAGATAAAGTACTTCTTCTGTTGCCAACAGACGACAACAAGCTATTGATGCAATGGCGAGGACCGTTTCCGGTTTTAGAACGATTGGGCCTGGCGGATTACAAGATTCAGTTACCTGGACGAGTTAAGTTGTTCCATGCTAACTTGCTGAAGCGTTACTGGCAGCAAGAAAGAGAGGATGAGATATCAGTAGTAAACGAAACGGGAGCAGCTATTCTGGAACCTGAAGAAAGCACAACTGAAGTGTCTGTGGAGACAGGTGTAGATATTCAGACAGAGACATACCAGGATGTGGAAATCAATCCAGAACTTGAAGAGGCTCAGAAAACGGAGGTGCGTAAGTTGATCTATGAATTTCGTGACATTTTTTCAGATGTTCCGAAGGTGACGAACTTGGGTCAGCATAGCATTGTGTTGTCTTCTGATGAGCCAGTTCGTCAGAAAGCATATCCGTTACCGCACGCCATGCGCGATCTTTTGAATAAGGAGATCGATAGCATGTTGAAGGGGGGCATAATTGAGCCTTCAGAAGCACCGTACGCGGCTCCAATTGTAATGGTCAAGAAACCTGATGGAAGTACACGGGTTTGTGTCGACTACAGGAAACTAAACAGAGTGACGATGGTTGACCCAGAGCCAATCTGCACTGCAGATGATATCTTTGCCAAATTATCGGGGAACAAATACTTCTCAAAATTTGACTTAAGTAAGGGCTACTGGCAAGTACCCATGAGGGAGGAAGATAAGGATTTAACCACTTTTGTTTGTCATAGAGGGTTATTCAGATACAGAGTGATGCCGTTTGGGGTAGTCAATGGGCCTTCTACTTTCTCTAGAATCATGCGCAGATTATTGCACGATGTTCAGACATCCGATAGTTATTTTGATGATGTTTTGACACATACCATAACTTGGTCTGACCATATGATAGCATTGCGGACATTATTTGAATTAGTCCGAGCAGCTAATTTGACATTGCGACCGACCAAGTGCATTATTGGCCGCTTGGATATATCTTTTCTGGGACATCAAATTAGTGGAGATGGCTTAACACCTAAGTTAGATACTGTTGCCAAAGTTTTGGAAGCCCCGTGTCCGAAAACTAAGAAACAATTGCGGTCATTCTTGGGTTTGGTTGGATTCTATAGAAAATTCATCCCAAATTTTGCTGCAATTGCTGGACCTTTGACCGATTTGACTCGGAAAGGAACTCCTAATGAAGTTGTTTGGGGGGATGTGCAGAACAGAGCATTTAAAGAGCTTAAGGTGCATATTGCGAATCCGCCCGTGCTTAAGCTGCCAGATTTCAATCGACTGTTTATATTACAGACAGATGCCTCTAATGTGGGTTTAGGCGCTATTTTGATGCAAGAGGGTGATGATGGCATGAAGCATCCGGTGGCTTTTGCGAGTCGCAAGTTGCTACCCCGGGAAACTCATTATGCCACGATTGAACGTGAATGTTTAGCAATCGTTTGGGGGGTCAAGAAATTTGAACAATATTTGTATGGGAAAGAATTCATTTTGGAATGTGACCATCAACCATTGCAATACCTAGGCCAGTCGCAGTATCAGAATGGTAGGCTTATGCGTAGGGCATTGGCACTGCAACCTTATCGAATGACGTTAAGGTCAATACACGGTAAAGAGAACGTGGGAGCAGATTTCTTAAGTAGGCATCCGTGTTAAGACTCTGACGCAAAGAAACGGTTGGATGCATGCCAGCGTCTGAAGCAGCGCCTGACTGTTGGTAAAATTGAAAGGACGTGGTTTAGCGATAGGAAGGTATTCACGGTACACACTCCTACAAACACCCAACATAATCGTGTCTAAGCTCGTGTTAGTAAAAAACGACATGTGACACATGGACGGCTGCTGAAAGGAAGAACACATTTCTCGAAAAGTGTCATGGTTTCTGTTGCGGTTTCGAAGTTGGGCAGAACGGCCCTTTTTTGTAACGCCGCGAGCTAAAGTGAATAGTGTTTGCTATTGTCAGGAAGTTCTGGAGAATGGATTATTACCTGACATTCGTCGTCTGTCCGATGCAGATTACATCTTTCAACAGAACGGTGCACCTGCGCAGTGCGCACCGATCACGTCACACTGTCGCCTATTAGACGGAAAACGTTCCGGAGTTCATCAAACCCGACAATTGCCCCCCGCTCCCCCAATTGTCCAGATCTTAATTCGGTAGATTATTCGATCTGGGAATATTTGCAGCAATTCCTCTATCGACAGAAGATCCGTAACATTCAACATTTCAAAGAGGTCATCGTTAACTCCTGGTCAGATATCAGTCAGCTGTCCATTGACGGTGCGATTGACCAGTGGTCTCGTCGAATAGCTGTTGTTGTTGCAGCACGTGGTAGACATATTGAATATTCATTAGATTAGAAAAGACTGCAACAGACTTTCTCCTAATTAATCATTAATTTTGCTGTGCAGTACAAATGTATGGCTATAATAGTTTCATTTCTTTGTGGAGTTACTGTTTAAATTGTTATGAATTTTTTATGAGCTAGTTACTGCAAAAACGATGTTTTTTGTTATGTCACGATCTGCATCATGTAGGCTAAAACTACAATAACAAATGTGTTTGAATCTTAATACTACAGTTACATAATATCTCTCGTTTTTCTCCTTTGTTGTTTTAATAGTATCATATACTTTTCTTCTCTGTACAAACGCTCTGGGCAACCCCTCCTCGAAAATCAATTCGGGCCAAACTCAACGCCTTGGCCCCTAAATAAAACGGGGTTCGCTACTCTTGGATCCGCCCTCGTTCCACCGTTGTCTAGACCGCGAACAACACACGCGACAACGACGATACAACGGTTGCACGTCGATGGAAACAAGAAAAGACTGCGAGATATTAATCGCATCTTGCTGGGAGCGATCCATCTCACATCGCGTCCAACATCTTAATCCAGAAGACACGCCCGTCCAACCGAAGGCTCTCCGCCTAACTCGCTATCCGTCATCGTAATAGGATCGATCCGGATCGCTGCACATCCGCCCAACCCTCTCCCTTCTCACTCCCATCCCGGAAGCTGCCTCGATTCTGGGAGGTCGATGACGCACGAAATTGTAATTGTCGTCTGATTTGCGTGTGAGTGTTTGCGTCGCAATGGCTGAGCGTTTTTTTAATCAATCAATCAATCAATCAATCAAAAAGCTTTATTGCAACCGAAGACAAGGTAACGTACATGACAATTGGTTACATAACAGTTGTCAACAGATCGCAAAAGGAGCGCCCAAAGGGACCGTGGTCCCGCTAAAAGGGTCTCCTATACAGTTGGAGTAACAACTTAAAATATAACTGACTCGTTCGCACCATCCCTAGGCCGTTCGATGTGATTAGACCGTTTAAAGTTCGAGTGACCATGCATTGGGATGGGGCTATAAGAAAAATAAACGGGTAGGGTAAACAATCTTAACTAATCTTAACTAATTATTAACTAGATCCCTAACTCTCTCGGAGTCATACCGGCAGACCAAGTGGGGGCCCTCCCGCTGCGCGCGCACCCAGCCGCAGAAGGGGAAAGGGAGGTCATGAAAAGCGATTCTTTTATTTTTTTACATCGAGTGAGGGTTAGCTTTCGAGCAGAAATTCCCTGAGCTTCCTTCTAAATAAGTAGTAGGGTGTGGATATTCGGATTTCTTGGGGAATAGTATTCCACGTACTAGGTCCAGATGATTTAATACTAAATTCTCGAAGATTTGTTCGCGCCCTATCGGGACGGTAGGAGTCCGCGCTCCTTGTACTGTGTGAGTGGATCTGCGATCCTAAAGTAAAGTAACCAGTGAAGAGCGGGGGAAGTAATTTATGTTCGTACTGGTAGAAGAATTGTGCTGTTTGAAATATTCGAATTTGCTCTATCTTTAATAAGTTGAACTCTTTAAAGATTGGGCTAGTATGAGCTTTTCTGCTCGCCCCAGCAATTATTCGAACTGCCCTCTTTTGGAGAGTAACTAATTTATACAGTCTGGAGTCATAATTAGAGGCCCAGATCAGGTTACAATATGTAAGGTAGGGATAAACGAGAGTATAATATAATTGCAGTCTAATGGCAGGGGGGAGCAAGTGTGAAATTCTATTTAGAACCCCTATATTCTTTGCTATTTTCTGGGAGATGTAGTTGATATGACTCTTCCATGTTAGATGTTGGTCTATTTGAATTCCTAAAAATTTGGTAGTTTCTACTTGAGCAATTGTTTCTTCCTCTATTTTCAATTTTAGGTCTACGGGTTTAACTTTTCTGTGAGATTTGAATATTATAAAGTTAGTTTTATCCAGGTTTAGTGTGAGCCTGTTTGCCAAAAACCATTTATTAACCTCCAGTAGCTCAGCGTTGATGATGTCCATTAAAGCCTGCCAGGATTTATGGGAATAGAAGATATTAGAATCGTCTGCAAATAGTATAAAATGTAGGGTGGAGGACACATTAGCTAAATCATTTATGTAGAGGAGAAATAAGAGTGGTCCAAGATTAGAGCCCTGGGGAACTCCGTAGTTAATACATCTTATCTCGGACAGGGCTCCGTTACAAAGGACTCTTTGGGTACGGTTGTTAAAATAACTAATGAACCATTTTAATTGGGTTCCTCTTATCCCATAATAATGTAATTTTTTAAGTAGGATTGCATGGTCGACCGTATCGAAGGCTTTTGCCAGGTCTAAGAATATTCCTACGGAATATTCATTTTTATCTATGGCCTTCGATATTTTATCTTCCATTTCGAGAAGAGCCATGTATGTTGAATGGCCTTGCTGGAACCCATGCTGAGATTGATGTATTGCACTAGTCTTTCTTATGTAACTGCTGAGCCTTTCGTACATTATCTTTTCAAAGTATTTGGAGAAGTAGGGTAATACTGAAATGGGTCTATAGTTAGCTAGATTCTCTTTGTCCCCCTTTTTGAAGATGGGAACTACCTTTGCTATCTTTAACTTTTCGGGGACAATTCCTTGAGAGAGTGAACAGTTGATAATTTCAGTGAGGGGTTGTATGACTAGAGCTAAATTGGGCGTGGCTATATAGGGATCTATATCGTCAGCCCCCCTTGAGTGGGTTTTTTTGAGTTGACGACTTATGTTTAGAATCTCTTCGGGAGTGGCCATAGTTAATCCCATGGAACTCAATTGAGGGGCAGGCATATAATCCTCAAACGGGCACGGTGCTTCTCGAAGACTCTCAGCCAACTTACTCGCTATAGTGGTAAAGTAATTATTAAATTTATTTGCAATTAATTCAGGGTTTTCAATTTTATTTCCTTCTACTATTAGACTGTCTATTCTTGTACTTCTAACTTCTAGTTGCATGGTTGATCTTATGAGCTTCCAAGTCATTTTCAGGTCATTTTGGTACTTACAAAATTCGGAAGTGTAATAAATTTTTTCAGCGTGGATTCTAATTGCTTTAAACTTGTTTCTGTATTTGACAAATTTTGACTTATTTGATTGATTTGGGGTTTTCAGGAACTTTGCGTAAAGGAGGTTTTTTTTCCTACAAGATTTTAATAGGCCTGCAGTCATCCAGGGCTGCTTAAACTTTACTCTCCCCTTCGAGGATTCTGTTTGTATAGGGAATGAATTATCGTATGCTTGACTATAGCGTTCGAAAAATAATTCGTATGCTTCATTAGGGTTTCCATCATGACAAGATCTCAATACGGGGCTCCAGTTAATTTCAGATAGGGCCAATTGAAACTGGGACAAGCCCTTCTCTGTTACTAAGCGAGAATCTTTTTGAGTTATTCTCTCAGACACTGGAGTCTCCAGTGAGAAGCATGCATAAATTGGAAGGTGGTCAGACAAATCAGAAATTATAATAGAGGAGTTTAGAAGCTTAGACCAAGAGCTACAGAAAATATTGTCGATTAGAGTTCTAGAGCTACAGGTTATTCTGGTAGGCCTAGTAATGACTGGGAGGTAATGATAGGATGTGAGGCAGTTATAGAAAATATTAGAATCTACGTGTTCGTTTACTTTCAGTAAATCTATGTTAAAGTCCCCTAGTATTATGATATCCTTAGACTTATTCTTTATGCTCGATGCAAGTTCTTCGAGTTCGGTGTTAAACTCCTTCAAGCACTGTCCGGGAGCTCGATATACTACAGCTATTATTGGAGAGCATTTCTTTAACTGTAGTCTAACGAGGAGGCTCTCATAGGTATTATGTTTTTTTGAATCGTCTAGGGGTTTGAACTGTTGAAACTTTATGTTATCTTTGATGAAGAGTCCCACTCCCCCTCCTCTTCCTCCGTATCTAGAAATTCCTAGGAAGTTGTAGCCTGAAATGTGGAAGGAGTCCTCTGTTTCAGCGTCGAGCCAAGTTTCGGTTAGTGCCAGAATGGTGACCTGAAGTTGGTCAATTATATCCTTAATTTCATTTAATTTAGGAATTAAGCTTCTACAGTTAATATGAAGTATCGATAGGGTGGATTCGTGTAGAGTCCGCTCATGCCCTAGCTGCTTAGCCAGAGCTGTAAGTGATATATAATTGCTGGACCAGTTAATATTCTTAAAATAATTTAAATCAGGGTCATGGTTACTACTCTCAGCCAATAAATTAGTCGCTGTCTCGTAAGGAATCACCTCCAACTCGATGTCATTTACTAGTTCCCCCCGTTTAGCCCCAGCTCCGATGTCAATGGGGGTAATTAGATCACCCGGACCCTCCATAGGCAGAGCGCCCGCGCAGCGCAGAGGGATAACAATGGGGGAGTCTGCCGTCGGCTCACTAGAGGAAGGGTAAGAGCCCCGCCGCTCCTATGAACATTGACCCAATAGCAGCATCAATGATAGGCGCGCTATACGGAACCTGTACAGCTCTCTATAAAGTCAATCTGGGTTAACAAACATAATTTAAATACAGTTTAACATGGATCAGAAATCCCGTAATCCTGTACATCAAGATACTCGGCTTGTTTGACCCCTTGACTAAATATTTTCTTGATTATCCATGCAGTTACAGCGCTATAATGCTAACCGATATAATTATGCCATGCTTTGAGGTAAACACTGCTTTGAGCAGAGGCTTCAGAAGCAAGGGTGAGCGAAAGGAAAACTTGATCATCGCTCACAAGAGCATTTTTAGCAGCACCAGTTAGTCCATTATTTAAAGGCAGTTTAGTTGTACAAAACCAATATAAACAATTTAACATATGTCGTATCTTGAGAATAATCGCTGCACTAAGGAAAGTCCAAAGAAGGTATGAATGAGAGAAAGAGTGAACCGAGAAAAGAGACAAATTTGAGATGAATAGGAAGGGTAAAGTGATGAGAGATAACGCTATCTATATTGTGATAGAGTAACTCCCACCTCACCAAACGGCAGTCAAAGGTAAGTTTTAGAAAGATTAAATCGATCTTTACGACAATTTTCGGTATACGTGCAGAGGTAAGTATTTGTGGGGTTTTATCATTCATCATAGAAACTTAGATGCAACCAGTAGTTTGCTAATAACCAGTTGAACTATTAAAGTCCTTACATGCTCAAGTATTAACAGTTTTTTTTTTTTATTCCTCGCTACTCAAAAAATTTGTCGCAATCAAAACATACGGTATAGTTATTATTATTATTATTATTATTATTATTATTATTATTATTATTATTATTATTATTATTATTATTATTATTATTATTATTATTATTATTATTATTATTATTATTATTATTATTATTATTATAATAATAATAATAATAATATTATTATTATTATTATTATTATTATTATTATTATTATTATTATTATTATTATTATTATTATTATTATTATTATTATTATTATTATAAACTTCATGTCCTGAAACTACTTTACAGTTCTTTCTTTAAAATAGAAGCCAAAAGAAATCATTTGAAGATATCGGAATTCAAACGAAGCTTTCATCATCAGTTTCTGACGCCAGCCATTTGGCGGCGATGGGTACGAACAGTGATGGGCACTAAACTATTTTTTTTAGTTAAACTAAAACTATTTTCCAACTAAAAAAATAGTTTAACTAAAGTTGGCAACTGATTTTGGGAATTAGTTAACTAAACTAAAAAAGTAGTTAAACTTTTCAAACTTTTTTCCAGCTTTTTACGACAAATATTTTCACAATAAAAGACGTTAAGTAAACTGTAATAATGCAAAGCGTCAATGACAATTTCACATTCAAACTATGCAATGTGTACTGTTCTGGCATACAGTTACATGTGTACTGTAAGTAGTGTATGAATTTGAAAACACAGGCTGTTAATGCTAAAACCATGCAGTGTTAAAATGTTTTTTCTGACAGTGTTCAATGTTCACTGTTGAAAAATAGTTGCACATTGCTGATTTTTTTAGTTAAACTTTTTAGTTAGCAACAAAATTTTTTTAGTTAAACTATGGTTTTAACTAAACTATTTTTTTAGTTAAACTTCTTCCTTAACTAAATTTTTTTAGTTAAACTAAAAGTTAGCAACTTTTTAGTTAACTATTGCCCATCACTGGGTACGAATAAATGATCTCCATTGTCCTCGCTCATTTGTCAAGTCTATTGCCCCCCTTAATGTTAGTCCAAGTGATGTTATGTCCTCAGTTATATTATCTATCCAGCGTAGCCTTGGTGTGCCTTTGTGTCTTTTCCCTTCGAATATTGCATGTAGTGCACTTTTACAAGCTTTACTTTGTGTTTAACATCTTCTCGATGTGAAGTCACTAGACGACGATTGTTCAGCATATCTGGCGATTAAACGCGATTGACGTTTATCTATAGCTGCGTATGAAAGCGTTTTAAAGGTGTCTAAAATAGAGCAGTGGATTTCATGTAATAATAATACCAATAATAATAATTATTATTATCTTTATTAATTCAAACTGACAAACGCAGTAAGATTACATTGAAACATGAAAGGATAATCAAGATCTTAATTAAACACGGTTTGGCAGCCATGCAAGGCGCCGCCCTAGAGGGGGGTTACGGGAATAGATCCGCGAAACTAATGCTCTCCTGGCCATGAGTGTGACCATTACTCTATCCCCTCCCCGTAACGTAATAATGTCCATTGTACTAACAACACCTTGGGACCAACAGTGTCGTTAACACGGAAACCCTACGGTAACTTGACGGAATTGCTATCCAGGCGATGGATGGATGGATCCAGGGTTTAACGACATCTTAGAGCAACAGAGGCCGTTGACGTCGACACAAATTAGTTTGGCATATTATGATATTACAACCATGAGCGGCGATCCCGGGGGGAGATCTCCAAAGGGACAAGACCCCCATCTTGAACAATGGGGGACACAGTAAACAGTTGTCTCCCTCAAATTTTGAAGAATTACCAAAAAGGTCAAAAATTTGTTTCACCTCTTTTTGACCATATCCGTTCAAAAGCGTTGCGTTTCTTCCCCACCTGTCAAACAAGATCGCCTTCAGTGATTGCGGCTCTTTCTAAAACCAAGCGATTTGTTAGTTGCTGTTTAGCGACACTTTGTGGATGTCAGCTCCGTTGAAGTCGACCTCACCCTTCATGGACTACTGTGAATTTTAACCTAGCGATTGTGTGTGTAGTTGGTGTTTAACGACGCTGTGTCATAACAAAGATGATGAGCGTTGCCCTCTTTCTTTATCCTTGCTTGGAACAGAGTGTGAGCAGTGGCAATAAAATGATTGGTAAATGCGTATCTGAGAATGACGTCGCTTTAAAGAGGGTGTATAACTGCATTCTTGCAACTAACATAGTAATAATGTTAGTGCTTAGCGACATTTTTTGGATTTCAGTTACGTTGATGTCAACCTTACACTACATAGACCTCAATGACTCATCAATCTTCTGACTATTATTATTAATCCAAAGTTTAACGTCGTCTTTTGACATCAATGGCCGTTGACGACAATTTACAAGTACAATTCACAGAAAACAAAATACTTATAGCATCCGAGAGACACCATTTAAAGGTGTTAAACAGAGCTGCACAATATCACTATTGTCACATCATTTAAAGCAATATATCTAATATTGTTTATGATACACATATTAATAAAGTGTTCGATGCAATTTAAACAGTATTTTGGAACAATTACCACACACAAGAGATATTTAAACAATTTCAAATATAAATGCACAGTCGGCCCTATTTTCTTATTTCTTAATCTACAGTCCAATGACATTCCATAGTAATATCTACTGCTACAATCATATCATGTAAGAAATAGTAACAATTTCATAAACAGCATTCACATTAAATGAAACATGTGGAATACAGGTTTTTTTCTTCAAATAACTGTTCAGGTGTTCTACACACTCAACTATAAATTTAGTTGATTAACAAAGCATATATGAACATATAATTACAATCTTTAAAGTTGTATTTCAATGTATTCAAATCACAATTACCTGTATATTTCCCTTATAGCAATACAACACTGCTGCACTATTCAAAGTAATATTTATTCCAATACATGAACCAAATCATACCAAGTACGACATGTAAGAACAAAATGTTGGAGGATAGTAACAGAAATAATCATTAATCAATATGTTATATATGTAAGTAATTTACTAACATCAGAGTTTTATTATAATTATATATAACATAACATAACATACCCAAAATTTAACAACTGCAAGAAAATGGTCATATAGGTTCTTCAATAACCCATATGAAAAAAGAAATAACTAAGGCTGATGCATGAATTTTATTATAAAAAAGTGTATTCTAATAATGTAGTACTTAATACAATAAAATAAAATGCACAAGGAAAAAATAGTTACATATTTACAGATTTAACAAAGATGAAACCAAACTGTTTACAGTAGCAAACTTTACATATCTATTTACAAAATTTTACCTTTAGTAATTATTTTAACTAACCTATAAACTTCGTTTTGAAACATATTTACTGTTAAAAGGTTTAAAATAGAAATTTCATTTTTATACAACTGACATTTATCTCGCAACAACTTAGATATATGTTCTTTTTTACATTCAAGTAGGAGATGGTGAATAGTATCCTTGACCTGACAGGTATCACATAAACCACTTGAATGTCGTTTTATAATAAACAGCCTTTGATTGGTATTTGCGACTCCCAAGCGTAATCTGGACATTTGGACTTCTTTATGCCTATAAGGTTCTAAATATTTAATATCTGTGCTTACAATTGGACAAATAGATTTATAAAAATGACCTCTATTATCATTATTATATTCTAATTGCCATTTATTTACTATATAAAGTTTTATTAAAGTCAAAATTTCTGAAAGTTCAAGATAATTAGTAGAATTAACATGATCAAGACTCAGAGCTTCTTTAGCCAAACTATCTGCTCGATCATTGCCTGGCAGGTCAATGTGACTTGGTATCCAAATATATCTTATTTGATTAGAATTTAGTTTGTTAATAAGAAATAATAAATCATTCAATAATGCAGGTCTAGAATGAGAATAAGACTCCTTAACTGATGTAAGAACACTCAATGAATCAGAAAATATCGCAAATTGACAATTCTTATAACATTCAGAGTTTAAAATCCAATCAACAGTTTCTATAATTGCAGTCAACTCTGCTGCATAAATACTGGAGTTATTACATAATCTAAATTTTTTATCTATGTTTAAACTTGGTACTGTAAAGGCAGCAGAAACATTGTCATCTACCTTTGACCCATCAGTATAGATATGTATGTAAGAGTTGTACTTAGAAACTAATTCCAACGCAGATTGCTTTAAATATTCTGGATGATCAGTTTTCTTATTTATTAATTTATTCAAAGTTAAGTCAACCTCTACTTGTTTGTTACACCAAGGAGGTTCAGAAGGGAAAGAAGGGCCAATGAATGATGTATTAAGTGATGAAAAAAATTCAGAAGTACGAGTATAAATGGAATGCTACCTACTCTCAGATGTCCTAAAAACATTTGTCCAGTGGTTCTCCATTGTTGCTGTATTTATGTGAAATTTATTACCCAAAATTTTAGTCCCACATTTTATTGAATTTTGGAGTCGTCTTAAATGAAGAGGCAACTCTCCACATTCATTTTGAAGTGCTGAAGCTGCAGTACCTTTAGGGGCTCCACAACATAATCTAAGTGCCTCAGTTTGGATACAAGAGAGTTTATCTAGGTGCGATTTACAAGCAGAAGAATAAGCAACGTCACCATAATCTAAAATAGACCTAATTAATGCTCTATATATGGTTAAGAGAGTTTTCTTACAAGCTCCCCAACCATAGCCACTGATGGCTCTTATGAGATTTAACCTCTTTTTGCATTTTTCAATTATATAATCAATATGTGGTTTCCAACTCAATTTACTGTCAAAAATTACTCCCAAGAATTTGACCTCATTTTCCATTTTAATTTGTTCTTTATCAATTTTAATAGTAATCCTTGACAAATTATTTCTTTTGGAGAAAAGGACTCCAGTGGTTTTATTAATAGATATTTTAAACCATTTCTATTACACCAATTTTGTATTAAATTGATCGATAATTGAATTTTATTTTGTAATATTTTAACATTTCTATGTCCTAAGTAAATAGCACTATCATCAGCAAACAGTGACATCTCCACACCATCCACACCTGCAGCAATATCATTTATCATTAGCAAGAATAAAATAGGAGATATTACCGAACCCTGGGGTGTACCATTCTGTTGTATACATTTATCAGAAAGTTCTGCCCCAACTGAAAAGTTCTATTTGAAAGAAAGTTTTCAATCCAGTTAAATGTATTACCCACTATTCCCAAATTCTGAATTTTATTTAAAAGGGTAGGTACATGTAACATGTCATATGCTCTTTCAAAGTCAATGAAAATGGCCAAAACATGTTCTTTATTTTTAATTTTTTTAAGAATATTATCCTGAAGTTTAAGGATTTGATCATTTGTACTTCTATATTTTCGAAAGCCAGACTGATTTTTTGAAATAAGGTTATTTTTTTCCAAAAACCATTGGAGACGTTCTGACTGAACGCGATTCTGACTGAACGCGATTGGTGAATATGTAACTTAGAATGACAGCGTTTTAAAGGTGTCGACCTGGCATCGTTGATTTGTATTTATGGCTTAAGTCGACGTTACCCTTTCTGCACTTATCTGGATTTTCAGCTAATGATTGAACTTGACTGGTGAATATGTAGTTAGGACTAAAAGCGTTTTAAAGGTGTCTTACTGGCGCAGAGGAATAAATGTGAATTGTACTAACGACATCTTGTGACCAACAGTGACGTTGACGGCAACCTTAGAGCAACTCAACGCAATTGTAACCAATTGTTAGTGTAATTCCTTCGAGGTCGCGTAGATATTATATAGCAATATTTAGTGTCCATCGACATGTTATGGGTTTCAACTGCGTTGACGTTGACGTAAGCATAGAATGTGCTCAGACAATTCAGGGCACAAGCTTATCCACGAGCACTGAATTTCGAGTATCCTATAGCGATTGAACTGGATTGGTAGCTGAGAATGGCGACGTTTTAAACCTCCTCAGTTGTGCCACTGTGATTACGTTGTGCATATATTTTAGTATTTTATTTCACAATTCACTTTGTGGGTCACTGATAAAGTAATGCTCTACTGTAATCCAAGCTTATCTCATCTCATCTTATCTTATCTCATCTCATCTTATCCTATCTAATAATCTGATCTACTCTACTCTAATGTATATATCGCCGTTATCACGATGTCCATGTGATTAATTGATGGTCCTTTCAAGTGAAAACCATAGCACTGGTCTTATTTACAGTTCTTTTTTTTTAATAGAATGCGAAATAAATCACTTAAAGATACTGCAATTGAAACGAAGTCTTACATTGTGTTGAACATCATCTTCTCGATGTCCGCTCAGTTGACGACGACCCTACCTTTGAAAAGAGCTGTGTACGTAATCGGGTGATTAAAAGCGATTGACGATTATCTATAGCCAAGAATGGAAGCGTTAAAAAGGTGTCTAACTGGATCAGAGCATTCAATGCATTAATGTCCGTTGCACAACCGACTTCTCGTGACTAACAGCTCTCTCTCTCTCTCTCTCTCTCTCTCTCTCTCTCTCTCTCTCTCTCTCTCTCTCTCTCTCTCTCTCTCTCTCTCTCTCTCTCTCTCTCTCTCTCTCTCTCTCTCTCTCTCTCTCTCTCTCTCTCTCTCTCTCTCTCTCTCTCTCTCTCTCTCTCTCTCTCTCTCTCTCTACAACAACACAGTGGTTGGTATAGTTGTTATTAAAGATGGTATCAGTTAGGGCGACGATGATGATTATGATCGTAGTTGAGGCTACAAAGTCCGAAAAGGAATAAGATGGACTGGAACAGTCTGGAAGTGGAACATAGAAGGCGCGGATAGAGGGAGGAAGAGAAGATTGAAGGGGGGAGGGAATGAGGGAACGAGGCAGCGAGGGAAAGCAGGGATCACAGAGGGAGTGAAAGAGGCGTTGAATAACGTTGGAGGATTGCATGGTTAACTACTCGAAGAAGGACATTCCTTAAGCTAACCCTGAGGCTAACCCTGAGGCAGCCATAGGTATGAATTATTAGCGACTTCATTTATTTGCAGTATCATCTCTCCACAGAAAGTGTACGGTTAGTGCACTAATCATGATCTCATCATCATCATCGTCATCATCATCATCATCATCATCATCATCATCATCGTCGTCATCATCATCATCGTCGTCATCATCATCATCATCATCATCATCATCATCATCATCATCATCATCATCATCATCATCATCATCATCATCATCATCATCATCATCATCGTCATCATCATCATCGTCATCATCATCATCATCATCATCATCATCATCATCATCATCATCATCATCATCATCATCATCGTCATCATCATCATCGTCATCATCATCGTCGTCATCATCATCATCGTCATCATCATCATCATCATCATCATCATCATCATCATCATCATCATCATCATCATCATCATCATCATCATCATCGTCATCATCATCATCGTCATCATCATCATCATCATCATCATCATCATCATCATCATCATCATCATCGTCGTCATCATCATCATCGTCATCATCATCATCGTCATCATCATCATCGTCATCATCATCATCATCATCATCATCATCATCATCATCGTCGTCATCATCATCATCGTCATCATCATCATCATCATCATCATCATCATCATCATCATCATCATCATCATCGTCATCATCATCATCGTCATCATCATCATCATCATCATCATCATCATCATCATCATCGTCATCATCATCATCGTCATCATCATCGTCGTCATCATCATCATCGTCATCATCATCATCATCATCATCATCATCATCATCATCATCATCATCATCATCATCATCATCATCATCATCATCATCATCGTCATCATCATCATCGTCATCATCATCGTCGTCATCATCATCATCGTCGTCATCATCATCATCATCATCATCATCATCATCGTCATCATCATCATCGTCATCATCATCATCATCATCATCATCGTCATCATCGTCATCATCATCGTCATCATCATCATCATCATCGTCATCATCATCGTCATCATCGCCATTAACCTAATCAGCGCATCTGTACTGCGAAAGCCGCTTTTTAAGACAGTAAATGCAATACAATATAATAGAAATAATTATAATCGTCATCGCCAAGGTTATTCCGCTTGATGTTGTAGTTTTGTGTAGGCGCCCTTGTTACGGCAAGGCTGTGTTGTGGCACATAGAAATTGATGTTGTTGTTATAGTTTTAATTATTTGTTTATTATCATTATTATTATTAGAATTTTCTCTGACAGGTCGTAGTTGTAATCGTTATCGTAAACTCCAAATTTCTAAAACGCCAATCGAGAACTAAGCGCAGGGCACCAGCTCATTCACGAGCTTAATATGAGTCGGTAAATATGAATGGCGACGTTTTAAAGGTGTCTAATTTTAGTCGTGAATTTAATCACGAACTTCTATAACAACACAATACGATCCAACTGTGTATAGTAGTTCATGATTTGTTGCACCATTTTAGTGTTTAGCGACATCTTGTTGATGTCAGTTGCGCAGTCTTGTTGTCCTCAAGACCAATGTCTCGAGTGCACTTGAGTTCGATTTTAAAAGTCTTCGTCTTGGTTTTTGAGACCAACAGTCTTGGTTATGGTCTTGTTCTTAAGGTTAAAAGTCTTGGTCTTGAAGTTCAAAGGCTTGGTCTTGAGGTTCAAAGTCTGGTTACGCAGTGTTGTCCTCGAGACTAAGGTCTTGGTCTCGAGTGCACTGGAATTCGATTTTAAAAGTCTAGGTCTTTGTCTTGAAACCAAAAGTCTTGGTCTTGGTCTTGGTCTTAACGTTAAAAGTCTTGGTCTTGAGGTCCAAAGTCTTGGTCTTGGTCTTGGAGTTTAAAGTCTTGGCGTTGGCTTGGTCTCTGTGTTCAAGGTCTTGACAACAAGACTGCAGTTACGTTGATGTCGATGTTAAACTGCGATAAGCATCGATACTTCAAGCGATTGAACGCGACAGGTTAATATATTGCTGAGTATGGAAGTGTTTTGAACACAAGACAATGCAGCTTTTTATATAGAGAAGTTCATGATTTAGTGCGGCATTATTTAGTGTTTAGCGACATCTTGTGAATGTCCGTTACGTTGAAGTCGATCTTACGCTTCACACGGGCGGGGGAGGGGTAGAGTAATGGATGACACACTGGCGTGAAGAGCAATAGGTACCAAGTATTGTGACGAGATGAATCGATCGACTCAACGCGATGGTAAATTATGTAGCTGATGTGGCGTCGTTTTAAAGAGGGTGTAGAACTGCAATCGTCGATCTTATTTACCAGTCTTTGTGTTTATTGATATCTGTTACGTTGAAATTATCGCATGCAATTAAATGCAATTGTGAAATATGTGGCTGAGAACGGTTCCATGTAAAAGGTGTCTAACTGGAATCGTGGGTTGTATGTTTAACGACATCTTGTCGTTGTCAGTTACGTTGAAGTCAACCTTACGCTTCAAGGCTAAATGTGGAAAGGCATCCAGTGTTTGAACGCGATTTATAAAGCTGAGAATGGCTGTATACGTTTGAGAGTGTCTAACTGCAGTCGTCGATTTATTGTAGCATTATTTAGTGTTTAGCGACATCTTGTGGATTTCAGTTACGTTGACGTCTATGTATAAGATATTGTTAGAAAATTTGGCGATCGATTGATGGATGTGAGACGACAGATGTCACAGTTTTATTAATTCAACCTAAGTGCGAAGAGGTATATGCGCTATATAATTATGGGAGATAGGTGGCGCTAATTTCTATCTTCGCTGTGGCGTGAATCCGTGATCCAATCGGTGCAGCAGTTGTTGACGAGAAATTTCTGTAAGTGATCTTGAGTTACGTTTGAAATCCACCTTACGTACGTCAGAGAAAATACAGCGATTGGATGGATGGATCCAGAGTTTAACGACATCTTATAGCAACAAAGGCTGTTGACGTCGACAGGAAATGGTTTGGCATATTACAGCTAATTTGTTAATACAGCGATTGGATGGATGGATCCAGGGTTTAACGACATCTTATAGCAACAAAGGCTGTTGACGTCGACAGAAATTAGTTTGGCACATTACAGCGATTGAACGCGACTCATGCATTTGTAGCTGAGCATTATAGCGATTTGAAGGTGTCGAATTGAAACCGTGGATTTATTTAGCAGCAGTTAGTGTTCAGAGATATCTCGTGGATGTCAGTTACGTTGAAATCTACTTTACTCTTCATGGCCATGTCTTGGAAATGTATAGAAGGACGCCAACACATTCGACTTATGGAGCTGCAGCTGATGTTAATTTCAAGCATCAGTCGATGGCGCTAAGCAATTGTGAGAGATGGAAATGCTCAAGGTCCCTACGCAGTAACTGTCTCAGAAGAGGAAGATCTTTAACCAATCGGTTACCGTGTCCCATCATCACTGCCTTTCAGCTCAGCGTCCACAGTTCGAATCTCAGTCTGCAACTGTGCTCAGAAGAACTCCGTTGGCTCCGTTCTACACGCATGCGAGGGCTCCCGTCGGTGACTCTTCAAGTTTCATTCATTCTACTTACGGGTGAAGTTCTTGTTCTAAATCCACGACTGAAGTTAAACACCTTTAAAACGTTACCAGTCTCTATTACATATTCACCCGTCGCCTTCATTCACCAGGTCTTTCCCATTCTTTGGTTTTCCTTTGACATTTAATGTAGCGTACGATCGACTGCAACGTAACACACATCGACTAGATGTCGCTAAGCACTAAGTAATCGTGAACTTATATACACAATTTCATTGTATAAAAGTGTTGTATTGTATATAGATGGTCATGATTAAATCCACGTCTGAAGTTAGACACCTTTAAAACGACATCAGTCTTAGCTACTTATTCACCAGTCGCGTTCAATTGTTGGACATTCAATCTGATTATACATTCAATCATTTGGTGTGCAAATCAAATGAAAATCAACTGAATCAAATCAAATCAAATGAAAATCGTGTTTAAAGTTGTACATAGATGGTCCTAGTAAGATATACAAGAAAAATTTATGATTATGTTAAACATTTCTAACAGAAATTCAAGTAAACTGTATAAACGTTATTCAGTATAAAATTATAGGTCTAGGCGCAGACCATTAATAAACAAGAATCTTAGTTTGACATATAGAAATACGTACATATATAAGCATATACATATACACGAATAGAAGGTTGCACATCTATTAATATGTGGCGTATACAGCAGCGTTTAAGATTATTTACAGCGATTTATTACTTTCGGACAGTGTCACGCTCCCTAACTGTTCCCATCTCTCTAACCGAATTTTTCTCCCACGTCTCCAAACAAGCATTCTTGGAACTTACCTAGTATTAATTTTAGTGCTTAGCGACATTTTGTGGATGTCAGTTACGTTGATGTCAATCTTACGTTACACAGACCTCCATGACTAATCAATCAATCGTCAGACTGAACGCGGCTGGTGAATATGTAACTGAGAATGACAGCGTTTTAGAGGTTTCGACGTGACATTGTTGATTTCTATTTATCGCTTAAGTCGACCTTACCCTTCGTGAACTGCTCTTGACTTCGACCCAACGATTTAACGAGACTGGTGAATATGTAGCTGGGAATACCAGCGTTTTAAGGGTGTCTAACTGAAACAGTGGAATAAATATGAATTGAACTAACGACATCTTGTAACCGACAGTGTCGTTGACGGCAACCTTGCTATCGAAGTGATTAAACGCAATATCATCATCAGTCCTGACGCTACCAGTTTGGCAGCGAAGGGTACGAATAACTGAAATTCATTGTCCTCTGTCATTTGTCAAGTCTATTGTTCCCATTAGTGTTAGTCCTAGTGATGTTATGTCCTCATTAAATTTTATCCTATCTATCCAAAGTAATCTTGTTCTGCCTTAGAACAGAGGTTTTCAAACTTTTTGGACCAGGGACCCCTTATTTTTTCTAGGCATAGCTCGCGGACCCAAGCATTTAGAACGTGAAATTTATCACTTAAAATTTAAACAAAATAATAGGCAGACTATTTCCACAATACAAGCTTGCTAATACGTAATGTATGAATTTGAAAACACAGGCTGTTAATGCTGATCTGAGTGGCGCTATATAAGTGTTCGGTTACAATTTCGGTTACAATGTTAAAACCATGCAATGTTAATCATTAATGAATATTTTCAGAACGCTCTCGCGGACCCCGCCACAAAGCCGTAGCTAAGGGGTGTTTTTGGTGTTTAAACACCCCCCGAAATTAAATAATGTAAAAATGAAATAAGGCATGTACTAACTACAAACCCGGTTGACTCGGTTGCATGTCGGCTTGCTTGAGGACGAGAAAACACACCCCGAAACAGAAAACACCCCCCGAAACAAAATCCTGGCTACGGCCCTCCCCGCCATATCCTTCACGGGCCCCTCTTGGTCCGCGGACCACAGTTTGAAAACCTCTGCCTTAGAAATCTTGTAAAACGCAAAGAACACATTGCATCAGAGGAACATTTCTTAAACTGTGTCATAACGAAAGCGATTACTGGCGTCTCCCTCCTCATTTAGACAGCTTTAGGACTGGCACCAACCGACAGCTTTAGGACTGGCACCAACCGACAGCAAGCATTTTCGTTTTGTTTCTTCGAAGTCGCGTGGATGCTTTATAGCAATATTTAGTGTCTATCGATATCTTATGGGTTTCAACCGCGTTGACGTCGACCATAACGTAAGCTTAGAATTTTCTCAGCACTGAATTTCGAGAATCCGCGCGATTGAATGCGATTGGTACAAGTAGCTGAGCATGGCTGCGTTTCAAAGAGGGTGCATAACTAAAATTGTGCAGCATACTCAGCTATTACGAGTACATTGACCGTACATTGTCGGTGAGAAGATGAGACGGTTAGGGTAGGACTGACCACCCGCCCTCGAATGCCGAAGCTAAGAAAATAAAGTCGCCAACACTTCATACCTCTCAATGGACTTCTCATCATGATCATTTACAATTTGGCGACATCTTACGATTCAGACAGCACACTAGTGAAATGCATCCAGCGATTGAAAGCGACTCGTTAAAATATTGCCGATAAATGCGCGTTTTTTAAAGGTGTCAAACATCAGTCATGGATTTAATCATAAACGTCTATATACAACACAACACAACGTAATAGAAAACAAATGTATAGAGAAGTTCATGACTTAACCCTCGAGTGCCCAAACTATTTTTTGGTACACGAATGCCCAACGAGGTGGTCCGACCGGACCCCAATGTTTTCATTGTGATATCTGGAGAACGGATTGGAATATTTTAACGGGATTTGGCTTGTTATAATCCAAATTCAATTTGCAATCGACTGATATATGGTATTTCACAATAGCGCCACCTGGTGAAACTTTATTTGAACTTTAATAGGGGGCCTACTCTTTTGTTGTTTCTTTGCAATTTCGGGATTTTTCGCATGTATTCAATTGTACGCATGTAGTTGTTCCCTGGTTGTGGGGTACAGGATTGGAATATTTTAACGGGATTTGGCTTGTTATAATCCAAATTCAATTTGCATTCGACTGATACATGGTATTTTACAATAACTTGCGCTAAAAATTTATTTCTGGGTTGGTAAACCATATGCCAGTATGACCACCAGCCGCATATCTTGGGGTGTCCTTGGTATATGCTATGGTTGTGGGGTACAGGAATGGAATATTTTAACGGGATTTGGCTTTTTATAATCCAAATTCAATTTGCAATCGAGTGATATATGGTATTTCACAATAACGTGCGTTAAAATAATTTATTTCTGGGTTGGCAAACTATATGCCAGTATGACCATCAGCCGCATATCTTGGGGGTGTCCTTGGTATATGCTATGGTTGTGGGCTACAGGGTGGTAGTATAATCACGCAAAATATAACATACGAAGCTCAATTGAATGCTTTAGGATGTCCTAAAAGCATTTCTACAATTTCGTAGCCGTTCTAAAGTTATCCGTGAAAAGCGGGTCTGGGGTCCGGTCGGACCCCCCCTTAGGCATTCGAGGGTTAACATCATGTATAGACTATAGTTGCATACTGTGTAAGGGAGCCATCATCTTGGTCATGAGTTTTCAGTAACAACAGTCGCGAAGTGTGTAACGTAACTACGGTCTTGTTGTCAAGACCTTGAGCCTCAAGACCAAGACCAAGGCGAAGCCTTTGAACTTAAAGACACGTGGTTTCTATATACTAAACAGTTTTAAAATAAATTTAGAAAACAATCCACCTGCTTAAAATTAACATCAGCTATATCATTCTGCATCTGCAACTCCATAAGTTGAATGTGTTGGCGGCACTCCTCTACATATGCGAGACAAAGGATCTAAACAAAACAGGTGGTGCATCAAAAGGATCTTATGGATTTCACACCATGGCCACGTTACTCATATTTAACGGTTGTAGAGTGAGAGCTGTAAAATTTAGACACCTTTTAAAAGTCGTCATTCTCAGCTACATATTCTCCAGTAGCGTTCAATTGGCAGATCCATTGAACTAGTCGGCCTCAGCGTAACTGACATCCGCAAAATATCGTTAAACACCCAATGAATCAATGGATGAATGGATGAATGAATGAATGAATCAATCAATCAATCAATCAATCAATCCATCCATCAATCAGTCAATCAATCAATCAGTCAATCAATCAATCAATCAATCAATCAATCAATGAGTTATTAACTGACTGACTGACAATAAATCAGTCAATCAGTCAATCAATCAATCAATCAATCACTTTCGTTTAATCATAGACTCAAGTTGACATTAACGCAACTTGTTACGTAGAAACAATTTATACTCAAATACAATCCACGGCTACAGTTGGACAACTTTTAAAAGCCGCGATTCTCAGCTACATACTTACTAATCGCGCTTAGTAAGCCACAAATAATTTATGTTGACATCATCTGCCTTTGTTGCCATAAGATGTCGTTAAACTCTGGATCCATCCAATTGCTAGATCCGGATCCATTATCTACAGTGTAGGTTAACCCACAACATGTCGTTAAAATCTGAATACTGCTGCATTAAATCCAAGACTCGAGTTAGATACATTTAAAACGCGACATTTTCAGCTATAATATCTGCATGTAGAGTTCAATCGCCAGGTTCTGTAATTCATTTCCTATATAGGGTAAGGCTGACGTTAAGCCAGAAGATGTCGCTAGACGCTATATCCTGCTCCATTAAATCGACGACTGAAGACACCTTTAAAACGCGACAACCTTAGCTGCAAATCAATAAACCGCGATTGATCGCTAGATGTCGTTGGTATTGAGTCATGAAGAGTAAGATCGAGTTCAATGTAACTGACATCCACAAGATGTCGTTTAACAATAACTACTGTAACATATAATCCACGGTTGCAGTTCGACACCTTTAAAACGTGAACAAGCTCAGCTACATATTCATTAGTCGCGTTCTATCGCTATATAAGATTCCCAATTGTACGATTATCCAAAAGATTGAACAAAGTCGTCAAATAATTTGTCCTTTGGCCATATTTACAAATTCACGACCCCGAAACAACGATGAGACGCCATCTTGCCACGTCACCATTTCGTACACCTTTGGAAGTTGAAGAAGGCTGACTGGAAAGATTTTAAGAATAATAGCCAATATTTTATTACTTATGGTCTTATCGATTATAATAATAACGATACTTTCAAAAACACTGTAGAATCATTAACATCGTTAGCTAATGAAACATTACCTTGTAAAAATATGAACTACAATAATATTAATCTGAATAGTAAACGTAAGCGTATTCGCTTGTGGAATAATAAATGCACTGAGGCTATTTATAACAGAAACAAAGCTAAAAATAAAGCCATAAAATCCAAAGAGTTAAAAAATTATGTAGAATATAAACACCAGGAGGTAGTACTGTTTCATCAGGAATTAACTAATCGTAATCGTAACATGGGAATTTTATCTGCCTGTCTGAAAAGAAAGGTCGCCGTCCACGCAACTGACATCCACAAGTGTCGCTAAGTTACTAAACACTAACTTCTACTACATAAAACCCATGACTGCAATTAGACACCTTTTAAACGGTGTCTTTCTCAGTTATATATTTACCAATCGCGTTCAACCGACAGATTAAAAGCTTCCAGACTTTTTAAGACGAGTAAGATCGACTTCAACGCAACTAACATCCACAAGATTTCGCTAAAACTAAATAATACCACATTAAGTCATGAACTTGTATATGCAGTTGTATTCTATTGTGTTGTGTTGTATTGTATTGGACCAGTGTGAGAATTGTGGAAAAATGACTAGGGGGTTAGACTTTGGTGAGTTTTATCCATGTGGAGTTGAATAGTTTATCACTATTTTTGCAAACTCAGAAAATTTAAAAATGCTATAGAAAGCTTACACTCCTTGAAGTGATGACATGTTCACAAATCACAATAAACCAAAGCATTACTTATTAGTAACCCACATCGTGCTAGGGCCACTCTAGCTGAAACTAGGTCTTTTGCTAACAAAATTATGGCCCTCCCTGTGGAATGCCCTCCTTCCTCTCTAGGGCTAACCTTACTTTCTGAATCTCTTCCTACGTTCCTTTACGTGTATAAATGTCTCACTCTGTTCCTCTATGCGCGTGTGCATATGTACGTTGTGATTCAGATCAACGTAGGAACCGTTTCTTCCGTTCACATTTTAACCTGAAGACCAAGACCAAGACGATCGGTCCCAAGACCAAGACCAAGACCTTTAAAAACGAACTCCAGTACACTCGAGACCAATACCTTGGTCTCGAGGACAGCACGACTGCGTAACTGCCATCCACAAGATGTCGCTAAACCCTAAATAATGCTGCATTAAATCATGAACGTATATTCACAGTTGCATCGTATTGTGTTGCATTCTATATAGAACTGAATGATTGAATCCAATACTGAAGTTAGACACCTTTAAAACACCGCCATTCTCAGCTACGTATTCTCCTGTAACGTTAATCGCGACATTGTTTCCCCCAGACGAATTTCTGTATGACTCGTTGTTCAAGAGCCACGGCTCGAATTTCATGCACGCCGTCGACCTGGTTCACCTCAATCTCGACGCACTTAACATCATCATCACTCAGAACATCATCTGGTTGGGGTGCCATCATGCAAGGATCCACAACTTCCGGTTGGACTACTTCGACGTCTTCGAGGTGGAGCTGATGGACGTCTGCGGGATGTTTCTCGGTCGGAGGAGGTTCGACCAGAATTACAGACGCGGCTAGAGGAAGATCTTAAGACTGATCACTTCGAAGGTTCTCGAGGGTTACCGGTTGCAGCAGCTGAGCGCTAGCTCTACGATGGACAGCCCGATAGCGCATTGGATAACATCTGGCGTAGAGTGCGAGAGGTACAGAGATCGAGTCCCATAGGCGGACATGCTTTGTAGGCTGCAATTTGCGCCGTGTATTACAGGCTGTCTGTTCTGCTAGTAGTTAAGGTTTATCGCATAACATGTACATGTACAGCGCAGTGCGTTTGGAGGCGCTTAATTAAAGAATAAATATTATTATTATTATTATTCTTACACGATATCTACTCTCAGCTCAGATGAAGAAAGAAACCAAGCGTCTATTTCATAGATAGATCCATCCATCCATCCATCCATCCATCCATCCATCCATCCATCCATCCATCCATCCATCCATCCATCCATCCATCCATCCATCCATCCATCCATCCATCCATCCATCCATCCATCCATCCTTCCATTCATCCATCCATACATCCATCCATACATCCATCCATCCATCCATCCATCCATCCATCCATCCATCCATCCATCCATCCATCCATCCATCCATCCATCCATCCATCCATCCATCCATCCTTCCATTCATCCATCCATCCATCCATCCATCCATCCATCCATCCATCCATCCATCCATCCATCCATCCATCCATCCATCAATCCATCCATCCATCCTTCCAATCATCCACCATCCATCCATTCAACCATCCATCTATCCTTCCATCCATCCATCCATCCATCCATCCATCCATCCACCCACCCACCCACCCACCCACCCACCCACCCACCCACCCATCCATCCATCCATCCATCCATCCATCCATCCATCCATCCAAACTGCGGACTACAAAATTAGTAAATGACGTGATTCTAAAGACTAACTGTAGCCGGATGGACATTTCGCAGATCGAGTAATGACTTGCGGTGGTTCCGTGCATAGTTCGAGAATTCGTGACTTTCGGTTTTAAAATTCGTAAAAATTCGCGAATATTTGGTCTATTTTAAAATTCGTAAAAATTCGTTAGGCCATTGTTGGACCTTTTTTACATTGACAGTGGGTTTTGTAAAAACAGCGTAAGCAACAACAACAAATGTGATGACGTCATGATTTGTTGTATTAAGCTTCTGCTTAGAATTTAATGTAAAATTCAATGTAGAAGTTTATTACGTAGGTCTGAGGATAGGGCTGGCTAGTATTATCTTAGAGGACTGGCTGAGGAAGTTTTGAGATATAGACGAAGATTGAGAGAGAAGTTTGAGATAGTTTGGTTCTGCCGTTCTCGCAATCGGACGCTCGCGATGAGGCAGAACATTGTGGGCGAGAATGAACTCAAACAATCGTTGTAGAATTATGTCTAATACCAGGTAGATACTACAGCAGTTGTCTCGTGTAGAATAGTTCTTAATTCGTTGTAAGCTACTGTACGTCGTAATTGTCTCAGCAGTATAACTCAATGACTCTACGCATTCGAAAGAATATGGGCTGCCTGCTGAAGTCTTGAAGACAATGACAATAAATGAGAAAAGGAACATTCGTATCCACTGTCCAGTGTTGGTCGGAACTAGACTACTATGATCTATCCGATAATTATATTCTCCTAGCCAATCGCCTACCGTCTTCAAATTTTATATAAAATTGATCGATGGGGTTTTAAAGGTGTTTAAAAAGAGCGCTGTCGCCAAACGGCTGTTGAGTTGGTTAGTTGCTGTTTAACGACGCTGTGTCATAATCAAGATGATTAGCGTCACCCTCCTCCTTTCTCTAGGCTTGGAACTGGCACTGCCAAAATACGTGCATTTGCGGATTTAATTTTGTACCAAACGGTACTTTTTCACCTAGAGGCAGGAGTAATCCGTTGTTTAACAACATCTTATTGCAACAAAGGCCGTCGAACTCTCTATATTTCATTTATATAGTTTAGTTGATTTTCATATATATCTTTTATCCATCAGTTTCGTTTTTCTTCTCTCGTGGTTATTTTCGTGTCTGGTAGGTTGAACCCGTTACAACACTAGCATTGATGGTTTTGATTGAAGACGTTTTGATGCCGATGTTTGTGACATGACTTCCGCCTTTAGATAGTTCGAGTTAAAGATGCAGTCTGAAAGCTCAAGTCAAGAAAGAGTTTCGACAATGGCCGAATGCCGGATAGAGTCGAAGTCCAATTCTATGATCACTGCGTACTGGCTAGAGCAAAGCAACTCAGTGATGTGGTGGATTATGGACACCAGTGCTACCGTGGTTGAGACAGTCGGACGAAAGGCAGAGATTCCCCAGTGAGAGTGGCAGCGGCAACCTGTCGAGGTTTGAGTCGAGATAGTTCTGGACATGAGGCGCTCTACGAGAAGGAGAAGGGCGACGATAATCATCTTTGTCACGACGATAATCATCTTTGTCACGACAACAGCGTCGTTAAACAACATCTAGCCAACCAGTCGTGAGATGTCTAGGCGGTATAACTGGCACTGCGAAAAGGTCCGAAGTATTTTTCTATGGAACTTTAATATGTTTAAATTCAAGGCTATGCAATCCTAAATCGCATCCAATCGTAAGTTTTTTCATTATAAATTTTTACGTGAAGTCAGGTAATTTCAACCAGTGAACGATGCGCTGCTTCGTTGTCAGAGGGCGCTAGGGATAATCGAGCTTTAACGGCAAAACGAACCTCGTACGACACCTTTAACATATTTAAACAGCTTATATATATATAACATATATATATATAATATATATATATATATATATATATATAGTCGCTCGGGTTAAATGATTGATTGTTCTATGATCTGCATCAAACAGAAGGGTGACGTTGACAGCTCCGTACTGAAAGTTGTCGCTAAACATTGGACAATAAACAATACTCCTACTAATACTGATTTTACGACTACTACTACTACTACAACTACTACTGCTGCTGCTATTACTACTACTACTACTACAACTACTACTACTACAACTACGACTACTACTACTACTACTACTACTACTACTACTACTACTACTACTACTACTACTACTACTACTACTACTACTACTACTACTACTACTACTACTACTACTACTACTACTACTACTACTACTACTACTACTACTACTACAACTACGACTACTACTACTACTACTACTACTACTACTACTATTACTACTACTACTACTACTACTACTACTACTACTACTACTACTACTACTACTACTACTACTACTACTACCACCACTGCTGCTGCTACTACTACTACTGCTACCCCTGCTACCACTGACACCACTGAACTGCTAATAAGAGTCGTTAAGTTTTCAAGTTTTAACTCCACCACTTCCCATATTTTGGTAATCGAGTCCCAAGCCTCGTGAAAGGAGAAATTCGACTTAAGATGCCGTTAAAAATGAAAACATCTACTACCATTGAATCGTTAAGTTGTTTAAATGTCACCTTTTCTCGACTCATTCTGAAAACTTGTTAAGCAAAAATTTCCTATCGACCTTACCGAACTGAAGCGCAACTCTAAAGCTAAGAGTAAAGCACAAACGTAATCACAAGTGCTGCGTCAAATCAAAGGGGTTGATATGAATGTGTTCCTAATCTTAATGTCGAGATTGCAACAACATCCAGACAATGCACTAAGTTGATCACTCGCAGGCGCTCAGTCAAAACTAAATCTATGGGGAGCTGAGGTAATGTAAGCTAAGGGAACGACGTCGTATATCCTGGCAGCCACTAGATGTCGTTGATCACAGTGGACGCTAGTCGCATTGACTACTGTAACTTGTTGTTGTTGGTATAGTAACGAAGTCAAAGTCGCGCTTTACTGTACTTAAGTAAAGGTGTCAGTACTTTTACCTGTAAAGAAGTATTGCAAAGCGGAAATACTTTTAATTTTAACGAAGTAAAATTTAACCTATTTTCAGTTGTCTTACTTCGTAACAATTTACATAATATTCGTTACAATGTTCATTACTAAATGTTACGCTATTACATTGCGTAAGATAGGGCAACGCTGAAGGAGATCATACAAATTTGTATAAACTTACAGCTCGCGATTGGAATAGACTCTGGTAATTTCCTGCAGAGATCAATAGAAGGGCTTCACCCAAAACACGTGACTCGTGGCAGCAATTCTTGCGTAGCTTGGAAAATAAGTGCGACATTTCTAATACTTTTACTTTTACTTTAAGTACTTTCGTCCGATGCTTTCAGCAGCACTGTATATGAGAGCATTATGTGCTTCAGTTTCGAGGTCACGAAGTTTTATATTAAGAACAAAGAGTGTTTTTAAGGTGTGCAAGTGATATTTTGTTGTGTTTTAATTTCTTTGCATTAGCTTCGGTTTACAGCGTTTTAAAGGTGTCTAAAGGGACCCAAAGGAATCTTCGGGAGGAATGGCTGAATAACTAAACGAAATTGACTGCAAATAGTCAGATTGATAGATAGTTTTTGTTTTAGGACATTCTGTTGAAACAAACGATATTAGTGTCACCCGCCTCCTTTGTCCTCGCTTCGGACTGACACCAAGCGAAAACGGCATTGGCGAAGTTTCTAGTGACTAATCAATCAGTCAACCGAAACTTGTATAGCGCCCCTTCAAGATCCCTTCTCAGAGGCGCTGCCGACCAAGTGGAACAAAGTAGTCATAGGCAGCGAGTTGAACTGAGGAGAGGTAGTGTTAGGAAGGTTTAAGGGCGCTGATTCACAATTGAAATGATTAGCATCACCCTCCTCGTTTCTCCAGACTTGGCACTGTCAGTACCAGAGTAAGAGCAGCGGCGGATATATTGTTATTTAGTTCCCAGAGTTTAGCAACCTTTCATGGCAACAAAGGAGGTTGACTTCGCAGATATTATTTTGCTTAGCAGCGCTCAATTATTAACTCAAAACGGGTCCGCGTGGCTTCTACTTATAGAGCCAAAAGTAAAATAAAAGAGGTGTGTAATTATTTTTGAAACCTTTCCACCGCGCATAGCCTTCACTTATAGGCTATTACATAAACTCAAAAGAGGTGTGTAGTTATTTTATTACAGTGTTGACCTTTTTGTCGCATAATACAGGTCTAAATCGTAGCCAAATCCGTGACTGTTTCCATTCCTCAATAAATAGATTCTTCGAAGCTTTCCATCATATATTTTAAAGTGTTAGCGCTCGTCGTGTTACACGCTAGTGCGCAGGCTCGTGTATTTTGGTTGCTACTTAACTCATCTTTGGACCTTTTCTTTCTGGAAACAGTCATTTTAATGGATTACCTCTTCTGGATCCTCGTAATTCGTTTTATTTTTGATATTTTCGTCTGTTTTTGGAGAAACTTGACGTTTTTCTTTGCCGTTTGGATGATTTGATTCAGCCATTATAAATTATACGTCATCGTTCGTACATCCTTCAGACGTCATCGGATTTACAACCTTAATACACGCCGTACAGTACGTTCTGTTGATTTATTATTAGCGCAGTGTTTACATTGTTAAGAAATGGTGTCTCTTCCTATGTTGCCTGCCCTGACAGTTCCGAAGATGCCGGGGACAGTGTATACATCTACACTGGAATCTACGTCGTCGCCTGTTGCTCTAACTACGACTCCACCTGATTTCAAAGCTGACACTGCCTTAAATAGGCCAGTGCTGAGACCACGCATCGTGTACACCTCAGAACAATTGAGATCAAATTGGTTGAATAGCTACCGACCGACTCGTACTCTTCGAAAGGTCCTGTTCCAGTTCCAAATCTGGTGTCCTGCCAACTATCGGCAGAAGAGACTGGATCAAGCAGTTGGGCTGGAGCGATCTTCCTCCGCATTTCAACCCCTGGAGCCAGTATTGAAGCCTACTGCTAATGATTCTTCACGGTGGATTGACTCTTCACAATCTCGACAGCAGTCATCTCCGACTAAAGAAAATCCACTTCCTTCTCCACCTCTGTCTACACCGCCCTCTGGTCTTCGACTTGCCTCTTGGAACGCTCAGTCCATATCGGAAAAGTTTGCTTATGTCTCACAATCACTTCTTGAGGATAAGCTCGATGTCTTTGCCATTACTGAAAGTTGGCATCATGTCTCTGACGATGTTCCAGTTCTACGTGCGACACCGTCTGGTTTCTCTTCGCGTGACCGTCCTCGTCCACCCCACCTGATGGTCGACCGGCCCGTGGTGGAGGCATCATCGTATTCTTCCGCTCCTCGCTACGTGTTTCTCAGATCAATCTCGACGATTCATTATCGACGTTAGAAGCCCTCTGCCTGAGTATTGCCACTCCTCATGGACCCGTTACTCTGCTAACCGTTTACCGACCTGGCTCTTCTCCTCCAACAGCACAATTTTTTGAAGAACTTTCTACCCTCTTGGAAACAGTTGTTACACGTAATTCTCAGCTCGTGATCCTCGGTGATTTTAATATCCATCTCGAGGATCCTACCTTACCTGCTTCTGCTCGGTTCTTAGACATTCTCACGCAATTTGGACTTCGACAGCATATCAATCAACCTACTCACAGATTAGGTGGTCAGCTTGATCTTGTCATCACTAGTGAGGATGATCAAGTAGATGACCTTAAAGTTCTACCTCCGACGCTCTCGGACCATTCTGTCATCAGTTTTACTCTTCCTTCCATTCATCTTCAACCGATTCACTCCATTCGCATGATACGTGGATGGAAATCGTTCGACTCGTCTGCCTTCAGTGCAGCTCTACGTGATACTCTCCTTTCTTCGCCGGATTCTACTCTGGATAACCTCTCAGTTGCTGAACTATTCGACTTATACACTTCCACGGTTACAAGTCTCCTCGACGCCATGTTACCTCGGCGTAAAGTTTGGTCACGTCAGCGCCCACTGGCAGTCTGGTTTGACGCTGACTGCCATCGACTCCGCCGTCGTACCCGATGCCTCGAGCGCCGTAGTCGTCGGACTAAAGATCCTGTCGACCGACTAGCCTGGATTACTCAGCTTCGCTCATTACATCGCCTCTACCATCAGAAGGAAGCTGAATATTGGGAAAAGCTAGTCTTGCGCAACGAAAAAAATCCAAGACGCTTGTGGTCATCTGTATCGGGTCTCCTTGGGCGACCATCTCGTTCTACTGAGGCTCCATCCTTCACCGCAGATGAGTTTCAGGAAATGCTTTCTACCAAGATCGACCGACTTCGTGCTTCGACAGCTGATGCTCCTCCTCCGAGCTTCACATCTACATCCACTGTCTTCGATAGTTTTCGTCCTATTTCAGAGTTCGACCTTCGTTTTGTATTAACGTCTGTTAATCTTAAATCAAGTGAACTCGATCCGCTACCCCCTTTTGTTATTAGTGACATTTTAGATGACCTTGCTCCCTTTCTTGTTTATCTATTTAATAGATCACTTTCCGAAGGGTGTATTCCTCCATCGCAGAAGCGTGCTCTGGTCTTTCCCTCGCTAAAAAAGCCTAATCTTGATACTAATCTCTGCAATAATTACCGTCCCATCTCCAATTTATCTTTCCTATCCAAGACTCTTGAACGTGTTGTCTCTCTTCAGCTCCTCCCTTATCTTGAGCAATCTGGACTCCTTCCTGCTAATCAATCAGGCTTTAGGGCTCATCATTCTACTGAGACTGCTCTCCTCTCTCTCCTCTCTGAAATCTACTCTGCTGTTGACAGGGCTGAACTTAGCCTCTTGGCTCTTTTTGATGTTTCTGCAGCCTTTGATATGGTAGATCATAGTATTCTCCTTCAGCGTCTTGAGACTTCTTATGGGTTGCAGGGGCTTCCTCTTTGCTGGTTTCGATCATATCTGTCTGAACGAACCCAAATGATTATATCGGGTGACTCTAGAACAAAATGGATTCACATTAAGCTGGGCGTTCCTCAAGGCTCTGTACTTGGTCCTCTACTCTTTATTCTCTACACGGCTGACATTCCTTCTCTTTTCCCATTCTCGGGAGCTACTGGTCATCTCTTTGCAGATGATGTGCAAGCATTTGTCCATGGGCCTCCTTTATCTCAATTGCACTTAGTTGAGCGTATTGAGTCTCTATCTAAGTCTCTCCATTCCTGGATGTCCTCAAATCGTCTCTGTCTTAATGCCTCTAAAACCCAGTTCATTTGGTTTGGCTCCCCTCAACAGTTGCTGAAGATTGATTTTGCCCTCCTCTTGGAAATCTTCCCACACTACTCCTTTACATCAAGTGTACGTGACCTAGGTGTTACGCTTGATAGCTCTCTCTCCTTCAAAGATCACATCTCTAACCTCACACGTGTTTCCTACTTCCATTTACGGCGTCTCAGGGCTGTTCGACGATCTGTCTCTTCCTCTGTTTTCACAACGCTGGTCCATGCTTTCATTTGCTCGAGAATTGACTGCTGCAATTCGCTTCTAATCGGTCTTCCTAAGGTCCGTCTCATGCCTCTGCAGTCAGTCCTAAATGCAGCTGCGAGATTAATTGCCCGTCTGCCACGCTACTCACGCATTTCATCCTTCATGTTTGAGAAACTGCACTGGCTTCCTCTCTCTGCACGTATTAAGTTCAAAATCCTTATTCTGGTGTCAAAGACACAGCGGGGTCTCGCCCCCAAATATTTAATTGATGTAATTCACCGGCCTCTTTCTGTCTCCTCGCATCGTCCACTTCGCTCCTCAGACAGATTTGATCTCTCAGTTCCTCATACTAGAACAGCTATGGCTCAGTCCCGATCTTTTGCCTCAATTGGTCCCTCTCTCTGGAATACACTGTCTCCTTCTACTCGCTCTCAAATTTTAATAAGTAACCCCTCATCTTCTTTTGCTTTCCTTAAGACTTATTTCTTTTCTCTCGGCCTTGCGCACTGGGAGCGCCTCTGAACGGTTAACCCTACTAGAGGCGCTTTATAAATGTTTAAATACAATACAATACAATACAATACAATATATTTTAACACAAAAGTTGAAATTACAAGGATTGATAGGCTGTATTACAGTGGAGAAACGTGTTAAAAAACAGCAATTTTCCGATCACAGTCTAACCGTGGCAGACCATCTAAACGCCATTTTCATGACGAATTAACTTTTCCGAAAAAGATCTATGAATCGACGATATTATTCGTATATCTAGGTGAAACACAATAAACGTCCTCCATTATGATTTTCAAACTATTGTATTGCAGAGCAGCCCATTCTTATATAGCATTGGTTGACAATATTTTAAAGGTGTCTAAGGATGACGCATTGATCAATTGGCGGAGCAGTCTATGCTTATATAGCGATTGTTAACAAAGTTTTAAAGGTATCGAAAGACAGCGCTCTAATCAATTGTATACTCAATCATTAAACGAAGTTGACTGAAAATAAGAAGAAATTATTTTGAACAGTTCTCACCAGGGTCGAAGACGAGGGTATTCGCGGGTATACAGCGTGTACTCACCTCTAAAGCCCGCATGCTCACCTCAGAAAATTTCTTTTTATTATAATCATCTCTGGAGAGCGTGTACTCCCTTCCGGAACATACTTTGACACATTTTTAATACTGCAGAGTTCATACCATAACTTATTTTAATCGATAGGCATTTATTCAATTTTTGAAACTATTTCGAAGCTTTCTTCTGCGTCTTAAAACTAAACCTTCGGCATAAAATTATAATTGATTCTACTACAAATAATAAAATCATTCTCCGTATGTTTGGACTGGCATCCCCTTTATATAGCTCCTGGGTTCCCGCCTTCACTTTCCCGACCATGGTCAGCCCTGTTTTGCATTATCGTCTCTAATTCTAACACCACCATCCTGGCAACAATTCCAAATATCTGGAAAGAATACGACGAAGAATTATATCAGAGTCAAGAAAAGCCGACGGATCTGGATGAGGGACCATACATGGGGACAGGAGACGATGTGGGGCCGGAGGTGCTGAGAGACGAGGTACTGGCAGCAATTAACGAAATGAGGAACAACAAGGTGGAAGGAGTGGATAACATCCCAGCTGAAATACTTAAGAACTTGGGAGAAAAGCAACAGGAGAATTAGAAAGACTACGCCAGGATATATTCAGCACTGGAAAGTGGCCTGAGGACTTCCTACAGGCCATCATGATCCCCATAAAGAAGAAAAATGATGCAACGGCTTGTAAGGATCATAGAACAATTAGCCTGCTCCCGCACGCAGCCAAGATCATGCTGAAGATAATCACAAAGAGAATCCAGGCAAGGGTAAAGCGGCCATCGGGCCATGGCCTAGGAGAAGACCAATTTGGATTCAGAAAGGGTAGAGGCAAAAGGAACGCCTCAGTGTGTTTGATTTGTTTTGACCTTTGAGCGGCATCCGTTGATACCGTTTTAAAGGTGTCTAAGGCTACCACTATAACCATTCTGCTACGTGTCTTAGTAATAAGAGGCGCTCAGGACCCAACGATGGATAACCAGGATGGAAGAAGACGACTTGGAAGCCCTTACGGAAACGAAGTAAAGAAAGATCAATGAGTTTATGTCGTTAGTTGCTAGGTGACCTATTCCAGACAGTTTTGCAGAACAAGACTCATCTGCAACCTAACGTGAATGCTAGATATATATAGCGTCGTTTTCTACCGTTTAAAAGGTGTTTTATGTTAACCCCTATCACTGCACGTATTGTAGATTGCAGCGATATCTAATGCCACCCTGGGTTTTATGATATCGACTTGACTTTTCTCTATTTTATTTTTCCGTGGTAAGAATTCGAAGTTCAAATCAGCTTTAGTGTGTTTGATTGTGAACTTCGGAACCATATGGCAATGGACGTCAAAAGATGTCGCTTTGCCGCATCTGGTATCATTGGCAACTGGATCTGCATTTGCTATCTCGGTACAGCCCCGCTGACTAGACGGAGCGCTCGTGAATAAGCTGATGCCTCAGCTTAGCTTTGAAGTAGCACTTTATAAATTTACGGCCTACGATTGCGATGGCTCAACATTATTATTATTATTCCACAGTTTAACGTCGTCCTATGACATAAGAGGCCTTTGACGACAATTCAGGAATACTATAAACAGAAAACGAGATACTTATAGCATCCTAAAGACACCATTTAGAGGTGCCGAACAGAGCTGTACAAAGTCACTATGTCATATCATTTAAAGCAATTGTCTATGATGGTAAAAGGTGTATCATGACGATCGCTAGAGCTCCAGGAGTTGACAGCACAAGGTGTCTATGATGGACATAGTAATAAACTGTTTTGATACAAATTAAACAGCATTTGGCAACATTTGTCACACATAGGAAATATTTAAACAACTTCAGATATATAATTATGACACCAATCTCCGACTCCATTTCTGAAAACTTTAAGCAGTAATCCACTAATCTCTAGTTCAAAATTATATCCAATGTTAATATCTACCATTCTAATTATATCATGTATCAATATGTAATTTACAAGCATCAGATTCTTATTATATATATATATATATATATATATATATATATATATATATATATGGATATACACATATATATATATACATACATATACATACATATACATATGTATGTAATATCACACAACATACTCAAGATTTAGCAAATGAAAAGAAATGGTCATTATAGGTTCTCCAATAACCAATATGTAAAAGATATTACTAAGGTTGATGCCTAATAGTATTATTATAAAAAGTGCATTATAATAATATAATAATTAATACAATAAAGTAAAATGCACAAGAAAAGAACCAATTAAATATTTATAGATTTAACAATGATAAAAACAAACTGTTTACAGTAGCAAACTCAACATATCTATTTACAAAATGTGACCTTTAGTAATTAGTTTAACCAACCTATAAACTTCGTTTTGAAATATAGTTACCGATAAAAGGTTTGTAATAGAAATTTCATGTTTATATAATTGACATTTATCTCTCAAATGCTTAGATATATCTTCTTTTTTACATTCAAGTAGGAGGTGGTGAATAGTCTCCTTGACCTCACAGGTATCACATAAACCACTAGAATGTCATTTTATAATAAACAACCTTTGATTAGTATTCGCCACTCCCCGACGTAATCTAGAAATTTGGACTTCTTTAAAGAAATCTAGCGTTTATTATTATTATTCCAAAGTTTAACGTCGTCCTTTGGCAACAATGGCCGTTGACGACAATTCACAAATACAATTTCTAGAAAACGATAAACTTATAGTGTCCGTATAACACCATGTAAAGGTGTCAAACATAAGCTTAC
>OY744614.1:7091211-7108711 GCA_963556255.1 Allolobophora icterica
GCCAAAAGATGTCGTTAAACTTTAGAAGAAGAAGAAGAAGAAGCGGCTATTAGAATCGATTCTTGGTATTCTGCGGTCTCGATAGTTAAGGCATATATTGGTGAAAGACATTTAGTTCTGTTTTTGCCTGTCTGTATGTATACCTGTCTGTGTATTCATGTATGTGTATGTATGTACGCACAGGTATGCATGTGGGTTTGTATTTATAGATGAATGTGTGTCTGCATACATGCATGTATGAACGTATATATATTCATTTGTATTTATGCATGCACGTAAGTAGGTTGCATTGTTTCACGACATCTTATGGCTACCATCGACATTAGCATCGCAATTTGTTGTGTAGCATTACCATCGCATTTGATGAATGGATCCAAAGTTTAGCGACATCTTTTCGCAACAAAGACCGCTGACAATCGACAGAAATAGTTTGTGTCATCGCATTTTTAACGTGTTCCAATCATATATAGCGTTTGTTGACAACATATAGAAGGTATCTAAAGAGAACGATCTGACCGCTCGGCCAGTGTCCCATGGTTATTTATATAATCAGGTAACCACATTTAAAGGTGTCTTAAGAATGCGCTCTGACTAATCGGTTGCCACATGCTAAAAGTGGGACCTACTAAGGCAGCAAACAATTAGCCGTTGGAATGTGCCTGTGAGAAAGATAGCTATCTACTTACTTACTTTGTTATCTACTTACTTACGATCTTTATTATAATTAACAACAGAAGTAGTACCAAATTCGAGTCCTATTATTCAGGGTAAGGTATGGTAAGCAGCTAAGTTAAGGTGAGATAAATAATAATAATAATAATAATAATAATAATAATAATAATAATAATAATAATAATAATAATAATAATAATAATAATAATAATAATAATAATAATAATAATAATAATAATAATAATAATAATAATAATAATAATAGAGTTAAAGTAAGGTAAGGTAAGGTAAGGTAAGGGAAGGGAAGGGAAGGGAAGATAAAGTAGGGTACCATTGAATCGTTTAGTTGTTTAAATGTCGCTTCCTCCCGACCTAATGTGAAAACTTGTAAGACAATAATTTCCTATCGACCTCAACGAACTCTGATTGAAATCTTATCTTCGTAATCGTAATCCTAAACTCCAAATTCTTACAGCGCTACTCTAAAGCTAAGAGTAGAGCATAAACGTAATCGTAATCGCAATCGTAATCACGAGGGCTGCGTCAAGTCAAGGGGGTTCATATGAATGTATTCCTAATCTTAATTTCGAGATTGCAACATCATCCAGATATTCCACTAAGTTGATCACTCACAGGCGCTCAGTCAAAACAAAATCCATGGGCAACTGAGGTAGTGTAAACTAAGGGAACAACGTCATGTATCCTGGCAGCTACTAGATGTCGTTGAACACAGCGGACGCTAGTCGCATTGACTACTGTAACTTGCTGTTGTTGGTATAGTATCGAAGTCAAAGTCGTGCGTTACTGAACTTAAGTAAAGGTTTCCGTACTTTAACTTCTAAAGAACTATTGCAAAGCGGAAATACTGTTACTTTTAACGAAGTAAAATTTAACCCATTTCAATACTTTTACTTCGTTACAATTTACGACGTTGAAGGATATAATAAAATTTGTACACAGCGCGCGATTGGAATAGACTCTGGTAATTTCCTGCTCAGACCAATTGAAAGGCTTCACCCAAAACACGTGACTCGTGGCGCTAATTCTTGCGTTGCTTGGAAAATAAGTGCGAACTTGAGTGAATGATGTGAATCCGTTGACAACTTGGCACATCCGTGGCCATATTTATCACCAATGAATTTGTATAACCCTACAATGAACCACAGACGACTCGAATGAATTACAAGCATTTTGAGAATTTAATCTTCTTGAAAGTCGAATTAAATAAGTCGATCGAATTATACAAACAACACTCAGTTTTTTACCTTGTATTTTTAGAAGTATTTTTTTTGTAATGAGTACTTTTACTTCCACTAAATTACACAAAGGCTTATTTACTTTAACTTTTACCCAAGAATATTCCTGCGATACTTTTAACAACACTGGACACAAGCGCAATATTTTACTGCCTTTTGCTGTATGGGTCACGATATTTATAAACGCGGTAAAAGTATATTTAAGGTGTGTAAGAGATTCTTCTTTTGTACTTTAAACGATGCCATTGCCAGCTATAAATATTTTATTTTAGTAAGCAATTTTAAGAAGCAACTAGGTAAAACATGTTACTCTTAACACAGTGGTGGGCAAACTACGGCCCGAGGGCCAGATCCGGCCCGCCGACACATTTTATCCGGCCCCCACAATTCTTTAGAAAATTTTAATAAAATTCGGACAGCGAGGAGTTTTCTTCGTTTTTCACAAGTGGCGCTGCTCTCCTATTCCGGACTCATCTTTATTAATAACTCTATGCATTAACTTTGCCGTTCTGCCCCACTTCCCTGCAGAGGTTTCTACACATGATCTGTATACGCAGAAGTGAAATCCGTTAAAGTAAAGTTATAATGTTGCTTTCAAAGCAGATGAAAGAACAAAACTACGGGAACTTTCCTGCCCTGCAATTTGCTACTGCAGGGTAGGAAAATATGTAGCCTTCAGGTGTCAAGTTTGAAAGAAGAGTTCTCCAGACGATTTGTGGATTCTAAATCAATTGAGACCGAATTTGCTGTGCTTATTATACTGTTTACATTTTACATTGACAATTACCTCAGATACGGAACTTAATCTGGAGTTAACCGACCCATGCACAACGTGACATTGTTCTCAAAGAACAGCTCAAAGGATTAGACCTGATAACAATATTTTCTTTGCTCAGGAAGGAAAAATTCTGAAATCTACAAACTTTTGCTTTAAAAATGTTTGTACTATTAGCATCCACTTACATCTGCCAACAACGATTTTCAGCTATGAAGATAAGCAAATCCGAGTACAGGTCTCAGTTAAGTGGTCTAAACTTGAACTCACACTGTGAATTGCAACCAGTCAATCACTCCGGATTATGCGAAACTTGCTAATTAAATGCACGCATGTTCACAGCCGCATACATCTAATTAGTAACAGCCAAAGTGTATTTAATATATTATAAATAGACCTAAGCAAACTTTTTCATGTTAGTCGTTATTGAAAGTTAAAAATATGTTATCCGGCCCTCCGAATTGTTTTGGCGTTTAATGTGGCCCCATGTGCAAAAGTTTGCCCATCCCTGTCTTAACATATGCGCTGACAGTTGACAATCAATCAATCAATTAATTGAGCATTTACATAGCTCCCTCTGAAGGAAACTATTCAGAGGCGCTCCCAGCGAGGCGCTCCCAGCCCAATCCCGGCGAAAGAGCATAGAGAAGAAAGCGGTGGACGAGTCTCGAAGAAAAGAACCGCAACTCAGGAGGAAGCCCATTCCAAAATGTGGGTCCAACGACGGAGAAAGCGCGCGGCTGAATAGTAGCGGTGCGTGCGAAAGGAACAGAGAACAATGTTAAGGATTCCAGACGTAGCTTTCCACTGACGATGTTATATAAATTATCGTAATTATAATTACGATTATATACGCGCTTTATGCATGTAGACGTCACTGCGACTGACTGCCTCAAGATGTCACTAAACACTAAACATAAAACCTATGGTTCCAGTTAGACACCTTTAATTCTGCGCTTCTTTTGCTACATATTCACCAGTCGCGTTCAGTATTTATAATATTGCTGGCTCTTAGACAATACTGCTAAATTGGCGTGTGTGTACATTAATGTATGGGATCAACCATTTCAACTGATTTTGAAATAGAAATTATAGAACTTACATTGAATAATATTTATATTATTATTGAAACCTTTAACTAAGAACTAAATACTTTCCTGATCATGTTAATATTGAATATTGAAGCAATCTGTATAATTCTAAACTATTAATGTGTATATTGAACATTGTTTGTAAATTTGTAATGAATGGTTTTTATGTTAATGTAGATAGATGTGAAATTCTTAAAAAAGAGCCTTATATGGCCATCAAAAGAACCTTTATGGTTAAAAAAGTGGGGAAAATATGCAAAGAAAATGAAAAAGAAAAGAACCAATATGGTAAAAAAGAGCCCTTGTGGCCAAACAGAAGAAGAGCCCAAATGGTTAAATGAATGTTGATGCATATGTATATACCTGTATATATATAAATATATAAATTCAAATATTACGCTATATAATAAAAAAAGATGGACTACTACCACCTGTCAATCATCGGCATCTCAACAACCTGCCAAACAAGGAAACAAACGATGAGACAATCAAAAGAAAGAAAGAAAGAAAAAAGAAAAAAGAAAGAAAGAAACTATGACAGAAAATTATATGAACATGAACTTAAATATGTAAAAAAAACTGTAAAGACGTCAACGGCCTTTGTAGCCATAAGATGTCGTTAAACTTTAGAATAATAAAAATAATTGGCAGGTTTCAAATTTTTTTAAACTAGGAAGCGTAAGGTTGAGTTCAACGTAACCAATATCCACAAGATGTCACTAAAAACTAGATATTATTACATAACATTCAAGCCGCATATTCGGGTGGTGCCAGTCTAAAGTTTGAAGGAAGAGGAGAGAGACGTTTATCAATATCTTCGTTATGACACGACGTAGTTAATTAAACATTAAACCGAAAATCGCTGTGCGGTTTCGATCAACGACCCTCGCAAGATGTCGCTTTTACAATGGACATTGATACATAATAACTACTGCTCCGGTTAGACACCTATTAAAAGCTTCTATTCCCTGCTATAAATAATCGTTGATCGCTGTAGTTACTATGTAACGAGCTCCAATAAGCTAAAAAAAATTCTGTCGACGTCAACAGCCTCTGTTGCTATAAGATGTCGTTAAACCCTGGATCCATCCAGTTACTATGTAACATATCATTAACTCTTAGTAGTTTCTAAAGCATTCTACTGAAATCGTAATAGCAATTACAAGTTAACTTGTTTAACGTATTAACCATAGTAAGCATTCTTAGTGAATAGACGAACTAATGAAAAATATTTTAGCGCATTTTTTTGCTGCCAGGGCCAATGACGTCGACCTTATCTTACCTTACTGGGGTTGATTAGGCTATTTTATCCTTTGCACTCTGACAAAATGCAAAAATGCAATAGAAAGCTGAAACTCCTTAAAGTGACGACTTCACCAAATCAATTAGTATACAATTCACATGATCTCACAATAAACCAGAGCATTATTACTTTACTAATAGCCCACAAAGTGAATTGTGAAAAGGCAAACTGCATTCTACAGGGCCTAGCAATCGCATTTCAGTAGAGAATTCGATGTCTCTTGATAAAACCTGAATTCGTCACTTCGATCACTGCTAGTCTCAACCCTGGAGAATTTAGGAGGGCGACGGCCATGGCAACCATACAATATCGTTTAGCACTGGAAACTATTACGCGTGATCAAACGTGAACAGCCGAATACAATACTTTTTTGTAGCGCTCGGTCGCGAACGTATGGTGTCTCTTAGTCGTCTGCGGCGGTCAGCAGAACCAACTGGGTCTTCGTCGAGTCCATCACCATGATCAGGAATCGGTGGTTGGTCTCCAGATTCGTCAACCACTACTTCACCACTCCAAGAACGTCTACATAGCGCTTCTAGCGGGAGGGCCTTTCAGAAGCGCTCCCAGTGCGAAAGATACCGAGAGAAAAAAGCAAGTTTTAAGAAAGGTGAAAGAGGAAGAGACATTACCTGAGAGAATACAAGAACGAACGAGCGAACGGAGGAAGATCATTCCAAAGAACAGGGCCACTGGAAGCGAAAGATTGAGCCAGAGAAGTCCTGACACGGGGAACGAGGAGGTCCAAACGGTTAGAAGAACGAAGAGGACGGAGAGTAACAGCAGAGTCACACATATATTTCAAAGCGAAACCAAGTTGAGTCTTTGAGACAAGGATGAGGACCTTGAATTGGTTGCGGGCAGAAAGCGGGAGCCATTGAACGGACGTTCCTGTACCACCGACCAGTATCTGTCCAGGTCACGTCGATGGATAACATGCATGCTCGGCTCTCGGCCCCGATGTCTCGCCGCCCCTTACTGGTTTACGTATATATGGGTGGAATCAGGCCGCGAGCGTCTCCTGGCGAGCGCATGCGAACACGCTCGGGAGACCAGAGATGGGCTCTGGACAGGTGAGTGGACGGGTGAAATACCGTCCCGTTGAGGCGGAAGTAGATGACCTGAAAACACGACTGGAGACGGATGGAATTCGGCGCTGAGCGCGTTCAACAGAAACATGAAACGAGAAATCAACTGATAACAATTAACTACAATTAATCACCTTTGCAACAATTACTCCCCAGCTAGATATATAGTCAGCAATGGTTATCGTCTGCCACTTGTACTCTGGTAGTGCCAGTCCCAGGTCGCAAGAAAGCAGGAGGCTGACGCCAATCATCTTTGTAATGAAACCGTGTCGATAAACAGCAACTAAAGGTCCACAATAGTTTCGAAATACATTTTCTTCTGCATTTCACTCCGCCCGTACTCTGGTGCATGGGCGTCCGATGGGGGTGGGGGGGGGGGAATATTGAAACAATAAATTCATTTGAAGCCTTCATCGGAACAACGACTAGAGTCCATTTTTTGACATTTTTGAGTTAACTGTGTCCTGGGAAACTTAATGCCATGGAGCATGTATTTACAAGTGTTTTATTCACAAAAGTTACGTCTGTCCAGAGTTACAATGGGAAGAAATTTTAGTGTTCATGTAAAAACAACTATAGTCCTTGGACTTAAGTGGTTCTTGCATGAATCGTGAACCGCAAACACACAAGGCAGAAAATTTTTACTTTAATTTTAGTAGGCCTACTAATTTTAGCTTAATAGCAGCAGCTATTATGAATAATTTGTTACTGTTGAACAAATTTGAAATTATTCATTGAATATTATCTATTCACGGCGAAAAAAATGAAGTTTACATAAGAAATTGCAGTACGCAGCAAAATTTAAACCTTTACAATGTGGCGCCACCTACCTGTAAAATTAATATCCTTTTTACATGTTATAGAAACATAACACATCCGTGTGAATGCCAAATTTTCTTTCGATATTTTCATAAATAAAATACTTGTAGACTTTCAGAGTTTGTTTTGGGAATATCTCAAAATGTTAAAAATGGACTCTAGTGGTTCTTCCGATGAAGGCTTCATATGATTATCATGTTTATTACGACAGTCCAAACGCCAATTTCAATGATAAAAAAACTTAAATATTTAGGTAAGTCCTTGACCATTACTCATTTTTTAAGTTTTCACGTGTTCTAATCGCGTGTAATCTCTAGACTCAGTGTGATTCTCCTTACAGATTTTATTTTAGTTACAGTTACAGTTATAGTTAATGGTTTTTCATTTTAGTTATAGTTACAGTTATAGTTAATATTATTTTTTAGTTACAGTTATAGTTATCGTTAACGAAATCATTTTTGCTTTCGTTAACTACATTCGATTTCATGGACTCAATCATCGCCACTTTCGTGACCGCCTTCTGGAAATGGATGCTGAGTTCCCAGACCTACCTTACCATACTTCAGTGTGAAGGCCTAGCTGTGGAAAAGTTCAGGCTCGATTTTTTGAGCTTCGAACTGTGATTGAATCATTCTTAACCCTCAGGCTACCAAGGTTTTTTTGTGACATCGGCTACCAAGGGGGGGGGTGGTTACCACCCCCCCCGGAATTTCGTGTTTGGTTTCAAATATCATATCATGTAATACAGCATTTGATTCATCATTCATTTCTGAAAAGAATGGTGTATTTAGTTGTAAAATATATGAATGCATCTCGAAATTATATAGTTTTTAACAAAGGCACCGGTCCATTTAACGATATCTGATATTATCCCACACAATTTGTACTATTTGGATAAAAAAAATATAAATGATGTGGGTTTTGAAAATGAACTATGTATCCAAGAATATTGTAAATATAATGAGACTTAATTTTCAACAATACAAACTATTCCAAAGTCTGTTTTAGTTACAGGCAGAACCTAAAGGCGTGCAGCTATATCAACATGAAACAAGAAATTATGTAATTTTTCCCAGCAGTCAAATACGTCAGTGGTCCTTGCAGTTATTGCAAGTTACTTCCATTGTTTTGTGCGAATGCTTCCTGCAAACCGGCTTCTTGAACACTTCACAGCACTGCTTTACTCTGTTAGCATTCTGCTTTGACTGTGTATATTCCTTCCCCATACCCAACCATATCGGTTTACGTTGTGATGTTGCATCAGTGATTTTCACACTGATAAAGCGTATTATTATTTATTATGATCACTTCCGGTTTTCAAAAGACAAATAACTAAGCAAGCAAATATAGCCCTACATTCCCTCTAAAGAATGGCATAGTTGTTTCTCTTCCAGGAAGAATAATGAATGCCTGTATAGTCGACAACAGCTAACAGCTGACGAGAGAAATTCCTGATTCCATAGGTGGTACCTAGGCTATATCGGGTATAACTTTTTTATGGCGTGGGATATCATCACGACTTTTACCTCAAAATGTGTGCAAATGGACCCCCTACAGCTACTTAAAATGTCAAAATTATATTCCATGTGCTAAAAAAAATTTGGCAGAAAAACGTAGGGGGGTGGTAACCACCCCCCCCCCTTGGTAGCCCGAGGGTTAAATGAGAAGAACCGTTCACTTGTGTTGCTCACAGACAGTGAATGGCTCTGGAAATTAGCCTTTTCAGCACATTTAACCACGCACCTGAATGATTTCAATCTACGAATGCATGGTGAAACTTCACTCATTTGTGATTTGTACTCCAAGGTTAAAGCTTTTCGTCAGAAGTTAACATTATTTGATACTCAGTTAGCAAGAAGCTGCTTATCTCGCTTTTCACGCTGTGACAAATATAGCCAGGAAGCTGCGACTCAGTTTCCAAGCTTGTTTGCTCAAGATGTCATTTCCGTTTTGAAACAACAGTTCCAGGAACGTTTCTCTGATCTCGAAAATAAGAACGTTCAAAAATCCTTTTGACTCTGTCATTGAAGACTTACCTCCTGACTTACAAATGGAAGTTATCGATTTGCAATCCAATGACATCCTGAGGGACAAATTTAAGGAAGGAAATTTGATTGAATTCTACAATGCCTTCCATCTGACCAATATGTTCATTTAAGAAACTTTGCTCGTGAATTCATTTCAGTTTTTGGCACCACGTATTTGTGTGAGAAGACTTTTCCAAGATGAAGTAGGCCTACACGAAATCCTGCTAGAGATCGCAATTGTCTGATGAACATTTGAATGCCTTACTTATGATTGAAACCACTCACTTTGAACCGCAGTTGGATAGAATTATTTCAGATATGCATCAATTTCATGCTTCTCACACTAATCAGGACTAACGAAAAACCATCTTAATTGTTATTGATATCTGCATTGAAATTCTGCACTGCATCAGACCTCAGGAATAAATAGTCTGTTAACAGTTATTTATTCGCGGTTTTTTTCGGAGTTTTGGCCCGTGGAGCTTTAGAAAGTCAGCAATGACTTCCCCGCTGGAAAACTTTGGAAACCTCTGCGTTACGCTCTTCTTACCTAGCGGTTGAACGTGACTCGTGAATATGTTACTGAAACTGAAGGCGTTTTAAAGGTGTCTAACGGAAGCGAAGGATTTGATACAGCAATATTTATTGTTTACCACTTTACTGATATCTTGTGGATGTCAGTTACGTCGAGTCGACCTTACGGTTTATATTCTAATGCAATTTAGCTATCGATTAAACGAGCTGTTGAATATGTAGCTAAGAATGACCACATTTTGAAGGTGTCGAACTGAATAGCTACAAAATGCCCTTAAAGGACATGCTCATACAATATACCACATTTCATGCTTCTATCAGTTAATGAGCAATTGGTTCATATATTGCACCGGACTGCCCCTTTCAGGTCACCTTAACTTCAAGATGGCTACCACAATTAGCTTTTCTATTATAAGTAAGTGATTGCAATTAGTTCTATTGAAATCCTTGCCCCTAAATATGTATGTTTAGACACCAAGATTACGATTCTAAGTGAACTAGAAGCTGAGATATTGAAAAACCTCTATATTCTTTTGATATCTTTGGTAATCTTGTTGTACCTCTTCCTGTTCTCGCTATGTGTCCTCGTTGGTCTCATGTCTCTCCTCTTTTCGCTCAAAATCAGGACCTCCCTTGAGATCCACGGTTTTTTCTCTGTTGTCTTTTATATCCTATTGTCTGCTCCGCCGTTTCCGTATATATCGCTCTGATCTCCTTCCGTGTTCCGTCTGCCGTATCTAGGCTCTCTGTGTTCACTTGTGTCCATTTGTTGTCCAACATGGTGCTGTACTCTTGTCTAACGTCCCTTTCTTTCAGCCTCTCCATGTCAAATCTTCTGTTGGTCACCTCTTTCCGCACCGTTTTAAGCCTAATCCGGCCATGACTAGTTTGTGGTCCGAGTTTACATCTGGTCTGGAGAAGCTTCTGCACATTGTCACTCCGTTTTTCCACCTGTTGCCTACCAGTATAAAGTCAATCATGTTTTTTGTATAACCATCTGGTGACTCCCATTTCCATTTCCTATTTGCCTTCTTTTGATGGAATACTGTGTTCATTACGCGTAGTCTGTTATTGAGGCAGAAGTTAAGTAGCCTTTCTCCTCTTTCATTTTCTTCCCCGTACCCGAACTTGCCTATTACTCCTTCCCATTCCTTCCATTCCCTCCCTACTTTTGCGTTAAAGTCGCCCATTACTATTGTCAGGTCTCGGTCTGGTATGTCCTGGACGACCCCCTGTAGCTCTGTATAGAAACTCTCGATCTCTTCCTCCGTCGAGTCCGCTGTCGGTGCATATACCTGTTTCACCGACATCTTTCCATAAGCTGTTCTGAATCTTGCTTTTATTACTCTAGGACTGACTGTTCTGTATCCAAGAAGTGCTCTGGCCGCCTCTCTTTTCATTATCAATGCCACTCCCTCCTGATGCTTGCCGTCCTTTCTTCCTGAGTATATAATCTTGTATCCTTCTTTGTCCGTTTCTCCCTCACCCGTCCATCTCACCTCCGACAGCCCCAGTATGCTCCATCTGGTGCTCTTCATCTGGTGCAGCAGTATATCTAGTTGCCAGGTCCCGTGAAGTGTTCCTATGTACATCCGTTCTCGGCAGCCGAAAAACAGATCTTTCTTGGTACAGGGATTTCTCTTGTTTACGCATTCCTGCCGGACGCGACTCTCCCCCTCCATTGACGGGGAGCCCCGTTTACGTTGTTGCCCACTTTTCTGTTTAGGTACATAGTCATGTTAAGGTTTCTTGGTCTTTTTCCCAGATGGTGACCAATCCTCTTCTGGCTGGGTAAGGAAGCCGGTGGGCCAGTTTTGTGGCCTCATGCGCCCTCAGGTGTCCTTCCAACACCTGCTTCTGCTTAGTACCGCTTAACCCTCGAGTGCCCAAGCTATTTGTTGGTACACGAATGCCCAACGGGGTGGTCCGACCGGACCCCAATGTTATCATTGCGATATCTGGAGAACGGATTGGAATATTTTAACGGGGTTTGGCTTGTTATAATCCAAATTCAATTTGCAATCGACTGATATATGGTATTTCACAGTAGCGCCACCTGGTGAAACTTTATTTGAACTTTAATACTCGTTTCTAATATTTTGCAATTTCGGGATTTTTCCCATGTATTCAATTGTACGCATGTAGTTGCTGCCTGGTTGTGGGGTACAGGATTGGAATATTTTAACGGGATTTGGCTTGTTATGATCCAAATTCAATTTGCAATCGACTGATATATGGTATTTCACAATAACTTGCGCTAAAACTTTTTTCTGGGCTGGTAAACCATATGCCAGTATGACCATCGGCCGCATATCTTGGGGTGTCCTTGGTATATGCTATGGTTGTGGGCTACAGAGTGGTAGAATAATCACGCAAAATATACCATTCGAAGCCCAATTGAAGGCTTTAGGATGTCCTAAAACCATTTTTACAATTTCGCTGCCGTTCTAAAGTTATCCGTGGAAAAGCGGGTCTGGGGTCCGGTCGGACCCCCTTGGGCATTCGAGGGTTAATAATTAACTCATACTGGATCTGCGTAGCTTTTACTTATAGAGCAAGTAGTATACCTAGAAGAGGTGTGTAATTATTTTTTAAACCTTTCCGCCGCGCATCGCCTTTACTTATAGGGCTATTAAAAGACTCAAAAGAGGTGTGTAGTTATTTTATAACAGCGTGGACCTTTTTGTCGCATAATATAGGTCTAAATCGTAGCCAAATCCGTTACTGTTTCCATTCCTCAATAAATAGATTCTTTGAAGCTTTCCTTGATATAATTATTTTAACACAAAAGTTGAAATTGCAAGGATTGATAGGCTGTGTTACAGCAGAGAAACGTGTTAAAACACAGAAATTTTCCGATCACAGCCTAACCGTGGCAGACGATCTAAACGCCATTTTCTTGACTAGGTAACTTTTCCGAATAGGATCTATGAATTGACGATATTAATTCGTATATCCAGGTGAAACTCAATCAAAAGTCCTCCATTATAATTTCAAACTATTGTAATGCAGAGCGGTCCCATTCTTATATAGCATTGTGTGAAAATATGTTAAAGGTGTTTAAATATGACCCTTTAATCAACTGCTCTGTCTATATTTATATAGCGCTTGTTCACAAAGTTTTAAAGGTATCGAAAGACAGCGCTCTAATCAATTCTATACTGAATCATTAAACGAAGTTGACTGAAAATAAGAAGAAATTATTTTGAACAGTTCTCACCAGGGCTGTAGGCGAGGGCATTCGCGGGTATACAGCGTGTTCTCACCTCTAAAGCCCGCATGCTCACCTCCCAACATTTTTTTTTTATTATAATCACCTTTGGAGAGCGTGTACTCACCTCCGGAACATGCTTTGACACATTTTTTAATACTGCAGAGTTTATACTATAACTGAAACAAAGTTTTGTTTTAAATTATAGAACGGAAGAGATCCCAATTTATATAGCATCGTTTGACAACATTTTAAAGGTGTCTAAAGAAAACGCTTTAATCAATTGGCAACAGAGCCGTACAATATCACTAATGTCACAACATTTAAAGCAATATGTATAAATTATCTACGATGCACATAGCGATAAAATGTTTTGATGCAAATTAAACAATAGTTCGCAACAATTGTCACACACAAGAAATATTTAAGCATCTTCTGATTTTTAATGTACACTTGTGCAGTACGTATAATTATTTATAACTATGACGTATTCTATCCCTTCCAACAGTGTAGGTGATCATTTTATACCGTTGAATACTTCGGTTATAAAGGTGTCTGACTTGGGACAAACTAAACTAGGAACTTATCGAATGCCTAAAGGCAAGTCGACGTTAACCGTCATGCCAGCCGCTAGATGTCGTGGAACAATGGGAACTAATGCATGAAATTTACAGCATTATCTAGACACCTTTCTAACAGTTCTACGTCAGACTATATTTGACAAACAATCGCTTTTATCCGTATAATTATTTGAAACGCCTTATTTCAATCGATAGGCATTTATTCAATTTTTTAAAACTATTTCGAAGCCTCTGTGTCTTAAAACTAAACCTTCGGCCTAAAAGTATAATTGATTCTACTACAAATAATAAAATCATTCTCCGTATGTTTGGACTGGCATCCCCTTTATATAGCTCCTGGGTTCCCGCCTTCACTTTCCCGACCCTGGTCACCCTGTTTTGCATTATCGTCTCTAATTATAACACCACCATCCTGGCAACAATTCCAAATATCTTGTCGACATATTCAGCCAAACAGGCGCGTTGGCATTTCTTTGACGAAGACTCAACCTGGGTATAGTCTGTATCTCTCTGTGTAACTATCGATGTCTCTTCTTCAACCCGTCATATATGACGGGCAAATACTCTAGTATTTATTACAGAGGTAGAAGCGAGAAATGATTATTACTGCTGTTGCAGAACTCCACAGCATAATCTTTTTTCAGCTCGAATTCGAATAGATTTAAATTTGTTTATGAAAGCGATTATGTTTCAGTATTTAAAAGGAATTGAGATCTTCACGGCTTTTTCAGAGTAGTCCTCCTTCCATTAGGTTACTGCCTACACACAAACATTAGGAAACATGCCACTGGAATATATGGACCTCTGCTCTGGAACTCTCTGCCCAGCGAACTGACTTGCCTATCTACTGCCAGGAATTCAAAAGCAAATATAAAAGATATCAAATGGACACACTCGTTTAAAATTACTACAGGTCATTGTGCAGATACCTAGGTGACTATATATATTCACGTTCTTTTTGGCTTTTCATTGATTTCAGTGTTGAGTTAACCCTGTCAGTGTTTTATACACTTTGTATTCTCACTGATGGACACCATAACCTGAGGATTTTGCTTGTTATATGTAGCTGTTAAACCTGTTAAACGAACTGATGTAACTAGGGCGATCCTGTTAACGGAACGCTATGTTCCTTTGGGCTTTCCTTTGACGCCATTAATTTGCTTGTTTAAATGTGTGTTGCTTGTATTGTGGTGTTCAATAATTTGTGTTTTGATTGATACTGCGGTTCATAATTTCTGATTATGGGCTAATCTGTCATCTGAATATTGAGCGACAATTTGGAATATATAAAGCCTGCAAACACGAGTAAAAGGTGTTTTAACGTGCCCTAACGCCATCTTATGGTTACAATTGCACCTGACATACGGTGGGTAGTTTAATCAATGATACCATGAACGAAACGAGCTACATATAACATTGGAGAAAACCAATTAACCCGTATACGGTAACCGGGGGGTTAAAAAATAACCCACAGGCTACTTTTTTTCGTACGCTTCTTTTGAATAAAACAAAACAGACTTCTGCTTTTGTGACTTTTCCTAGATATGTTTTTTCTTCACAATGTCGTTTTCAGCTGTGCCACATTGCGCTGCCACCTAGCGGCAGACTACTATGAAGAATAAGGTTTTATATTCCGGTACTGGATAAATCATTTCTGCACTATGTATTTGTAAACATAGTAGTTGATAGAACTGAATTGTTGGAGATATGTGGTTGTTGTATTTTTTCATATAAATTAGTCATTCTTTGCTGTGTGATATCCATTTCCTGTTGGATTATATGTTTTCAGCCATCAGTCTCTCGAGCACTGTTAGCAATTGGAGTTGAGCCAGCGGTTGATCCAGTTCCAACCGCTACTAAGAAAAGAGGTCGCTGCCAGAGTTGCCCTCGACAGATTGATCACAAAGTCGAACACCGCTGTACCAAATGTAATCACTTTGTATGCGGAAAGCATGGACAAAAACGTATATCATACGAATGCATAAGATGCCCACTGAAACTGTAGTAAAACTATTACGGGTGTACTTGTCACTGAATGGTTCTATTTTGTCAGTTTTGACAAGTGAAATTTTGTAAACGTCATTAGTTACTGACTATACACTGCACAGCCGCTTGTTATTTGCTTGCAGTTAGTTATTTCAATCAACACTACGACACAGCATTTGGCTTCAGTGATTAGTATCTGAAACTGGTAGCATGGTAGCATTGACTCAAAACTTATTACTACTTTCGCTTTAGACAGCCATATTGGAACGAGTCGTCATTTTAATTCAAGATTTTTTACGCATTACATTCAATAATGATGTCTATTGTCTTTGTCTATCAGATAAATTAAACATGACAAAAATTGGTTAAACATTTCCCTAGATTTGACGAAAATAAATTGGGGGTAATTTTTTACCCCCCGGTTACCGAAAACTGTAACCAAAAAACGGTTACCCTATAAGGGTTAAAGCTGTCTAAAGGAGGAGAGCGACGTTAATCGCCTTCGTCCACTTCTCCAATTAGACAACTTTAAACGATTCATTATCAATCGCGTTCGATAGCCATATTTTCTACGAAAATTTCTGATAGGTCGTCGTCAATGGAACTGACATCCATAAGAAGCCGTTTAACACTAATTCAATAAGCAATTCTACATAAAACGCCTCAGATTCGCATTTCTGTGTGACTTTGCGCGCGCTAAAAATGTTAGTAGTAATAATAATAAAACCCACGGTTTCTGTTAGACACCTTTAAAACACATTCGTAATCAGCTACATATTCACCAGTCGCGTGCAATCTCTTGATCTCGACGAACTTCGTGATGACATCCACAAGATGTCAGTAAACACTAAACATTGTTACATAAAATCCACGACTGCAGTTATTAACCCCTGTAAAACGCCGCCATTCTCAGCTAAGAAGTTGAGGGCATGCGGAATAGAGAGAGGTCTACTCAATTGGCTTAATGATAGGAGATAACGAGTACGAATTAAGGGTAAGAACTCAAGCTGGATTAATGTCACAAGTGGAGTACCTCAAGGATCAGTTTTAGGACCATAGTTGTTTGTAATAATTATATATACGCTACACACACGAAGGAATTGTTTCAAAGATCTCAAAGTTTGCAGGCGATACAAAACTCTGTGCAAAGATATACAACGAAGAAGAAGAAGAAACAGAATTACTAAGGGAAAATTTACACAAATGGTCTAAATAGAGGATTTGATTATGAAATGGGAGACAAACAATTTCAGAACAACGTAGGAGGAAAGACTTTGGAGTCATAATAGGGAGGGGGATAGAGTAGTGGTAACACTCATGGCCAGGAGACCATAAGGTACGCGGATCGACTCCCGTAACCCCCCTCTAGGGCGGCGCCTTGTATGGCTACCAAACCGTGTGTTCAATTAAGATATTGACTGTACTTTCATGTTTCGATGTGATCTTACTGCGTCTGTTGGTTTGAAATAATAAAGAATATAATTAAACAATTAAATTAAAAATTATTTATCAAAGAAAAACCTTCAGGGCAATGCAGGGAAGCAGCGACTAATGGAAATAAGGTTCTGGGACAGATCAGAAGAACGGTCGTAAGCAGAGACAAGAACATCATCTAGAATCTGTACAAAACTCTGGTCAGACCTCACTTTGTGTATATGTTCAAGTATGGAGACCGTATTTGCAAAAGGACAAGGAAGTACTAGAAAAAGTACAGCGGAGAGCAACAAGGATGATCGGAGGATTTTGAACTTTGACGTATGAGGAGAGATTTGAGAAGTGTGGATTAACAGCCCTGGACAAAATAAGATGCAGAGGTGATTTAATTGAGACATTCAAGCTGATGACAAATAAAGAAACAATACAATCCTCGAGATTTTTTCAGCTGGTTGACAGAAGTGGATCACGAGGGCACAGATATAAGACCTTTAGGATATCGGAAGGCTCTATCAAGCAAAGATTTTTAAGCAGCACAGTTATTAATGCCTAGAACGAGCTGAGTGATGAGACGGTTTCGATGGAGTCACTCAACAACATCGTTGCCAAGCTCAGGCAGATGGGATATTTTTAATATGTAGGGCCAACATGGTAATGGTTATCGCACAGGCTTTAGTCTTCTGAACCACTATAAACCTCTGCTATGCTATGTCATGTAACATATTT
>OY744614.1:7113711-7169758 GCA_963556255.1 Allolobophora icterica
TGGAGCAACACATCAAGGGGAACTTTGCCAAAGAAACCTCGTGTGGGGGCAGATTCTGCTACCAAATCCTGAGTTGCCATCTCCAACCATATGGGGTTGAACAAAGGCTGATGATAACACATATGAGCCTAACTGGACAACTCTGCAGGAAGCATCCACGACCTGCAAAGAGTTGGTGTCCTGCAAGTGCAAAAAGGATTGTGTAAAAAGTTGTTCTTGCAGGAAGCTCTCACTTCAACATACTGTTTTATGTGTCTGTGAAGGTGACTGTTCAACACGCAGAGATCCGTAGATGAATACATACATTCTGTTTCAACTGTTTCAAATGTAACCTTGATTCCTAAGAAACATATTAGAGAAAATTTTGAAAAGAAAAAACCCAAAAATTTCATTTAAACCTTGAAAGTTTGCAACGTTGATTTTAATTTCATTTTTTATTTGAACCTTGAACCTTGACATTTTTAAAGGCTGTAGAAGAAATGGACTACCTGCCTGTGGACAGTGCCAAGTTGAAAAATGGACAATCCACATAAAAAGTTCCTTCCAGAGGAGTCGGACGATGACGATGAGTAGTGATTAATTGTATGTGTAAGCTATACATGTAGCGGTAAACTGTATGACCATTGGATTTGTCAGTAAATGATATATTAAGTAACGTTATTTCAACTGAACAGTGAGCAATAAACCTTACGGTTTGACACCAAATTCACCTTTCTAGGTTGAATAGTGCTTGAGATATAGATAAGTTTAGCTCCCGGCAGCCATCTTGGACGCCATCTTGAATATACAGAAAGTGATTAAAGTTATTTCAACTGAAAACTGAGCAATAAACCTTACGGTTAGACACCAAAACCACTTTTGTAGGTTGAATAGTGCTTGAGATATAGACAATTTTAACTCCCGGCAGCCATCTTGGACGCCATCTTGAAATTATACAGAAAGTGATTAAAGTTATTTTAACTGAACACTGAGCAATAATCCCTACGGTTAGACACCAACACCACCTTTCTAGGGTGAATAGTGCTTGAGATATAGACAATTTTAACTCCCGGCAGCCATCTTGGACGCCATCTTGAAATTGACCCCATTTCGAATGGTAAGAATAGAGTAGACTTTTGCGATGCTAATAAGCATACCAAATGGTAACAAAATCTACTGAGAAACCTTTTATATCAATTTTTTTGAAGTTCAGCCATATATTGACCCGTATAGACATTATTAGTTGTGCTGCAACAACAATAGTAATTTAAACTGTAATATTTTAATAATATAAATAAAAATCGAGTAATTTATTAAAAATCCAAATGGAAACCAAAATCTACATTGAAAACCAATTAAGCAAAACGGTCCTAAATCTTATTTGCAGACCACTTTCCCAAAAATTATGAAAAATTCATATTTAATTTTTTCCCGCCATTTTTTCCCGCCAAAAAAATAATATTTCAGCGTGGCCCAATATCTATATCTCTTAGTACTACTATGTATGATGTCTATGCCAAATTTTATGCTTGTATCACAAAATGCACAATTGATTTGCTATGATGCTGTACTAGTTGACGTCGAACTTCAACTGAATCAGGACTGATTTAACGGTCGAAAAGGTGAATATATAGTTGCGAATGGAAGTTTTTAAAGGTGTCTAAATTCAGTCGTGGATTTATTCATGAACTTCTCTATGCAGTACAATAGAATAGCAACACAATACACTACAACTGTGTTTAGATGATGTCGCTAAACACTAAACTATGCTGCATTAAATCATGAACTTCTATAAGAAGCAGTTTCAGGCAGAAGTCGAACATAATTATCATACCGACCAATCACGTTCACTCCGCACACGTTAGCGCAAACTCACAATTGTTCTGCGCCATCGATTGATGATTGATCATTAGATAGTGGCGCTTAATAAATGCATAGAATAATTATGGTCCTCAAGAGATAACTCGGTGCTTGGTCCTGAGACAGAACATACGATACTCTATGGCACCAACTGCTGAAGCCAAGATGACGATCGAGCATCACGTGTTCCAATCTACGGCTCTCAGAGTTACAAACTAATCGTCAGGTACCGCCAGTAACGACGAAGAGCGCCGTCTTGAAGCGAGTGGACAGGACATACTCGCTTATATGCCGAGGCCTAGAAAATTAAGTCGCCGGCATTACCTAACCACGTATGCCTCGATCGATACAGACTGTAACTGGCTCACGGATATGCAAGTTGGCCTAATCACCTACGTTGGCCTAATTACCCACATTGACCTAATTACTTACGTTGGCCTAATACCGACCGTGTTCTAATAACCTACATTTGCCTACTTCTCTATGTTGGCCTAATGACCGACCTTGGCCTTATTGCTTGCGTTGACTAAAATGCCGGAGCTGTTCCTTTTGCCTGTGTTAGCCTTATTACCCGACCATGGCCTTATTGCCTACGTTGGCGTAATAACCTGTTTTTGTCTCACTACCTAATTACCGACGGTAACCTTATTACCTGCGTTGACCTATTTACCAACGTTGATATTATTACCGATGTTGGCTTTGTTACCTAAAAGTCATCAAGAACAGAAGGTTGAAATAGAATTGCCCTTATAGAAATGAATTTTTTTTCTAGGAAAGTTAGGCACATACCACTTCACACTCTAGCACTTCTCTACAGTTCTTTCTCTAAAATATAGTTCGGAACAAATTACTTGAGGATATCGGAATTCAAAAATCTTCTCGATGTCCGTTCAGTTGACGACGACCTTGCAGTCCACCGTGAAGATAGAAGACATCTGAAGAGTACGCGACATTGACGATCATCTATAGCTACAAATGGAACCGTTTAAAAGGTGTCTAAACGAAGCAGTAGATTTCACTAACGACATCTGGTGATTGCCAAGATTATTGACGGGAACCCAAACGATTGAACGTTTTGCCTTGAAACAGTGTGTTGGCCGCTTGATTCAACGAGGGATTGTCCCATTGAGTCTGCTGATGTGAGCGCATGGTCTCTGCATCAGCGATCTCCGTCTTGGAGGATCACTCGCACTTCAATGCTAGGAGATGTGCATCCAGTGTAAGCTGGATAGAAGTTAAGATGAAGGATTAGAGGGGAAGAGCGCCCGCGGCTGAAGCCAAAAATGCAGGAAGCACCAGCGACGACACCCTCCGGATTTATTATTATTATGAATTCAATTCAATTCAATTCAATCATATTCAACTTTATTGATCCGAATTCAATACAAAAGTTTGTGGGCGTGGTGGCTCAGTGGTAAGTTCGGCGCCTTGTGACCGGAGGGTTGCATGTTCGAATCCAACTCTAGCCGCTGCGTACGGACCTTGGGCAAGTCCTTCACTCGCAATTGCTCGTGGCGCTTTGGCGTGAAAATTCCGGCACATTATCAAATGCTGTAGTCGGGAGCGCCTCTGAGTAGTAGTTGACTTCGAGAGGCGATATAGAAATATCCAGAATAAAAAAAAAGTACAGTAGGAATCGGAATGTAAAAACATTCGGGATACAATAGAGAAAGCCCAAAAGGGACATAGGTCCCGCTTAATTAGGGCTGCCTATTTGTTACATAGTAATAAGATGGCACCAAAAAAGAAAAAGAAAAAGATGGGGACAAAACCAGGTCCTGAAAATAATGTCCTTGAGGTATAGTATGAATGAAAAGTAAAGGACTAGTTGAAAATACAAGAAAATGCAAACAAACAAAACAAAAACATAAAACTAAACAGAAAATGCATCAGATGATCAGCATGGCTCAGCCAAGATTATTGACGGAACCCAAGCGATTGAATGTTTTGCTATGAAACAGAGTGTCGTTCACGGAAACTCTACTGTGACTCAAAAAATTGGTATCCAAGCGATTAGAGGATTGGTAAATATGAAGCTGAGAATGATGGCATTGTAAAGGAATGTTAACTGCATTCTTGGAACTGTCGCCTGTGTGGTGGGATTTTGCGAGCGGGCAGGAGTGGGAGACCATGATGGGAATACTCCGAAGGCTGTTGCGTCATGGATACTTACCTTCATCAACACTCTCAGTTGAGGCACTCTGTAATAATGCTGACCCTAGTCTCTTTGCTAATATTTTGCTCAATCCTTGCAATGTACGTGTAGTGGTTAACTTCTATGGCACCAAATAATTATCATTGGAAGACATGCACTCATTGACACGGCTAATTGGTACCACACAGACTGACAAACCCACGCACAGATTCCAGACCACGAAGGCGCCAATGAGTCTGAAGTACGAGCCGACTGACCAACTGACCAGATGCCACGTGTACAGAGATATGCAGACGGACAATGTCGAGTACGGACAGAGACAGAGAGAGGGGTGAACAGACACAGCTATGCGAGAAAGCGAGTAAACCAGACCGACGGACTTGACAGTATAAATAGAGACCGAGCATAACATGAAGTGAGAGAAGATAGAGTTGTGACAATTGTCACGAGTTACCGTAAGGCAGTAGTTGAGATCGTCGTTTTAAACTGTCTTGTCAATAAACTTATGAACTGCTGCTGAACGTCGTGTGAGTCATTCTTCGGGCCATCGGCCTGTGGCCGAGCTGGTCGTCGAGCACGGAGATGCTCCGCTCGGTCGTCCTAGGGACGCGCCGATAACTACAGACACGAACCGATCAACTACAGACACGAGCACCAACTACCTTACACTACATGCTCTCCTACAACATACATTCAACCTCGTCATCAAGTAGCCACGCTACAGTAGCCACACTGCATACGTATTACATAAAATGTCCCAAAACCGTGAACTTCCAAGGTATGATAACTTGTCTCAGAAATGCTTCCTAGCTAGGATTCTAAAATGCAATACAAATGACTGTGCTCTCCCAAGATTTCGATACCTACCCCCTCTCTTCTGCTATCCTCCTCATGTCTCACTTAATTCGCAGTAACTTGTCGTATTATATAATTGTTTAAAATATTGTTTTATTATTTGACTGTGATATGTTTTCCATGTACAGCGCTTCGCGTTTGCTAGTAAGGAACATCCATACTTACTCACTAACTAACATATGTAGCAGTAATCTTAGTGTTTAGCGACATCTTGTGGGTGTCAGTTACGTTGAAGACGACCTTAAGAAGGCAACAGATACTAGCGATTGAACGCTATTAGTATATATGTAGCTGAGAATGACAGCGTGTTAAAGGTGTCTGAAAGGAATATCTTTTTTATTTCACTTGTCAGCTCCGTTGAAGTCGATCTTAGCGTTCATAGACTACTGTGAATTTTAACCTAGCGATTGTGTGTGTAGTTGCTGTTTAACGACGCTGTGTCATAACAAAGATGATTGGCGTCGCCTTTCTCGTTCATACAGGGTTGGGACTGGCACTACCAGATTACGAGTAGTGGCTGACTGATGGCAACTGTTGAATATGTAGCATCAATCTGAGTGCCGCACGCACAGGTGGGTGGTTCGAATATTGAGGCCCCCGAGGCACAGACCGACCGGTATACCGTCACGTCCTCGTTGTTTAATCTCAGTCCGCAAGCTGTTAACGGTAAGGAATATAACCAATCAGTGGCGTGTAGTGAAGAGATTGCTTTTAAACGTGAGATGTTGTAAAGGTCTGTTGTGCCTTGAAAAAGTGTGTTGGCCATTTGATTCAACGAGGGCTTGTCTCATTTAGTCTGCTGATGTGAGGGCATGGTCTCTCAATCATTGATCCCGTCATGGAGGATCACTCGGACTTCATGGCTAGGATATGTGCATCCGGTGTAAGCTGGATAGAGGATGAAATGAGGGTTTGGAGGGGAGAGTGCCCGCGGCTGAAGCCAAAAAGGCAGGAAGCGACAGCGTTGACAGCCTCCAGAATTATTATTATCTTTTTAACAGTTCTTTCTTTGAAATAGAAACCGAAGGAAATCATTTGAGGATACCTCAATTCTTATTTTGTGCTTAATAACATCTTCTCGATGTCTGTTGTGTTGCGGCGGACTTAAGGATTAATCTGGCTATTAATCGCGATTTACTAACATCTATAGCTGAGAATGCAAGAGTTTAAAAGGTGTTGAAACTGGCATAGTGGATTTCATGTATAATTAATGTCCATTGACGGGAACGCAAGCAATTAAACGATTGTTAAAATGATGTGTAGCTGAGAATGGCTGTTTCTAAACGTGTGTATAGCTGCAATCGTTGATTTTATGTAGGTTTGTTTAGTGTTTAACGACATCTTGTGGATGTCAACAGGGGCGTTTATCAAGTCATTGGAGCAACGTCCTTTCCCCCCCTCTTCTTCCCCCTCCCCGTTCCACCCACCCTCCCTAAATGGTGGCACACACACACTGACAGATCCCCCTATTTCTTGGATGGAGCATTTGCTCCAAGGTTTCTATGGTGTAGACGCTCCTGGATGTCAATTACGTTGAAGTCGACCCTAGGATTCTTAATTCAGTGTTGATCAATGTATAGCGATTGAACGATGCTGGTATATATGTAGGCCTAACTGAGAATGGCTGCGTTTTAAACTGAACTGTTTCGTGACGTTTTGTGGATGTCTGTTCCGTTGACGACGACCTATGAGAAATTTTTATACAAAATTTGCAATGGATCGCGATTGACGAACATTTACTGCGAGGAATGAATTGTTTTAAAGGTGTATAAACTGCAGTAGTGGATTTCATGCATAATGCCCGTTGTAACAACGACATCTTGCGACGGAGAGTGTCATTAACGGAAACCTACGGAATTGCTATCCAAGCGATTAAACACAATCAAAGAATTTAATTGTAGTATTAGTAGGAAACATTTTCTTAAGCTGCCATAACCAAGGGTTGTTTTGTCATTCGATTTTCTAAAATTGCGTTGTATGCGTCCGTGGAGATATTATTTCTTTGTTTTGCGCTCTTTCTGGTGTTTTTGAACGATTTTCGGACGCTTACCATCGAAGCCGCGCACGCGTTACAGACTGATAGAATGGTTTCGCCCGCTGAGGGGTTTCAGGTTGTTACCTGACCAACAAAGTCTTCGGCTCTGGTGCCCACTGTTCTACATCGGTGACACTATTAGACCATTTGCGGGGCTACTACGAACGTCGTCCTCTGGAGATCCAGTGTAGGAGGGATGCCTGCTCGGACGCAACGTCTTCTACCATCTGCGATGAACTGTCATGGTGCCGAGGTGCGCGTGTCGCCTCTCGTCGTTCCTCTTCTTCGACGCTACCAAGACCATGAACTTCGAATGACATGCCAACCATCAGTTCTGGATGAGAATCCGTTGACTGGGGTCTTCGTGTTTGCGGGACCTTGCCAGTGGTGACTCTTCTAGTAATCTGTTTTTCACGTTGTGTTAGTTTTTGACTGACTGTCTGGTCCTATTGTCTCTAACATCATTGACTTTGAGTAGTAATCGTGAAGGGGCGCTAAAGAAATGTCTGGAATAAATATATTAAATAAATTAAAGCCACATCTGGAATTAGACACCTTTAAAATGTAGCCATTCTGATCTACATATTCAGAAGTCGCGTACAATCGCGTGATCATACGCCAGACACCCGGTGAAGTGTTAAGATCGACTTCAACGTAACTGCAGTCTTGTTGCCAAGACCTTGAGCCTCAAGTCAAACATATATGAATCCAAAACGACTGAATAGATCAGAACAGTTCTGCATGTAACAAAATAAATTTTAGTTTATCTTAATTTACATTTTTGTCAGTTGTCGTGCTCATTACTTGTCAAAATTTGACAACCCTCCACCTAAGTTATAAATGGCTAAATAGAATTTCCTTAAAATGGTCTTGTTTTTCTGGCTAGCCACTCCACCTGGATTTTCAGCTTCTCCAAAACTGTGGAAAAAATCTTGTAAAAGTTTTCACCGTGTTTCATCAAGAATACACTAATCACAATCGTAACCTCGGAATATTTGTCTTCCTGTCTGAAAGGTAAGGTCGCCGTCCACGCAACTGACATCCACAAGATGTCGCTAAGCACTAACTACTGCCACACAAAATCCAGGACTGGAATTAGACACGTTTAAAACGCAGCCATTTTGACTCATTTTTTAAGCTATAATGTTTACCAATCGCGTTTAGCTACCAGAACCATGATTTGCGTCGGCGTCAACGGCCTTTGTTGTCATAAGATGTTGTTAAACTCTGGATCCATCCCATCCATAGGTCGCCAAATTTTCTAAGATGTTCTTATAGGTTGACGTCAACGTAATTGACATCTACAAGATGTCGCTAAACACGAAATACTGCTACATAAAATCCACTGTTTTATTTAGACAACTTTAAAGCGCCACCATTATCTGTTACCTATCGACCAATCGCGTCTAATCGCTTGACTAAATAGATTGTTTTCTCCTATGTAGGTTTAGGTCGACGTTAACCCACAAGATGTCGCTGAACACTAAATACTGCTGCATTAAATCCACGACCACAGTGAGACACCTTTTAAAAGTCGCCATTGTTAGCTACATAAAACCAAATCGCGCTCAATCGCTCTATTCAAACAAAGCAATCGGGTGATCTTGTGGTTTAGCATAGACGAACCTCCGGTGAAAGATGAAATCGATGACGCTAAGTATGCTTTCAAAACGGCAGATTGGAACAAATTTAAATCGTATTGTAAATCACTGTCATTAGAAAGCATAGTAAATGAAAACTTAGAACTGTATTATGACAACTTGATCAGCTCAATACAGACAGCCGCAGACTCGAGTATCCATAAAACTCGCTGCAGCTTTAGAGCAAAACCAGTTCCTTATTGGACCAAAGAATGTAAAGAGGCAGTCGATAATAGAAAATCAGCAGAAAAGGTAATGCTTAAAAATGTTTGTGTTATTTGTACCCGCTTAATCTGTCAACAAAGATTTTCAACTATGAAGATTTATAAATCCAAGTACAGATCCTAGAAACAGCCAAAGTATATTTAATATATTATAAATCAGTAAACTTTTTCATGTTAGTCGTTATGAAACGTTAACAATCTGTTACCGGCCCTCCGATTTTTTTACATTTAATGTGGCCCAATGTGTAAAAAGTTTGCCCACCGCTCCTGTGTGCTTTGGAAGGAAGGTGGCGATTAAGTGGGAAGCGATTATTAATAGCTGGAAAGGTAAGCGTTTCAAAGGTGTCGTTGACGGAAACCTACGGTGAATCGATTAGAGGATTGGTAGATATGTGGCTGAGAATAACCGCGTTTTAAAGGGGATGTTAACTACATTCTTGGAACTGGGGTTTTGCGAGCGGGTAGTAGCTGGAGGCCATGGGGGAATAGTTCGGAGGCTGGTGCGTCATGGGTATTTACCTTCATCACCCCCCAAATTTGAGGCACTTTGCAATAATGCTGACCCTAGTCTCCTTGCTAATATTTTGCTCGATCCTTGCCATCTATTACACACAATGCTGCATCCGATTAAGAACACTCTGCGCCACCAGTTCCACAACCGTGAACTTCCAAGGTATGATAACTTGTCTCAGAAGTGCTTCCTCGCTAGGATGCTATACACATAACTAAGATCTACCAAGATCTGGCAACCTTACTCCTCTCCTCCTTATATCTCATTTAATTATCAGCGGCTATCTTCTCTTTTTATATAATTGTTTTACATTGTTTTATTATTTGACTGTAATATGTTTTCCATGTACACCGCTGTGCGTTTGCTAGTGTTTCCCCATAAAGAAAGATCCTTACTTACTTACTTGCTATGTAGTGGTAATTTCAGTACCTCTCGACTCTAGCAGACCATTCGACTGACGACCTCTTCGCCCTCTATGACTCGACGATACAACCTCTCATCGATGCCCTCCTTCCGTTACGTCAACATCGAACTCGCGCCAGACCGCTACAGCCGTGGCTTGACCATCACTGCCGTACACTACGACGGAACGTTAGACGTCTTGAGCGTAGATATCGCCGTACATATGCCCCCTCTGACCGGCTTATTTGGATTAATAACCTTCGGGATATGTACCGTGAGTTCCGGATAAAGGAGACTGCATATTGGGAATCGTTAATTGATCGTGAAAAGGGAAATCCACGCCGGCTCTGGGCGACAATTGCTGACGTGCTCGGTCGTTCTACTGTCTCCTGCTCTCCGTCTCAGACTCCTTTCACGGCGGACGATTACCTAAACTTTATCCAGACCAAGATCGATTCTACTCGCAAATCAACGGAAAATTCACCACCTCCTTCCTTCACTTCTACTACAGCTACCCTCTCGTCATGGAAACCACTTGAGCCATCTGTAATCCGTCAGCTGATACTGGATTCTTCCTCGAAGTCGTGTGAACTAGACCTGCTTCCTCCATTTCTAGTTAAGGACTTTGTAGATGAATTGACTCCATTTTTGGCTTTTCTGTGTAATTCTTCTCTAGCTCAAGGTTATGTCCCGACACTGCAAAAAAGGGCTGTGGTTTTCCCTTCCATTAAGCGCCAAGGTCTTGATCCTAACTCTCCTTCAAATTATCGTCCTATCTCAAACCTCTCTTTTCTTTCAAAGCTTCTGGAAAAATGTGTCTCTTGTCAACTGATCTATTACCTTGACTCTAACTCTCTTATGCCTACTCTTCAGTCTGGGTTCAGGAAATTCTACTCGACAGAATCGCTTATACTGCGCCTTCTAGCTGAAGTATTTCAAGCCTTTGATCGTGGCCAGGTCACTTTACTTGCTCTTTATGATATCAGCGCTGCCTTTGATACTGTAGACCATACCATCCTCTTAGACCGTTTATCTAAATCTTTTGGCATTGCTGACTCTGCTCTTCTTTGGTTTCGCTCATTCCTTTCTGATCGCTCTGTTTCTGTTGTTTTTGGACCTACCCGCTCTCCTTGGACCCACATCCCGTATGGACTACCTCAGGGCTCTGTCCTTGCCCCCCTTCTGTTCATTTTGTATACCTCGGATCTAGCTGGGGTTCTTGGTCCAATGGGTGTTTTGTCTCACCAATACGCTGATGACACACAGGCATACCTCCATGGCCCAGCCAACTCAGCTGCTCTTATGGTTGAACGCATCCTGGAGGCTTCCTCTGCTCTTGATCTCTGGTTGTCCTCAAATCGCCTTCGTCTTAACTATGATAAAACCAAGTACATTTGGCTTGGCAATCGTGTCCAGCTTTCCAGGATTGATGCTGACTCTCTGCGCCTCAGGTTTCCCAATGTGTACTTCTCCTCCTCTGTCCGTGATCTTGGATTTGTCCTAGATCCTACTCTTTCTCTATCTGATCATGTCAATAGTGTCTCTCGCTCGTGCTTTTACTATTTACGCCAACTTCGTGCCATTCGTCAGTCTCTTCCGCTGCATGCGATTGTGACCTTGGTTCATGCTCTGATCTGTACTAGGATTGACTACGGAAATGCTGTCTATATTGGCCTGTCCTCTACTAACACATCTAAACTTCAGTCCATCCTTAATGCTGCTGCTCGCCTTATAGGGGGCATCATGAAGTTTGCCCATATCTCTTCCTACATCCGGGACTCCCTTCACTGGCTTCCCATTCACCAACGCATTCAATTTAAGGTCCTTTCCCTCATGCGTAACTGTCTTGTTGGCTCAGCTCCGCTGTATCTCAGGGCTTACTGCACCCCAGTTTCCAGTTTGCCTGGTCGGGCCTCTCTCCGGTCATCTGCCTGTGGCCTCTTGTTAGTCCCTTGGATGCGCACTGCTACTGCCCAGTCCCGTAGTTTTGCGGTTGTGGGCCCTTCCAGTTGGAACAGTCTCCCTCAGGGCTTTAGGCTTGTCCTCCTCTCTCTGTCTCCTGCCCAGTCTCGCAAGCGCCTGAAAACATTTCTCTTTGTCAGTGAAGACACTGACACGGGTCGGGAGCGCCTCTGATTATGAGTGGCGCTATATAAATCCTCGATTACAATTACAATTACAATTCAGTGTTTAGCAAACACTTGTTGATGTCAGTTAAATTGAAGTCGACCTTACTCTTCATAATACCTGTAACAGAAACAACTAGATATTGAACGCTATTGGTATATATATGTAGCTAAGAAGGACAACGTTTAAGAGGTGTCTAACTGGACTCGTTTATTTTTATTTCACATGGTATCATTATCATCAGTTTCTGACGCCATTACAGCTGAGTTTTCTAGAGGTTCAGAAGGAGCAGAAATCTCGGACCAAATTTCTTCTCTGGCGGGGGATTTGATCCCCGACCTCTCGACTGACAGTCTAGCATCATAAGCACTACACTATCCAACAACGCAGCACCTGTTCAAAGCGATGCGCTCAATAGCCAATGCGTCGCAATCGCTCACGAAGAACTTCACCTTTAAGCTAAATTAATTAAACTGGAAGAGTCAACGATGAGAGCCCTCGCATACACGTGGAACCAAGCCAACGAAATTCTTCTGAGCACAGTTTCAGACTGGGATTCGAACTGTGGATGCTGAGCTGAAAGGCAGTGAGGATGGGCCACGGTTGCCCATCGGTTAAAGCGCCGACCATGTAACGAGGAGAGTACGGGTTCGATCCTCCTACTCTGAGACGGTTACTGTGTAGGGACCTTGAATAAGTCCTTCACTCGCAATTGCTCATCGCCATCGATTGATGCTTTTTCATTAGATAGTGGCCCTTAACAAATGCATAAAGCAGATTACTCGGTGCTTGGTCCTGAGACAGAACATACGATGTCTATGGCACCAGCTGCTGAAGCAACACTTGTTCCAATCTATGTCCTCAGAGCTACAAACTAATCGCTAGGTGGCGCCAGTAAGATGAAGTCGCTTGCATTACCTACCCACACATGCCTCGGTGCGATGGTTAACTCAACGGCCTGCGCTATATCTCTTGGATGAAGATTGGAAGTAAAACACGGCCTAATTACCGACTTTGACCAAATTTCCGCCGTATACCTAATTACCTACGTTGTCCTAATTACCAGTTAGAATAATTACCTACGTTGACCAAATAACCGACACTGGCCTAATCAAATAAGTTGGCCTTATTAACTACGTTGGTCTACTTATCTATGTTGGCCTAATTACCGACGATGCCCTTATTACCAACATTAGCCTAATTACTGGCGCTGGCCTAGTAACTTTCGCGGGCCTAATTACCGACGTTAACCTATTACTCTACGGGGCGGGGGGTTCGTAGAGTAATGGATAACACACTGGCGTGAAGAGCTGAAGGTACCAAGATCGAACCCAATAGACCCCGTAAGGTTTTTTCAGCCTTCCACTTGCTAAGTGGCAGTGGTTAAATGAATAGTAGACCATGATTGGCGCCGTGTTGCTGCCGCTTAAAAATTATATTCGACTCCTGTAAAACTGTTATCATGTGCTTTTACTGAATACATGTATGTAAGGCGCCCTGCGTGGCTGCCGTTTCTACTATATGTATGTTCACTGTACAGCGCAGTGCGTTTGCAGGCGCTTAATTAAACAACAAGATTGTTATTATTATTATTATTATTATTATTATTATTATTATTATTATTATTATTATTATTATTATTATTATTATTATTATTATTATTATTATTATTACCTGCGTTGACATAATTATCTAAGTTTGAATAAATACTGAAAATGGCCTCGTTATCGACGTTGGCCTTGTTACCGAAATTGACTTTTTTACGAACGTTGGTCATGTTACCTGCGTTGGCCTAATTACCGACGTTGACCTTAATCACTTACGTTGGTCTAATTACCTTCGTCGGCCTACTTAATCATGTTTTACTAATTACCGACGGTTGACCTTATTACCTGCACTGGCCTAATTACCGACGTTGAATAAGTTACCTGCGCCGCTAAAAGTCATTAAGAAGAGAAACATGAAACAGATCGCCCTAACACTTCTTTTCAGTTCTTTCTTTAAATAGGATCCAAAACAATTCATTTGAAGCTACCGGAATTCAAACGTAGCCAATTACTTTGTGTTTAACAACATCTTCTCCGTATGCTTTGAAGGGATCAGGCAACTGATGGATGGATGCAGGGTTTAACGACATCTTATAGCAACAAAGGCTGTTGACGTCGACAGAAATTATTTCGGCATATTACAGCCAATTGACTTATCTTGACTTCAGGCAACTGAATGCGATTGACGAATATCTATAACCGGGAAGTGAAGTGTTTAAAAGGTGTCTACTGGAACAGTGGATTTCAAGTATTAATGTCAATTGCACTGACGACATCTTGTGACTCGATGAAATTGGTATCAGGGCGATTAAAGGATTTGTAAATATGTAGCTGGGAATGACTGCTCGCCTGTGTTGATTGGTTTTGCGAGCGGGTAGGAGCTGGAGGCCATTTGAGGGAATAATCCGGAGGCTGGTGCGTCAGTGGTACTTACCTTCATCAACCCTTTCACTTGAGGTACTTTGCAATAATGCAGACCCTAGTCTCCTTGCTAATATTTTGCTCAATCCTTGCCATGTATTACATACAGTGCTACCGCAGATTAAGCACACTCGCTGCTTTCTACTCTCACGGCTCCATAATCGTGAGACTCCAAGGTATGATAAATGTCTAAGAAATGCTTCCTCTCTAGTATGCAATACAAATAACTGTAGTTAACAGCCACCTTATCGTCAACATATGGGGAACATCCATCGATTAAACAGGATTGATGAGTATCTATAGTCAACAATAGAAGCGTTTAAAAGGTGTCTAAGTGGAGCCGCGTGTAGCGCCTCGCTACGGTTCTTTCGATGATCTTACCTCCACCTGGAAGACAAAAGTTTAGCGATTCAATCAAAGGGTTAATTGCCTTCGATGAACTTTCACGCTTCGCTCGCAACAAAGTTCTAGTCCGTTGAGTGTTAACTTTTCATACGTTCGACCCTTCTAAGCCAGAAGGTCACGCATCGCAACCTTTCACATTCGATGGCATTTCGTTCAAAAACAGACAACGTCCGCAACTCAACCAAGAGGTAACTTTCGACTTAAACCTCTTATCACACGACAGTTCATCGACTAAGAATATGTGCTCTTATTCTTGCCGAAACAACGAGCCGGCGACTTGACGAATTCAATTTGTATCTAAACAGATCACCGTCAATCGCCCAACTTAATCATTTGCATAAACAGTTACCGTTGATTGCGTAACATCTGACGTAACAGCTGATAATGTCATGGCAACGTCCTTTTCATTTCGATTCATCCAATGAGATTATTGAACGTTGCTTTCATTGCTCTCGAATATGTAATGCACCCCTGTACCTTATATGTTAAATTTATTATGCCCTATAGCGCTGGCTATCAAGATGCTGGCATATTAATTAAATTATAATCATACACAGCTTAATCACATTTATATTAAATAACATCTCATCTACGCTACACGTCCATACTAAGGCATGTAGATAAGAATGATTGTGTGGGCTTAGGATATCGCTGCACCGTGGATTTCATGAATAATTAATGTCCATTGCACTAACGACATCTTGTGATTGCCAGGGTCGTTGACGGAAACGCTACAGCGATTCGACGCCATTGCTATCCAATCGATTAAATGATTGGTAAATACAGTATGTAGCTTTGAATGGAGGCGTTTTAAAGGGTGTATTACTGCAATTGTGGAATTTATGTTGCACTGTTTAGTTCTTACCGACATCTTGTGTATATCAGTTACCCTATGGCGATATGAAGCAACTGCTATCCAATCGATGAATTAATCCAGAGTTTAACGACATCTTATGGCAACAAAGACCGTTAACGTCGACAGAATTTATCTTGAACCGAGAGGGGGCTTATGAGAACCTGGGCAAGGGCTGCGGCGCGGCCCGTGCCAGTAGACATGTTGTGCAGTAGTCGGACCGCCCGATAGACACTGAATGCTCCCTTAGCCTTTAGTGACGCTTATATAGGTGGAGCGAGTTGACGATTTGATGGGTTGTCCATTTATGCTGCTATTTATTATTATTATTATTATTATTATTATTATTATTATTATTATTATTATTATTATCATCATCATCATCATCATCATCATCATCATCATCATCATCATCATCATCATCATCATCATCATCATCATCATCATCATCATCATCATCATCATCATCATCATCATCATCATCATCATCATCATCATCATTATTATTATTACTATTACTATTATTATTATTATTATTTATTTTTTATTGTTATTATTATTATTACTATCATTATTATTATTATTATTATTATTACTACTACTACTACTACTACTACTACTACTACTACTACTACTACTACTACTACTACTACTACTACTACTACTACTACTACTACTACTACTACTACTACTACTACTACTACTACTATTGCTCAATAATAATTAATGCAAGTATCCATTGTAGGGTTAACTTGACGCTAACGGGACTGACATCTACAAAATGTTGCTAAACACCAAAGGATACTACAGGAAATAAATAACTCCAGTTAGGCACCTTTTAAAGTCAGCCATTCACAGCTACATATTTACCAATCGCGTTCAATCGTTATCTTAATCGTCAAACCTGTGTTATTTGAAGCCTAAGATCGACTTCAGCGTAATTGACATCCATAAGATGTCGCTAAACACTAAAGTCTGCTACATAAAATCGACGACTTCAGTTAGACACCTCCAAAACGCAGTCAGTGTCGGATACATATTTTACCAATATCGTTCAATCGCTAGTTTCAAGATTAGGGTGTCGGTCCCTAAGCGCATTCTTTAAAACAGTTGTATGTTCTAGTAAGATTAAGACTGATTAACTCGTTTGGCAATAGTTTTTGCGCATATGTATATATAACTGTATAACACTTGAATGTGTTTATATTGCGGGGTTCTATGAGGGTGAGAGGCAGAATCCTTTTGCGCAGGTATCATAAATTATTTCCTCGGGTGTTCAGCGTTTGACAGCTGACACGTTGACACTCGACGCGTTGTGGTAATTTATTGCTCACTCAGGTGTTTGAAGATACACGCGCACAAGCGCGCGAGAGAAGTGCAGAGAAAGTTGATTTAAAGGTTTCTGTGTAATGGCTGAATGCACGATTATGTTATGATTTAAAATTGAGTTTGTCTGTGGATTGCAGAAAGAAACATTGTGAATCTGTTCGGACTAGTTTTTGTGAAATAGAGGCTTTGTCATATATGTTTTTTGAGCTACATGTAGGTAGTTTTAAGGATATCAATGATTCGTTAATTAGGCGAGATAGGAAAGCCTACCGAGACAGTGTCGACAGGATAAAGTGTTGACAATTGCTTTGCATTGTATTGTATTGTACAGAATTCTATTGTATTGTATTGCATTGTACTGCATTGTATTGCTGCTTTGTGTTGTATTGTATCGTGTGGTGTATAATGTCGTATTGTTTGTGTTTCGCTGCAGAGTTCTGGACCAGTATTAATTGTTTACTGTCATCATGACCATCATCATAAAGTTCAAGCACTGTGTGATGATGATGATAGTTATGATGATGGCACTACTCAACATGTGCTCAGCAGAGCCTTACACAATAGACAATCTCTCCGTTCGTTAGCAGTAAATGCAGCCCGTCATGTTTTCTAGGCTGAACAACATCTTTCAATGCCACTCCTTAGCATTCTAACCAACTCGTCTTTTTTAGCTTTCAAAACACACTTTTAAATTTTGTAAACTCCAATGCCACTCCTTTTAACCTAAATCCTGTTCTCTCCACTCTTCTGCCCAGGCGTGGCGCGATAGTTGGCAATTGCAACCGTGAATTGATTGTAAATAGAAATATACAAAAGCTGAACAGAGCAAAATTTATGCTCGGCTAAGGAGGAAGGCTAAGGAATCAAACGCACAGTCCAAGATATGTGTCTCGACGGTTCAGTACGTCAATTAGCTGCCAAAGAAGATGCATCGCATCGGTGCACCGAATACACTCCGGAAGACTGTGGAACACGAGCGCTCGCCCGATTAATGAAAAACCATCAAGCATTGGAGCGAAGAAGCGGGAACATGTCGGCTGCTATAAGAGTCACTTCCGTCCAATTTGCTTAGGTTTCTATACGTGAAACAACATCTCCGAAAAGATAAAGCGCTTGTCATGCAACAGTTTGTGCAGCCAACATCATCAATTAACTGAACAAACCAAGAACACTCTTTTAATCTAATCTATTCTAATCCAATCCTATCTAAACCAATCTAATCCAGTCTAATCTAAACTAATCTAATCCAATATAATCAATTCTGAACCAATTTAGTCTAATCTGAACCAAATATCATGTAATCCTATACAATATAATCTAATCCATCATTGTCTCAGCTGGTTGTTTAGTCACGCCCGGTTCGTCTGTTAGGCAAAATAGGCAGCCACCTAGGGCCGCCGATTTTTAGGGGCCGCCAATTTCCATTTTTCCTAAATAAACAGCAAAAAAATTATTTCTGGAAATTCATAAATGAAACAACGTTGGATTAGTTTTTAATTATTATTCGCTAGATGGAAGTATTATAGTGTTGGTGTAATAAATTATGTTCTATTAAGGTAGGGTTCACCGTTAAGTTTTAATCATAAGTTTTTCCGGAAGTATTGAATCAGCAGTTCAGTTTACTCTGGTCTAGACTGTTACACCATTTTCATTATTTTAATTTAATTTTATTTTAATGAATGTTTGAAAATAAATAACGTAAATTTTAGTAAATCATATCAGCTATAAAAGGAACTAAAAGGGATTCTTGCGCTGAGAAAAGGCAACGGAAAAACACATGATCAAGTGTTGAAATCACAAAAAATGTTAGTTTTACTTTCATCAGACACTGAGGTAAAATTACCGTACTTTACTAGCTACTATACTTAGGTGTAGTGTTAATTTGTTATTTTATCGCAAAATAAAAAGAGCTAATGACTTCATTTTAATCGCAGGTATAATATTATATTATTGGTTGACGGGCCGCTCAAATGTAGCTTTGCCTAGGGACGCCAAATGTCTTGAACCGGGCCTGTGTTTAGTGCCCAGGTCACGACTCTGGATCCATCCATCCTTCCTTATCAGGAAGTTATCCGAACGGCGAGGAATGTTCAAACTAATTTCTGTCGACGTCAACTACTTTTGATGCTATAAGATGTCGTTAACCTATCGATCCATTAAACCATCCCAAAGGCTTTCCATTCCAATTTGAAGTCTCACCTCTTCAGAAATTCCTACCTTAATCCGTCCGATCGACCTCCTTTCAAGTTTTCTCGTCTTCAACGACACCTGCTTTGCAACTGCTCTGCCTTCTGTCTCTTGTCTAGCTCCAAACCTGAATCGAACCTCCACCAGTTAACGACGCCGTGTCATAACGAAGATATTGATAAACGTCGTCCTCCTCTTCTATCTAGACTTTGGACTGGCACCACCCGAATAACTTCAAACTTCAAACTTCAAACTTGAGACTTTGATGTAGCGACGTTTTAAAGGTGTGTGTTTAGTGTTTAGCGACATCTTGTGCAAGTCAGGTCTGTTAGCGTCGACCTTAACCAACACGCAACTCCGCTTAGCCCTATATAATTGTAATTAGTTGTTTGGTTAGTTCCTGTTAATGACGCTAAGTGATAACAAAGATTATTAACGTCGCCCTCTTCCTTTCTCCAGGCTAGGGACTGGCATTTCCCGAGTACGAGCACTGGCAGAGCTTAAGGGATTACAGTAACGATAATTTATATAGCATTCGTTAACTTGGCGCATTTTCTGCAGGAAATAATTATATGGTATTCGTCAACGCAACTGCCATCAAGAAGATTTCGTTACACAGTATTCAATGCCACATGAAACTCACGGGTCCAGTTAGATACCTTTAAAACGCTGTCACTCTCAGCTACATATTAAACATTCGCATTCAGTCGCCAGGTATCCGCATTCAGTCGCCAGGTAGGATTGGAGTTTGATATGTTCGCAAGGTGGCGCCAATGGTACGTTAAGCTCTTTACATCTTAGAAAAATTATATAATATCTTACTTAAAATAAAATAACATCTTGATGCGATCGACAGACTGAATTAGTAAAAAAAGAGAACTAAACGTAGACTCAGCCGCCCTCTGGCTTTCGGAGGAGGATTACGGCATCTGAGCGAACCTACAAATCCGTTCGTCACTGTTTTTTTTTGAACGGACGGGTATTTTACTGTTCGAACAAAATGACTCGTCACAAAGGCAGAAGCAGGAAACTAAACCTCTACTACAACAACAGTAGTAGTGACGAAAGCGCAAGCGAAAGGATGGTCGAAGAAGCAGTGCCGTCGCCTGATGAACAGTTGAACACCCTTCATCTGGCACGACCTCAGACGAAGGAAAGGAATGGGATCCAACCAGCGACAACCTCTACGATCAACTGGAAGACCAACTCTCCACGAAGACGAAGACGAAGAAAAGACTGGCAAGGGACGACTTCACGAAACAACCAACAACAACAACAACAACAACAACAACAACAACAACAACAACAACAACAACAACAACAACAACAACAACAACAACAACAACAACAACAACAACAACAACAACAACAACAACAACAACAACAACAACAACAACAACAACAACAACACAGGAACAACAACGCCAAAATACTCAGAAAAAACGAAACGTAAATGTAACCCCGAATCAAACTGTTATAACTAACGATAAGCCACAGAATGATGGCGAAATTCAGTGCATTGAAATGGCTGAACACATGCACACTCATATACACGAAAACATGCACACTCATATACAGGAAAACATGCACACTCATATACAGGAAAACATGCACACTCATATACAGCAAAATAAAACCCAAACTACAGAAACTACACATGAAACACCAACACACACAAACACTGAGCCTGCCAACATTCCCAACAACCCTGTACGTGAACATGTCAAAACACGCCCGGCTCTAACCGATGAGCAACGGATAATCCTCATGGAAACTCTCTCACGCACAGTTTACATAGCTGGAGAGGGAGGTGAATTGGTGCAGTTGTTTAAATCCAAACCGAGACAGTTGCAAAAGGAATTGGTTGAGAAAGCGGGAGGCCCGGTCGACAAAATCTATCGAACTGACCGCGGGTTAAAGGTCATTGCTTCAAATGAAAAGCAAAAGAAAAAACTAATGGAAATAAAAACGCTCAATGGCAAACAATTCGAGGTAAGCTTACCATTCGCCCTGACCAGGCCACGCCATACACAGTTGGATAAAATATATTCCAACCTCCCAGCCAAGAAGCCAACTACTTTGTTAAAGGCATAATCTATGGATTGCTATAGAGCCAGGAAAACGTAGCGATTGAACGCAGCTTGTGGGTATGTACCTGTGAAATGCAACGGTTAAAAGGTGTCCAATTACTGTGGTGGATTTTACACGGCAGTAGTTAGTTGTTAGCGACATCTTGTGGATGTCAGTTACGTTGACTTCACCGTACTCGTCATAACTTTCCACCCTGTGGGGTACAGGATTGAACGCGATTGGAAAATATGTAGCTGAGGAAGCAAGCGTTTTAAAGGTGTCTAACTGCATTCGTGAATTTATGCAGCAGTAGTTAGTGCTTACTGACATCTCGTGGATATCAATTGCGCGGACGGCGACCTTCTAATGCTCTCCTGGCCCTGAGTGTAACCGTTACTCTATTATCCCTCCCAGTTCAAGGTCAAGTTGTGCCGACGTTAGCGACCCTGATAGGCGCAATATGTTGTTAAAAACTGAATACTGCAACGCTGACTTCAGACACCTTTAAAACGACTTCCATTGACACTATATATTGAGAAAGAGCGTTCAGTTGGTAATTCACTTGAATTTAATTAGAAATCCATTAGTAATTCCGCCACTGTCTGTTCTCTAGAAGTAGCCTACCAGACCGAAGCATGGATAAAGGAGGAGAGCGACGCTAAGAATCTTTGTTATGACACTTTGTCACTAAACAATAACTAACCACCAGTAAGCCATTTGTATGTTTTTCTTTGTTACGAAAGTCGGGACACCGAAAGTCGGGACACAATTGTGGAGCATCGAAATCGTAAATCATCTCCCGATATAGGCAGGACCAGAGGCGCAAGTCGTGCAACCGAGTAATTTTTGGGGAAGTAACATCCTATTTAAAAAGACGATTAAGATTTATGATTTTGAACACTGCAATGATGTCAGGATGTGTTTAAATATGATATTTGACCTCGCCTACACCTTAAATTTATAGTGGTGTTGAACAAATATAGTATAAGTAATGTATTTAGGCCACAACATTTTGTTACTTTGGTAAAACTTACCGCAAATTAAAAAGTAAGGACATTTGGCTGTCCGACTAGGTCAGGTAGTGACGCGGGACATTTACCTCGAAATCTGGACGGGTGGCAACCCTAACGTCTACGGCCCAAGTAGCCATAAGATGCCGTAAAAACAGTGGAAATAACAACTAGTTGGTAATTGTCTATGTGACTATTGTGTCAATTTAAAGTGTATTAAGCGTTTAGTTGGTAACTAACTCCGTGAATATTACTACTGTGGTAGTGCTAGTCCCAAGGCTAGATAATGGAAGAGGGCAACATTAATGATACCCAAAGCACCTCAAGTCGTCTCTCACGGTCTCTGGCCAGTGAATTCCGTGGTCTCCGACTTCTGTTTCTCTCCAGGAAACCAATCAACCAACCAATCACAAAACACTGCTCCATTTAATCCATGAGCACAGTTAAACACCTTTAAATCGCCGTCAATTTAGCTACATATTTGCCAATCTCGTTCAGTGATTAGATATTTCGTCTGCTTAGAGTGCAAAGGTGCTATCTCCAAATTTTCAAAAAATTTTTTTATTGTTTTATTCTATTGCTACCAATGTAGTGTTTGAACTGTGAAAAGGTGGTATCGTTCACAGTGTAAATAAAAACGCAGCAACTATTTTAATTTTGGGGCTATCTCCAACAACCTAGTTTTGAAATGTGCAAAGGTTCTATCTCCAATAGAGCTAGGGCCTACTGCACTATGTGTTTACCAAAAAATAGGTTCCATGGTTTAATTTAGTATACAGTGCTCGAAATGGACCGGAACGCACCGGAACGCCGTTCCGGTTCGTCAAATGAATTAGCGTTTCCGTTCCGGTTCGTCAAATGAATTATTGTGGAAAATACTATGAAATTAACGTGAATGCTCCCATATCTTTGACTAGCGTTCCGTTTCGTAAAATTTTCCATTTCGAGCACTGAGTATACATACGGCGTCGTGCTGAAGACTAATCCAAAAGTATTTTAAATGAAAATTGCAAGTTTCTAACAATCATGTTCGTAACATTTTGCATTTTTAGACTTATTATTCTGAAAATATTATTGCATTTAATCATGCTAACTTGATGTCGACGAATCTCGCGTGTCGATAGAAATCCGATGTAAACTTTGATGTCGGTGAATCTCATGAGTCAAGAGAAAATATTGAAGTAAAATCCAAATTTCATGAAACTGATGTAAGTGAATCAATTATGGTCACAGAATATATAAATTAAGATTTTGCAAATATTGATTCCTTAACCCTATAAATGTATGCAGCTGAAAATATTATGAAGGGCCAACATCATTTTTAACCGTTAGTTTCGAACTTCGAGTGTGTACCAATAATAAATTTTTCAGCTTCTAAATTTTCTATTAAATTGTTCAAATAAATCAATGCAGTTTACACAAATCATTATTTATTATTTTATAATATTTTTTCTGTAAAAAGTAATTTTTAATCGCAAATTTAAGTTGTTGTAAAATTATAGCTATCTCCAGATAAGAAAATATTTTGAAATGTGCAAAGGTGCTATCGTCTGTTACAAGCATAAGAAGTCGTTGGTCACTTGCTGTTATTTTCCATTTTTTAAGGCGAGGCGTCACAAAATTAAAAATAATTACAACATTCCAACTAGGGAAATAATTTATTATCCAAATGACTATAAATCACAATCACATAAAAACTATTGGATTTGTAGCAACTATCAAAAGTTTAGATTTGCTCTCCTGAAAAATGACCAAAATGGAGATAGCACCTTTGCACTCTACACAGACGATTTGTTCTTAGAGCTTATGTAGGGAAAGGCGGTGTTGTTCACTTGAGTTTAAATCGTCACCTGTTTTTTGTGAGCTATTTTTTTAGCTCAACCAATCACAGAAGAGAATTATTCAATCGCTATATCACTTGGTCCTCAGTATGATAAGATCGGGACTTACAACCACGAGATATCGTTAAATACTGAATAGGAAAAGCAGAAGAACACTCCCTTGAACTAGCTTTAGAGGCAGCCGTGGGTGTGAAGTGTTAGCGACTTTGTTTTCTTAGCCTCGGCATGTGAGAGCGGATGGCCAGTCCTCCCCATCGCCGTCTCATCTTCCAACCGACAGTATATACGGTCGGTGTACTCATAGCTGAGTTGGCTAGTTGTGACTAGATGAAACAGCCTACCATCAAGCTGAACTAGGGTATAGCAATGCAGAAGTTATACAGCGCTTAATTGAGTAAATGTTCGGGAAGCCAGCCCAGCCCCGTTAATTCTTCAAAGTAGCGAGCGCCTAATAGGTTAGCCACACACAGACTATCTGATGCCGAAAGTTAGAACCACAAGTGTTTCACTAGGAGAAGTGAAAAAGTCCCAACATAAACCAGACAGTATCGACTAGGTAGGCGAACCGCAGAACTTACATTGCAACTAACCGCACTCTGCAGTACCAGTCCTAAGCCTGGATAAAAATAGGAGGGTGACGCTGATCATCGATGTTTGACACATCGTCGTTAAACAACAACAAATCTTAAATTGTTGTCATTAGTTCGTTCATTATCTAGACGATACCTACTATAGCTAACAAACTATACAATTTAAACCTAGTTGCTTATTAAAATTAACTAGGCCTACTGATTATCTATTATAGTACTTCGCTGTACGCGAGTTTTCAGTGTTTAGCGAAATCTAATGGCTGCCAAGGCAGACGTCATCAGTGGATTGTAGGTTCTAACGACATCTTGTGGCAGCGAGGGTCGTTGACGTAACCTTACGGATATTTTCAGTAAAATGTGTATATATAATTATATATATATATATATATATGAACTTTCATATCTTGTTGCTTAATTTTATAACATTTATTTCATTTAAATGGATTTTAGGGCCTATATTCAAAGATGAAGTAATTATTTTAACTATTAAATCATTCCGTCTCAAAATTGACGCCCCCTTGAGTTGCTTCCAGTTCCACGGCACCGATGGAAAACCGCTCGCCACGGCAATGCTTAATTAGCGCTAATTATGCAGTTGATTAATTTTCTCCCTCATGTTTCTATTGAACGCGCGCAGACCCGAATGCCATCCGTCTCCAGTCGGGTGTTCAATTCATCTACTTCCGCCTGAACGGGTGGGTGTTTCACCCGACCACTCGTCTGTCTAGAACCCATTTCGGGGTCTTCATCCGCCGAACAGATCCACCGGCCCTTGCCAGGAGGCGCTCGTGGCCTGAATCCACCCAAATCTACGTCTACCGGTTAGAGGCGGTGAGACATCGGGGCCGGGAGCCGAGTATGCACCGTATCTGTAGGAAGGAGGCCCATCGACGTGACTTGGGCAGATAGTGGTCGGTGGTACCAGTTCGACGTTCTTGGAGTGGTGAATCAGTGGTTGCGGAATTCAGAGACCAATCACGGATTCCTGATCACGGCGATGGACTCGACGAAGACCCAGTTGGCTCTGCTGACCGCCGCAGTATTTGATCTAGGCGTCATTTGGGGGGGGGGTAATTTCCCCCCAGGATTTATGTTTCCCCCAGAGGCCGGCAATATAATAATGTATAGACTGTTTTGGGGAAGAGACGAGTAATAGGGATGAATTCCTGAAAAAAGCTCGTCAAAGAGTTTTAAGTTCGAAAAATGGGACGAATGACTAAAAAAAGGTCATCAACTTTTTTGGAGATGAAATTCCAACTTTGAAAGCTGAAATTCATAAACTCAAGGAATTTTTTTGGCGTTTGAACTCTGATGAAATTTCTCCGAGAAAAGGTCGCCGTTGTTGATCCCCGACAAACCTTGTTCCCCCCCCCCTCAAAAGAGGGGACTAGATTAAACACTGACCGCAGACGAATACGAGAAACCTTACGTTCGTATCAGAGCGCTACACAAAAGTATTGCATTCGGCTGTACATTTTTAATCAAGAAATAGTTTCCAGTGTTAGACGACATCCTCCTTTCTCCAGGGTTAAGACTTGCACTACCATGCAGGCATTGGCGAAGTTCAGTTTTAATTAAGAAACCTAGTGTGAGGTATGTTTGGCTCCGTCAGACTTTATAGTTGTCGTTATACCAATGGAAATTAATACTAAAAATATTGAGTTTAATTTAGAAATAGTTTTTGAAGGGATTTTTCATTCTATTACACAACAGTTGATCAGTTTAAATTCTAGATTATCTTGATGCTTATCATTGCAAACTATGCTGACTTTGTACAAGATGTCGTTATATATATTATACTGAATGTTGCATCGCCATCCTAAGGCACCTTTAAACGATTTAATCAACGCTATATAAGTTTATCTATTCAAAAGGAGCGTTGAAGTTGAACCTAATCGATATAGACACATGTAGCGATTAAAAGCGACTCATGAATATGTAGATGAGAGTGGCGGCGTTTTAAAGGTGTCTAACTGCAGTTGTGGATTTAATTATGAATTTCTCTATGCAACGCAATAGAGCACAATACAAGTATCTAAGGAGGTTCTTCATTTAATGCAGCAGTGTTAATTGTTTAGCGACATCTTGTGGATAAACGTGGACTTGCCCTACAGAGAAGTCCACAGCGTAGTTTAGTGTTTAACGACACCTTTTGGATTTCACTTGCTTCGACGAATAGTCTATCTTTCCTGCAGAAAATGCAGCAAGTGACCCTGACGATTGGAGTTGGTGGTTCCAGAGTTTTATTATGGCATCAAAGACAGTGCACTTCGCCAGGAATTATTTTGGGATATAGCAGCTCCTTCTTTTGGCAGCAATGGTTTAACGACACTGTGTGATGGAAAAGATCGTTCGCGTCGCCCTCCTCCATTATCCAGGCTTGGGCCGCCACTAACAGAGTACAAGCAGTGGCGGAGTTAGAACGAGACTGGTGCATATGTAGCTGAGAATTGCTACATTTTAAAGATGTCTAACTTCAGTCGTTGATATAACCGTGAACTTCTATATACAATACAATACAATACAATACAATACAATACAATATTACTACAGATCGAAGTTCATGATTTAATGTATAATGAACCATTATTTATTGGGGGTGCTGGACAGTGTAGTGGTTAGTGTACTGGTCTGTCAATCGAGAGGTCGGTGGTTCATATCCCCGCCATGACAGGAATTTGGTTCGAGATTTCTGCTCCACCTGCACCCCCTCAGCAATAAGAAGTACACCTATCGTACACTGTCGGTAGGAACATGAGACGGCGAATGAGTGGACTGACCATCCGCCATCATATGCTGAGGTTAACAAAAGGAAGTCGCTAACATTTCATACCCATGGCTGCCTCTCAGGTTGGTTATTGTTGTATTTGGTGTTTTGCGAGATCTTGTGGGTGTGAGTTCCGTTTACGTCGACCTTATCTTATATCAGAAATGGCTGAGGGATGTAATATGCCAAGATAATTTCTGTCGACGTCCACAGCCTTTGTTGCTAAACGATGTCGTTAAACTCCGGATACATCGCAATGGATAGGTAGTACTTATGTAGCGATTGAACATGATTGGCAACTATGTAGCTGAAATTGACGGCGTTTTAAAGGTGTCTAACTGCCATCGTGGATTTAATGCAGCAGTATTTTGTGATTGGTTGGTTGGACGAGACCATTAGACTGACGATGGACAGAACGCGGGAACGACTAAGTACCAAGTATAACACCGACGTCATCTTTCATATAAGCGCCGAGGGGTCCCACGCAACAATTGATTGGTAAGTTACTGTTTAACGACCCTGTGTCGTTACCAATATTATTAGCTTTGCCCTCCTTATTTATCTGGCCTTCGTACTAGCACTTCCAGAATAGAGGCGGTGGTGGAGTTAATTCCCAACTAAACGTTTAATACGCCTTCAATAGATGCAATAGTCACTTAGACAATAACCAACTAGTAGTAATTTCCAGTGTTTGTACGGCATCTTATGGCTACTTGAACCACTGACGTACACCTTATCTTACCTGTAATTTCGTAACAAAGGAAAAGAAACTGACGGATTAGTTACTGTTCAACGACACTGTGCATAGCAAAGATGATTAGCGTAGCCCTCTTCTTTCCTCGAGGCTTGGGTCTGTCACTTCTTCCAATCCAACCTATTCTAGTCTAATAAAAACCAATCTAGTGGCCTGTGCTTATTCTGGATCTGCTTTGTCTCAGTTAGTTAATTCGTCCAATTATGAAATTTTGTTGTCACCACAACCCTGGATCCATCCATATGAGGAAGTTATACGAACGGTCAAAACTTTTCAAAATGATTTATCTTCACCTTGACTACCTTTGATTCTATAAGACGTCCCTAAACTATCGATCCATTCAACCATCCCACAGGCTCTCCATTCCAAATTGAAGTAGCACCTCTTCAGGAATTCCCACCCTAATCCATCCGACCCTCTGCCTTCCAAGATATCTCTTCCTCTACGAAACCCGCCGTTAGAACTGTTCTGCCTTCACTCTCTGATCTCTCTGGCAATCGGACTCGGGCCCTTACGGAACATCGATCTGTCGACAACATTTATGATAAAACGCCGCGGTCCTCAACAACGTCTTGGCCTGCGCTTAACCTTAGACTTGCGGTTTAGAAATTTGGCATTTGCGATCACGATTACGATCTCTATCAGAGAAGTTATAGAAACTGTGAGGACTGCTCCTCAGGACAATTTCTTGTGACTTTAGTGGCCTTTTTAAAACGCTGCCGTTATCAGCTACATATTCAATAATCACGTACAGTCGCCAGCTTCATTTAATTTATTTTATATTTATTTTATATTTAATTTATTTTATATTTTAAAAGTCTTATGTGTACCAATTAATGCAAGATGTTGTCTAATGTGCACTAAAGATTGTCTTTTCATGATACAAGTATCATTGAAATTATTAACTGTATATATATATATATATATATATATATATATACATACATAATTTATGATGTTAAAAAAATGACAATTATGAACATCGTAAGGTGCTGTTTTGACACTTCTAAATGCTGTATGTTGGACTCTGTTAATTCTGTTTTAAATGTATTGTTCAAACTATTGAATTGTCGTCAACGACGTGTGATGTCATATGATGACGTTGAACCTTTGAATTAAAAAAAAGTCGCCAGTTTCTGATGCTCGTTAACTGTAGGCCAAGATGGATAACGTCGACTTCAACGGAGCTGACATCCAGAAGATTTTGCTAAACGCTAAACAATGCTAAATAAAAATCAACGACTCCAGTTATAAACATTTAAATCGCTGTTATGCTCAGCTATAATTAACGCCAATATTATTGCGTTCAGCCGTTAGTCAGTAGACGCTGTCTCGGAATGTGGCACGTAGAGTAAGGTCCTCTTCAACGTAGCTGGTATCCACAAGATTTCGCAATACACTAAACTTACTACATAAACTCCAAGGATGTAGTTATACACCCTTTTCGAAACGCTGCCATTTTCAGATAGATATCCAACAGTCGCGTTCAATTGCTGCATTTTTGAGCAGCATGCCTTATGAAGGGTAAGATCGACTTTAACCCTCGTACGCCTATGAGGGGTGTCTAGTAGACCCCGGGCCGGTTTTTTTAGTATTTCACTCAGTATCCGATTGAGTTTGGTTGTGATATTTTATGACTTTGTTGCTCGCCCAGTAATGCGCTAAAGTAATAAAAACGCAACTGGTTTGTCATACTGGTTACCATGGGAACGGCATGTAAACAACATAACCCAGAAATAACGCTATAAACACATGCGGTTGCAATGTGCAGCAAATTATTTTGTGTTTTTTTTGGATAAAGTATAAGCATTACAGTATTATTTCGTGAAGGATATACGTAAACAAACTTAGACAATGACTTCTAGACGTAGATTTTCGCTAGCTGAGGCTACTAAAATGATCGTTGATGACGAAAGTGATGGTCATATGAGACTTCGTGCAGTAACTACTGATGCGATGAAAATGATGGGTTACAATGTGTCACAAGTGCAACCCATTGTCCGTGGAATGCGATCAATTGCTGGAAGAGGCTGTTGCTATGTGTGTCCAGCGAAGAGAAAGCGTAAAAGCAAGCAACTTTGCGATGGCTGTGAAAAGCACGTATGTGGCGAACACTCACGAGTAAAGATGTCTCGTCGCTGTTGCAATTGTTCAACGGAAAATGACCAGTAGGCTAACTAGCACTGAAGGTAACTACGACCAAAACGACATCTAGATAGCACTTATCACTCTGTCCGAATAATATGCTACTGCTAAGACGCGATATATATGAAACTGTTACATGTTTTGTTTATCTACAATGTACCTCTGAAAATGATACATAACTGATAAATTCACATGTATGTGAATACTTCGCATACCCGAGTATTTGTAATTAGTTTTATTGTTATATTACACATATACAAGTGTCTGTAGTGTCTCCTTGTTTTAATTTTAAGTTACAACTATTAAAAAATTGGACAGTCAATGCAAAACAGTACAATAGACCTAGGGGTCTGCTAGACCCCCCTCATAGTACCAGAATGACTACAAAAAGTTCAGTCCTCGGAGGGTTAACGTAACTGACACAGTTATATTTTGTTGCATTGTATTGCATTGCATATAGAAGTTCATGATTAAATCCACGACTGAAGCTAAACAGCTTTTAAACAGCGCCTTTCTCAGCTACATATTCATTAGTCGCGTTTAATCGCTAGTATGATATTGAAGATTGTTCATCGAGAGTAAGGTCAATTTCAACGTAAATGACATCCACTAGATGTCGCTAAACACTAAAATTACTATTACATAAGATTAAAAAATGCATTTATACACCCTCTTTAAAACGCCGTCTCTCTCAGATACGTATTTACCCAGGGGCGTGACAAAGCAGTGGAAGTACCAATTTCTCCTCCATTTTCGCTTTCGCATGGAGACCATCTTAGACATAATACACTGCCAGTCACTGATTATGACACGCTGTTGAGCTTACTTCCATAACGGCAATTTTATCGTCTTTAAAATCTACTCGTTTTCGTTTCAGAACAAATTTATCCATTTCGCTAACAGTAAAATCAGAACACGACGTGTAAAAGTCAAAATCAACGACCCCGTAGTTGCTTATATTACATGTATGTCACGGAGGGAGCTTTCTTCAGCTAGCTTGCTCGGATATGTTTAAACAAGGACAATTATTGATTCTTAGATTGTGAGGGGATTAACGAGTGAGAAGTCATATCAAGGCCGACAATATGAGTGTGGATCCATTTACGGACTAGAAGCTGATGAAGGATATAAAAGCTTACACACTAGGGTGGAGTGAAAATGGCAAAAAAATTGTAAGCAAACGTTTTCTAATAGTGATGAAAAGTTGCCAACATGTTACAGTAAATAGTGTTCAAATATTTTTGATTTTGCTTTGCGTCTTCTGCCCTCTACCGGCGGTAAAATATTTACCATATTTTCTTTGGAAAAACGTCCATGTATAGAGCATTATTTTTTCTTGAACGAACAATCGTCGAACGATTACAATTCATGAAATACACGTTCAAATCAGTGGGGGAAATCGCATCTGGCGTGCTACGGGATTATGGAATTGTAATGCCTAATGAAGGCAGCGACATCTGTATAACCCCAAAACTGGATAGACGAGGAACACGACACTAAATGTGTTTATTATGACAATGTTCTTACACTGCAGTAACTAGCTAAACAATCGCTATTGGGCACCGAATGAAACTGATCATACGGTGAAAACTGTAGAAAAGTATTTCATGCCGATATCAACGGCATATAATGAAATAAGACGTTGTGAAACTCTGAATACTGAGAATATAAGATTTCATTTAGACACCTTTAATTATTATATTTTACGCGGTATATATATATCGTTTTCGTTCAATCGGCACAATCTCTTTCGTGGGCGCATATAATTGATTTTAAGATGAGGTCGACATCAACGGCTCTTAAGCCACAAGTTGTCATTAAAAAACAGGAAAGAACAGTCTTTAAGTTAGTACAGAGCATAACAGAGTGAACCATTATAAGGACCCTGCGAAGCGCGACAGAGTCACGGGGCCAGTCTTGAGAGAAAGAGCGGCGCTTCATGATAGCTCTCCGCGAGCGAGGGACCAAGAGTTCAACTGCATGGGGCCACTCCATTCGTGCGCCTTGCCATCCCCCACACTGTTCTCAGTTTAGTCTGATCAGTTAATTCAGAACAACAAGAACAAGACTCCCAACCAGCCTTGGCCTCTGCTTTTAAAGTTCTCTTAACATCTGCTTCTTGATGTTTTTTTTGCAAAATCTTTAACGTTTTTAGAATGTAAAGCCTTATTCCTAGCTTTATTTCTTTATATATTACTTCAGAACAATTATTATTGTTGGAAAAAGGAAGTGTTTTGTATATTCGGATTTTTTTAATTCTTTTGATAATTTCTTTGACAGTGAAAAGAATTATTAGCTAACAAGGCAAGAGATTCAACTATAATTATTGTTAAAAGTGTCATTTTGTACATGGTCCGTCTACTGATCAACTCTCCCTTGTTTGCTCCATTGACCATCGTGTCTCTGATCTTCACTACTGGATGTCGACTAACCGTCTCTGCCTAAGCACTGCTAAGACTCAATTGATCTGGTTTGGGACAAGACAGCAGCTTGCAAAACTCAATCTTCCATTGCTGACTAGAATTTCCCTGCTTACACCTACTCTTCCACAGTTCGCGACTTGGGCGTCACACTTGACTCCTCCCTCACATTCACAGAGCATATCTCCAAGACGACTCGATCGCTCCTGCTTCTTTCAACTGAGGCGTCTCAGGGCCATCAGACGCTCGGTCTCACCTTCTGTCTTTACCACCATAGATCACGCATTTGTCTGCTCACGCTTGGACTACTGCAACTCGCTCCTCATGGGTCTCCCCAAGCAGTGTCTTTCCCCCTTCAATCTCTTCTAAATGCTTCTGCTAGGTTCATCGCTCGACTCCCCCGGTTTGCCCATATCTCTACTAACATGCTTGATGTTCTTCACTGGCTCCCTATTGCTGCGCGCATCCGATATAAGATCCTCTTCCTTGTCTCTAAATCTCAGCAACCTACTGCTCCAAAATATCTCGCGAACTATCTACGAAAACCGCTATCTGCATCTACTTCTAGCTCATTGCGCTCTGTAAATCGGCTTGATCTTTTTGTTCCCAGGGCTAAAACTGCATTGGCCCAGCACCGGGCGTTTGCTGTAGTGGGTCCCACGATGAGGAATGACCTTCCCTCTGTGCTCAGGGAAAACTAATGACTGGCTTTGCCTCATCGGTTTCGCGTTCCCTAAAGGCATTTCTGTTTCCCCGGGGTTTCTGTGCTGAGACCGCCTCTGAATAGTTATTCTGCGAGAGGCGCTTTATACATTTCTAGATACAATACAATACAATATTGAAAGAGACCTTTTAACGGTGTCTTAGTTTGCACACACCGGATCTAGTTGCCTCTGGAACTCACTTCCGGTCTGGTTTCGTTCCAAACAAATTGTCTCCTGCCATAAACGTCTATAGGTTTCTCGTTTCATTTTAGGAGGAGCACGACGTCAACGGCTCTGGCAGGAAGCAGGTGTCGTTAAACACTAAAAACTACTAAATGGCGCTAACTCCACCACTGCTCGTACTCTGGTAGTGCCAGCACAAGCCTGGATAAAGGGGGAGGGTGATGCTATTTTTTTTATGACACAGCCTCGTTAATCACAATTAATAGCTAATAGTTATAGAAAAATAGGTAAAGTCGTGTAAACGGCCTCAATAGCCACAAACTATCATTAATACGTTGGATAATTAAAATGCATTTGTTAGACACCTTTAAAACACAGTACACTGTGCTATATAGTTTTCCTACGGCCAGCTTGTGCAAGTCATTAATGGGTGAGAGTAAAGTGTATAACCTATCAGTTGGCCTAAAGGAAAGAATTTGAAAAAAAGCTGTTGTACGCGAAACCTTATATACACAGATTTACTCATAATCATAACCATAACCAACAGTTTATTGATCCAGCAGAACGTTTACAGTACAAGTTATACTTAAATCATCTTACGCTATGAATGCTCGGATGGGCACAATTGGGGCACCTGAAAGGACCTAAGTCCCGCTTATTAGGGTCCCAAGAAAATGCATAAAGATAGGCGGTACTTAATATTTTTTTCACTAGGCCTGAAGTAGTCGATCCTCCGTCTGACTAAATCGCTGGGCCATTGTCGGTGCGTCATCAGAAAAATAACCCATCTATTTCTTGCCATAATAATTGGTGGTTCTCATCATCATTACTATCATCCGCAAACTTTACAGTCTTGTTTTCTAGGTGGACAGGCTGATGGTCAGAGGCAGTTAGGTCTGCCTTGGCTCAGTCTTGCTCTTTTGCTCGGTTAAATTAAGTCGTACACTTTGAGATTCACTTTCAGGACAATTTATGCCGCCTAGTACAAAACCACATGCGTATGCTTTTACTTATAGGGCGAATTCTACGCTTAAAAGAGGTGTGTAATCGTTTTGAACATTCTCGCTTTTCCTATGTCATAATATAACTAAAGGTTTCTTGCCCATTCAACGACACTGTGTCCAGAGTACTTTACGCTATTCGATCGGCCAGTATTAATTAATACAAATATTACATATTTATAGTTTCTAAAAGAAGCAAAGGTCCGCAAAGGTTCACCAGTCACTCTGGTACAGAGTAAAGCAGGGAGGCGACCTGACCGACGACTCTGATGAGCGTAGACTCGGATCCGACCTGGGCTGGTGAACCAAAGTCCTCCGTGCCCACCTTCTCGTGGTGCGGACCGTTAGTACCCTTCCTAGGAAGTACTCTTCCTAGGAGGGGGAACGAACGGGCACGGCAGGCAAAACCAGGGGAAGGCAATGGCAAACCACCCCTGTTAATCATGCCAAGAAAATCGTCATGCCACACACCAAACCACGCCGATGGTCGCGGATGGAGGGACTCCCAGGCCGGAGCGCTGAGGTGGGACTCCCAGGCCAAAGCGCGACTCAAGGGCTACTGGGAGAAGTAGCAAGACGGCAACGGAGACTGTGTGGCATGACGATCGCTAGGGCTCCTAGAGCCGACGGCACAAAAGAAAAGAAGCAATAATTTTTAGAGGTGCATAAACGTAGACTAAATTTGCCTCTGTGCGATATTTTGCATACATTTTATCCAGATTTTAAGGCGACGTTAATCATAGTCTTTTACGGAACTGTACATTAGGTACATTCTTTCCGTCTTATATTCATTGCAAGACGAAAAATAAAGAACTAAGAATGTAGCACATGGATACCTTTCTAACAGACAAATATTGTATTCGTTAGATTTACTGAACTATCGACAAAAGAAAATGTGCGCAGAATGTCGCAACGCACTTAAACCTGTGGCTATTTTCAGACACCCTAAACTCTATACTGCCACTGATAATGCGCACCTAGTCTTATATCGTAATATATAATAAACTCCGCAACTGCTCGTACTCTGGCAGTGCCAGTCCCAAGCCTGGATAAAGGAGGAAGGCGACGCTAATCATCTTTGTTAAGACGCAGCGTCGTTAAACTGTTACCACTACTACTAATAGTTATTGTAATAATTCATTATTCGATACGAACGGTACGAACTGTTAAGTATAACCTTTAGTACACTCTGGCGTCAGCTCAAGACCACCATCATCCATTTCCACCGTAGCGCTATGCTGTCTCCTCGGTTAGACCTACCTACATTCAGACCTGGCACTGAAACGGACAAAACGACCTCCTTACTTCGGACTTGAGTTGACATAACGCCGACATTGAAGCTGGTCTCCCTGATGTAGCTTTCCTTTGGCGCACAGAATTTTTTTAGATTTTCATTTCATCACATTGCGATCACATTTGTTCATTTCTTATGATAAGCTCGTTTGTCATACCCGTTCCGATGAGCCATGTGCAACTATAACACTGCTTTCTGCTTTTACTTATAGGGCCAAGTTTACACTTAAAAGAGGTGTGTTATTATTCTGAACAGTTCGCGCATTTCATATGGCATAATACTGTTAAATTTCAACAACTGGTTGGTTGGTTGGTAAGTTGGTTTAACGACACTGTCCCATAACAGAGATCAAATCTTTATTTTCCGAAAAGCCTAACAGAAGAGCTGATTATAAAGACCGTTGATAATGTAATTTCTTTTGGAATATCTTTGTAGTATTTGAATAATTTCTTCGAGTTTTTTCTTTGACTTTCTGACTATATTTTCTTAACCCTCATGCGACCAACATATTTTACTCCTTAATATGACCAACTGGGGTCCTGTGGGAGCCCAATAGTCGATGACACGTTCAGTGCTTTCTGCTTATGTTTAAACTTCACTTTATTTTGTTACAAGTACAAGTTCTAACTGTTCATTATTTACCTGGGTTTTGCTTACAATCTAACTGTCTGAAAAGATACAATTAGGCCGGTTACATTAAGTACATTCACGCTGCCTTCATGTTGTTACCGCGTTGGCACAGTGAGCATCGTCGACTCTTGGCCTTCGAGCTTCTGGAGATTGAAACTGAATGTTGTTGACAGTGTTGAACTTCTACACCACAGTTCTTCGTCGCAGATCTGATTGCTGCTAGGATTGTAGGAGTCATTGCTCGTTGTTTCATGTCAGGTGTTACTGTGGCATATCCGAGCTCTATCAAAAAGATACGTCGTCGCCGTGTGGTCTTCGAAATCTGCGAGTCTGTATTATTACCCAACCACTGAATGTAAGAAACAATTCCAGCTACAATATGTCGAGGATGTTGAAAAACAGCACCATGAGCCAACGGCTGATTTTTCTTCTTTTGGTGTGCATTGTAGCCAGGTGATCCATATTGTCAACACCACTTTTGTTCCACTGTAATAGAGGATTATTTCGGGCTTGCTGATCATCTGAGCATCGGTGGTAGCATTTTCGTGTAGCGTGGATACAGTCAACACAGTTCATAAAGTAGTGTTGGTTCTCTAAAAACGCATTGCTGAAGCTGGGGTCCTGCGGGACCCCACTGGATATTTTTTATTTAAAAAATAACCGTAAAAGCAAAACCGGATTCCACTAGACGTAAACAGTGAGCGATATCCAGGTGACAAATTCATAAAATCCCGTTAAAAAATATTGAATAGCACAGAAGTACCACAAGCCGATACTATGCTTGGGTCCCTCAGGACTCCAGTTGGTCACTTGAGGGTTAAGGGGAATGATCTGGCACTTAAACGCGATTGACGTATATCTATAGCTGGAAAGACAATGGTTTAAAAGGTGTCTAAACTGGTGCAGTGGATTTCGTGTATTCATGGTCATTGTACTAAAGACATCTTGCGACTGCCAGGGTCGTTAACAGAACCTTACAGTCATTTGAAGTAATTGCAACGCAAGCGATTGAACGATTGATAAATAAATGGGCGCAATTTCTCGGGGGTACTTGGGGTATCGTGTCCCCACATTTTGGATTCGAGGTGCCGCACCCCACTTTTTAAATAATGCCAATCTCATATTTAATTTCTGGGCCTTTCTCCGCTCTACTTCGTGTACGTTGAAAAAGTGAAGATCGTGTAGCACAAAAGTATGAAGGTATTTAGATACAGAGGTAAACCGAGAGCCAGACGAACTGAGTCACAGGCGTTCAGACAGGCAGATTTTCAGCCACACATGTCACCCGACAGACTGACTGACGTGACCGACTAGCAGGCCATAGGCGCTACTTATCTGGGCCAGGGCTACATTCTTCTTGGAGAGATCAGATTTCATACTCACTCTCCGTCTTATGGTTGTCATCTTAGACATATTCAGATGTGGAGATGTAGTCAGTTGCAAATCCGTAGCAATATTGTCGGCCTTGATATGACTCCTCACTCCTCAGTCCCTTCACAATTTCAAAATCAATAACTGTCCTTGGTCAATTATGTCCAATCCCGCTAGCTAAGGAAGGCTTCCTACGTTACATAATTTATAAGCATTTAAGACGTCGTTGATTTTCAGTAATACACGTCGTGTTCCTATTTTCCTGATAGGGAAAATGGATAAAGAAACTCCTCCGTTACATAATATAAGCCTTTGCGACGTATTTGATTTTACTGATAGGGAAATGGATAAATTTTTTATAAAAGGAAAACGAGTAGATAATGATTATATTAATAATCTTTTTGTTTATTAATCTAAACCGACAAACACGGTAAGACCACATTGAGATGACCCTAAGAAGGATAAAATTGCCGTTATGGAGGTAAGCTCATCATCGTTTAACTATCAGTTAGACCTACCGTACTGCCGGTGTAACGTGTCCAAAATGGTCTCCATGCGAAAAGCGAAATTGAAGAAATTGGTACCCTCACGCTATATTAGTTGCGCCCCTGGGTAAATACGTATCTGAGATTGACGGCATTTTAAAGAGGGTGTATAACTGCATTCTTGGATCTTATGAATAGCAATTGCAGTAGTAATTTTAGTTTTTAGCGACATCATGTTGATGTCAGTTACGTTGAAGACGATCTTACCTTGATGTACAAATATGAAAATTGGGGTCAACAGATTAAACGCGACTCTTGAATATATAGCTGCATGTAACAGTGTTTTAAAGGTTTCTAACTTCAGTGGGATTTAATCATGAATTTCTATTTGCAATACAATACAACACAACACAGTACAGTACAATTGTATTTGACAAAATCTCCACTCTTGATATCCCAGATCAAATCTATAACTGGCTAGTTGAATATCATCTTGAACGCTTACACCTCACTGTATTCAAAGGTCAATCTTCATCTCTCCTCCTAATCAATGCTAGTATAGTTCAAGGCTCAGTCTTAGGACCTACCAACTTCTCCATTACTGGTTCAGACCTGCACCCTTCTCAGCCTCTTAATCTTATGTTAAAATTTGCAGATGACACTTACCTCCTTACTGGATCCTCTCAAGCTCCTACTATTCCATCTGAACTGCATTTAATCTCTACTTGGGCTTTTGCCAATAACCTTACCTTAAATAGCTCTAAATCTAAAGAAATTATCATTTTCCGCCCTCGACACCAATTTGACCTTCCTCCTCCATTACCTAGTATTACCCGAGTTAAAACTTTGAAGATACTGGGTGTCATTCTTCAGGATGATCTCAAAGTCACAGCCCATATAGACCACCTCGCAGCAACCTGCTCTTCCTCTTTTTATGCGATCAGAAAACTCAAAACCCATGGCCTTTCTTCCTCATCCATCCATAATGTAACAAAAACCACTACCGTTGCTAAACTTCTATATGCCTCCCCATCCTGGTGGGATCTTACCCTGGCTTCCGATAAAGAACGCCTGGAAAAACTCTCAAAAAGAGCCAAACGCCTAGGTTACCTAGAACAATCCTTTCCAACAGTATCTGAACTTGCCAATATAGCCGATGCGAAACTCCTTTTCTCCAAATTACACAACCCTAAGCATGTACTTCACCAACTCCTACCTCCACTCCGACCCCTCTCCTCTCACCAACTAAGACCAAGAGCACACAACCATACTCTCCCACCCAAGGACAACTCTCAATTTATTCCCAGATCATTATATAAAAATATTTACTAGTTTATTCTAAAATTTTCTAATGAACTTTAATTTTCTGTTATCACTCATGTAAGCATTTCTGCGTTTTTGTCAGATTGTTTCTTTCTTCTCAATAAACGAATATATAATTTTATAAGCTTTTGAAGAATGCATTTTATCTCGCACGGTTGCTAAGTTTTCTGTGATGGCTTTAAGCTCCGCCCAGCTGTCAATCACGTCTCCTGATCAATCGATTTGACTAGGTTTGAGTTACCTATTAATCTTCTGGAGAAACGAAGCCAGACAGACAGACAAGCAATAAATTAATCAACTGTCACGGTGAAAATCTGTCCCCACCTTTTTCCTGTCGACCAGTTTTGCACGTTAAGAGTCTTCAGCTGTATTTACTTTACGTGAAACCAGATCATTTCAAACACAGAGCGATTGCACTGCTTCGTTGTAAAGGGCGCCGGAGATATTCGAGCTTCCTCGTTGGGCGTGGTGGCTCAGTGGTAAATTCGACGCCTTGTAACCGGAGGGTTGCAGGTTCAAATCCCACTTTAGCCGCTGCGTACGGACCTTGGGCAAGTCCTTCACTCGCAATTGCTCATTGTCGCAATCGAAGGTCGCCCTGTCGTATGTTTGCCGTGTGTTGATGTCGACCCTCGACTGCTTGTTCTTTTACTTGCACTTTTATTTAACGTGCCTAACTTTTCTATAGAAGATTCACGACGAACTTTGTTTAATTAATAAATGAATTTAATTAAAGAAACAAATATATACACTAACTCTACGGGAACTTCCACGTAGTATTAAAGCGTTTAGATATTAAATCGGACTATCTCAAATGTTGCTTCGTACAGCCTAACTACAGATCGTTCTTTCGCGTCAGTCTCTGAACCTGACGGACTAATACTCTGCCGCCGCCGCTGGTCGCTCCTCTCGATGTTGATCGCTCGACCGCTGTTCACACGACGCCCTCGTCAGTAGTACAAGTCCCGTATTCTCCTTCTCCTTCCGTTAAGTAGGAACTTCAGCGCGCGTCGGTCAGCCCCCTCCCCACGTCGAGCTATCGTCAATTAGTGTCAGATTGCTCCTCGAGACGCGGGTCGTCGCTCGCCTGCAGCGCGGGCGGTGTCTGGTTACACCATAGCCGCGAGGTGTCCTATTACACCTTGGCTGTGTGGTGTCCGATTACACCTCGGCCTCGCTGCCTTCATTGTTGCCCAAGTGGAGACTGGCTTTCGTCCGTCATCATCCTATCTCGACCGTCAACGACGACTCCATCGTGATGATGATGACATCTCGTCGTTGTCGTCGATCTCCTCACGCGACACCTCCCTTCCCGGGGGAGGACAAAGCCAGTCATTGGTTCGCCTCCCGGCTGAGAATGATGTCGTTCCCTCCATTGATTTCCTCCAGACCATGTCCTCGTCGTTCCCATGAAAATACAAAATATCAGCATAGTTAGAAATTATTATTTACAGTTGTCGCGGTGCCTTACATGGTAGTCCGCCTTCTCCTCAATCATAGTCTGGACAAAAGATCAGCGGGAATATTCATCGACCCAGGTCGATATTCAAAAGAAATATCGAAGTCCTGGAGTGCCAGAGCCCATCTCGCAAGTTTAGCACTTGTGGGCGTAGAAGCAGTTAGGAAAGTCAAGGGGTCGTGATCAGAATAGAGGGTGGTCCTTGACATAAAAATCCAATTCCTAAACTTCTTCAACGCAAAGATTACGACATACGCTTCGCGTTCCACAGTGGACCAACGCGCTTGCGTAGCATCTAATTTAGAATTGGCGAAATACATTGGCCGTTCTGTTCCATCGTCTTGAATTTGGAATAAGCAGCAACCGACTGCTTTGTCTGAAGCGTCCGTCGATAGACCAAACTCTCTACCGTAGCCAATTGTCTGCAAATATACAGCGTCATTCAAATCGTGCATAAGTTTATCTAGCGCCTTTTGGTGATCAGCTCGCCAGGGTATCTTAACAGGCACCGATTTCTGGGTCCAGTCAATGAGAATTCTGGCTGTCACTGTTCTGGCCTGATTATCTAGACAGGTCAAGAGTAATCTGCTTCGAAGGTCGTCCGGGACAGCGCAAGAGTCGAATAACCTTTCGCAATGCACAAATAAACCAGAGATTTGCGCATGGTCGCTTGGGAATCTCGGTAAGAGTCCTCGCAAGCTTTCACTATACGTTTTCATTCGTCCTACGACCGAATGCCTTAAGTTATAGTCCCTTTCGTCTCTGAGTCTCCTCTCTGCGTCCCTTTCCTCTCGGACTTCCTTCTCTCTCTTCTCTGCCTCCTCCTTTTCTTCTCTCCTCCGCTTCTCCTCCTGAAGCCTTAATTTCTCTGCTTCCTCTTTCTCTTCTCTCCTCAATCTTTCCGCTTCCTCTTTCTCTCTCCTCCGTTTCTCCTCCTGAAGCCTTAATTTCTCTGCTTCCTCTTTCTCTTCTCTCCTCTGCTTCTCCTCCTGAAGCCTGAGCTTCTCAGCCTGCTTTTCCTCTAGCATTCTGAGTCTCTCTGTTTCCTCCTTTTCTTCTCTCCTCCGTTTCTCCTCCTGAAGCCTTAATTTCTCTGCTTCTTCTTTCTCTTCTCTCCTCCGTCTCTCCTCCTGAAGCCTTAATTTCTCTGCTTCCTCTTTCTCTTCTCTCCTCCGTTTCTCCTCCTGAAGCCTTAATTTCTCTGCTTCCTCTTTCTCTTCTCTCCTCTGCTTCTCCTCAAGCAGCCTGAGCTTCTCAGCCTGTTCCTCCTCATCTTCTCTCCTCCACTTCTCCTCAAGCACTCTGAGTCTTTCTTCTCTGCTTCGTCTCTCCTCCTGAAGCCTTATTTTCTCTGCTTCCTCTTTTTCTTCTCTCCTCAGCCTCTCTTCTTTCTCTTCTCGTCTCCTCTCTTTCTCTTCCTCTCTTCTCTTTTTCTCTTCCTCTCTTCTCTCCGCTTCTTCTCTCAGCCTTTCTTCTCTCCTTTCTTCGATCCGCCTGCGTTCCTCTTTTATGCTTCTCATCACCGTTCTCTCCGCTGCCTCTCTCTGGTATATTGTTAGTTCTAACATGACCCGCCGCATTTGCCTTGCCGGGCTCATACTGCTACCTGGGCTACCTGTGCTTACTTTCTCACTTACTTCTGGCGGGATCTCCCTTCCAGAAACAATTATTTCAGCACTAGCCTCTTGGAGCTGGTCCATCCTCATGGAACCCAATTCCTCCTCTCCTAGTCCCATCTTTATCAGATATGCGACTAGTCTGTGACGGGGCATGTTCAGCACCCTCACTCTTTTCCCTATCGACAACTTATCCATCTTCCAACAGTCCGCTCACTAATAGAAAAAGATAAGTAAGTTAGAGGAGAGTCACCGTTGGTCAGAAATCAAAGAAAACAACGTCCTAAAATTCTACCCCGAATACAACAAGAACAGAACTGAGCAAAAGGAGCTACGCAAAAGCCTCGGCTATTCGCACACCAATCCTCATCCAGACCTCAACCGCAACCTCACAGATTACCACGACTACCAGTAAGGACTTACCCTCTGATACGTCGAGCGAGCTCCGTCTTTTGGTATCTTGGCTGATCCGCTGTCCTCCGTTGCCACTCCCGTCCGTCGTTGCTAGCGATGGTCGGTCGTCCGTTGGCGCTCTTGTTCCTCGTCCTTGCCTGTTGCTGTCGGTTCCTTCGAGTCCTTCGTCTTCGGAGTCCGGCACTCGATTTCTCCAGTTGCGAAGGGTTGTATTCGCCGCTGGTCCCGATCTGTTGAGATTCCTCTTTTCCGTTTCCGGTTCCGCTTTTCGTCGTGACGTCTTCAGTTGAACACCCTGTCGACTGCGCCAATGTCGCAATCGAAGGTTTCCAGTCGATTGTTTGCCGTGTGTTGATGTCGACCCTCGATTGCTTGTTCTTTTACTTGCACTTTTATTTAACGTGCCTAACTTTTCTATAGAAGATTCACGACGAACTTTGTTTAATTAATAAATGAATTTAATTAAAGAAACAAATATATACACTAACTCTACGGGAACTTCCACGTAGTATTAAAGCGTTTAGATATTAAATCGGACTATCTCAAATGTTGCTTCGTACAGCCTAACTACAGATCGTTCTTTCGCGTCAGTCTCTGAACCTGACGGACTAATACTCTGCCGCCGCCGCTGGTCGCTCCTCTCGATGTTGATCGCTCGACCGCTGTTCACACGACGCCCTCGTCAGTAGTACAAGTCCCGTATTCTCCTTCTCCTTCCGTTAAGTAGGAACTTCAGCGCGCGTCGGTCAGCCCCCTCCCCACGTCGAGCTATCGTCAATTAGTGTCAGATTGCTCCTCGAGACGCGGGTCGTCGCTCGCCTGCAGCGCGGGCGGTGTCTGGTTACACCATAGCCGCGAGGTGTCCTATTACACCTTGGCTGTGTGGTGTCCGATTACACCTCGGCCTCGCTGCCTTCATTGTTGCCCAAGTGGAGACTGGCTTTCGTCCGTCATCATCCTATCTCGACCGTCAACGACGACTCCATCGTGATGATGATGACATCTCGTCGTTGTCGTCGATCTCCTCACGCGACACCTCCCTTCCCGGGGGAGGACAAAGCCAGTCATTGGTTCGCCTCCCGGCTGAGAATGATGTCGTTCCCTCCATTGATTTCCTCCAGACCATGTCCTCGTCGTTCCCATGAAAATACAAAATATCAGCATAGTTAGAAATTATTATTTACAGTTGTCGCGGTGCCTTACATGGTAGTCCGCCTTCTCCTCAATCATAGTCTGGACAAAAGATCAGCGGGAATATTCATCGACCCAGGTCGATATTCAAAAGAAATATCGAAGTCCTGGAGTGCCAGAGCCCATCTCGCAAGTTTAGCACTTGTGGGCGTAGAAGCAGTTAGGAAAGTCAAGGGGTCGTGATCAGAATAGAGGGTGGTCCTTGACATAAAAATCCAATTCCTAAACTTCTTCAACGCAAAGATTACGACATACGCTTCGCGTTCCACAGTGGACCAACGCGCTTGCGTAGCATCTAATTTAGAATTGGCGAAATACATTGGCCGTTCTGTTCCATCGTCTTGAATTTGGAATAAGCAGCAACCGACTGCTTTGTCTGAAGCGTCCGTCGATAGACCAAACTCTCTACCGTAGCCAATTGTCTGCAAATATACAGCGTCATTCAAATCGTGCATAAGTTTATCTAGCGCCTTTTGGTGATCAGCTCGCCAGGGTATCTTAACAGGCACCGATTTCTGGGTCCAGTCAATGAGAATTCTGGCTGTCACTGTTCTGGCCTGATTATCTAGACAGGTCAAGAGTAATCTGCTTCGAAGGTCGTCCGGGACAGCGCAAGAGTCGAATAACCTTTCGCAATGCACAAATAAACCAGAGATTTGCGCATGGTCGCTTGGGAATCTCGGTAAGAGTCCTCGCAAGCTTTCACTATACGTTTTCATTCGTCCTACGACCGAATGCCTTAAGTTATAGTCCCTTTCGTCTCTGAGTCTCCTCTCTGCGTCCCTTTCCTCTCGGACTTCCTTCTCTCTCTTCTCTGCCTCCTCCTTTTCTTCTCTCCTCCGCTTCTCCTCCTGAAGCCTTAATTTCTCTGCTTCCTCTTTCTCTTCTCTCCTCAATCTTTCCGCTTCCTCTTTCTCTCTCCTCCGTTTCTCCTCCTGAAGCCTTAATTTCTCTGCTTCCTCTTTCTCTTCTCTCCTCTGCTTCTCCTCCTGAAGCCTGAGCTTCTCAGCCTGCTTTTCCTCTAGCATTCTGAGTCTCTCTGTTTCCTCCTTTTCTTCTCTCCTCCGTTTCTCCTCCTGAAGCCTTAATTTCTCTGCTTCTTCTTTCTCTTCTCTCCTCCGTCTCTCCTCCTGAAGCCTTAATTTCTCTGCTTCCTCTTTCTCTTCTCTCCTCCGTTTCTCCTCCTGAAGCCTTAATTTCTCTGCTTCCTCTTTCTCTTCTCTCCTCTGCTTCTCCTCAAGCAGCCTGAGCTTCTCAGCCTGTTCCTCCTCATCTTCTCTCCTCCACTTCTCCTCAAGCACTCTGAGTCTTTCTTCTCTGCTTCGTCTCTCCTCCTGAAGCCTTATTTTCTCTGCTTCCTCTTTTTCTTCTCTCCTCAGCCTCTCTTCTTTCTCTTCTCGTCTCCTCTCTTTCTCTTCCTCTCTTCTCTTTTTCTCTTCCTCTCTTCTCTCCGCTTCTTCTCTCAGCCTTTCTTCTCTCCTTTCTTCGATCCGCCTGCGTTCCTCTTTTATGCTTCTCATCACCGTTCTCTCCGCTGCCTCTCTCTGGTATATTGTTAGTTCTAACATGACCCGCCGCATTTGCCTTGCCGGGCTCATACTGCTACCTGGGCTACCTGTGCTTACTTTCTCACTTACTTCTGGCGGGATCTCCCTTCCAGAAACAATTATTTCAGCACTAGCCTCTTGGAGCTGGTCCATCCTCATGGAACCCAATTCCTCCTCTCCTAGTCCCATCTTTATCAGATATGCGACTAGTCTGTGACGGGGCATGTTCAGCACCCTCACTCTTTTCCCTATCGACAACTTATCCATCTTCCAACAGTCCGCTCACTAATAGAAAAAGATAAGTAAGTTAGAGGAGAGTCACCGTTGGTCAGAAATCAAAGAAAACAACGTCCTAAAATTCTACCCCGAATACAACAAGAACAGAACTGAGCAAAAGGAGCTACGCAAAAGCCTCGGCTATTCGCACACCAATCCTCATCCAGACCTCAACCGCAACCTCACAGATTACCACGACTACCAGTAAGGACTTACCCTCTGATACGTCGAGCGAGCTCCGTCTTTTGGTATCTTGGCTGATCCGCTGTCCTCCGTTGCCACTCCCGTCCGTCGTTGCTAGCGATGGTCGGTCGTCCGTTGGCGCTCTTGTTCCTCGTCCTTGCCTGTTGCTGTCGGTTCCTTCGAGTCCTTCGTCTTCGGAGTCCGGCACTCGATTTCTCCAGTTGCGAAGGGTTGTATTCGCCGCTGGTCCCGATCTGTTGAGATTCCTCTTTTCCGTTTCCGGTTCCGCTTTTCGTCGTGACGTCTTCAGTTGAACACCCTGTCGACTGCGCCAATGTCGCAATCGAAGGTTTCCAGTCGATTGTTTGCCGTGTGTTGATGTCGACCCTCGATTGCTTGTTCTTTTACTTGCACTTTTATTTAACGTGCCTAACTTTTCTATAGAAGATTCACGACGAACTTTGTTTAATTAATAAATGAATTTAATTAAAGAAACAAATATATACACTAACTCTACGGGAACTTCCACGTAGTATTAAAGCGTTTAGATATTAAATCGGACTATCTCAAATGTTGCTTCGTACAGCCTAACTACAGATCGTTCTTTCGCGTCAGTCTCTGAACCTGACGGACTAATACTCTGCCGCCGCCGCTGGTCGCTCCTCTCGATGTTGATCGCTCGACCGCTGTTCACACGACGCCCTCGTCAGTAGTACAAGTCCCGTATTCTCCTTCTCCTTCCGTTAAGTAGGAACTTCAGCGCGCGTCGGTCAGCCCCCTCCCCACGTCGAGCTATCGTCAATTAGTGTCAGATTGCTCCTCGAGACGCGGGTCGTCGCTCGCCTGCAGCGCGGGCGGTGTCTGGTTACACCATAGCCGCGAGGTGTCCTATTACACCTTGGCTGTGTGGTGTCCGATTACACCTCGGCCTCGCTGCCTTCATTGTTGCCCAAGTGGAGACTGGCTTTCGTCCGTCATCATCCTATCTCGACCGTCAACGACGACTCCATCGTGATGATGATGACATCTCGTCGTTGTCGTCGATCTCCTCACGCGACACTCATGGCGCTTCGGCGTGTAATTTCCGGCACAGTATCAAATGATGTAGTCGGGAGCGCCTCTGAGTAGTAGTTGACTTCGAGAGACGCTATAGAAATATCCGGAATAAATAAATAAAAAAGAAAGCTCGTAGGACACCTTTAACATAATTTCGACATTCGGTATATAAACGATCGCTCGAGTGGAAACCGTCCCAGTTTTACAAAAGAGGAAATGTTAATGGCCCGGTGTAACGACTTTAAGTTACCAAGTTACCTCCCTTATTTCAAGTTACCTCCCAGTAATCTTAAATCGATTTCATGTTACCACCAGTCAGGTTTTAGGGCTCACCAATCCACTGAAACTGCCCTCCTTTCTTTGCTTTCTGAAATTTATTCAGCTGTTGATAGGTCCGAACTCACTATTCTGGCGCTATATGATGTCTCCTCAGCCTTTGACATGGTTGACCACACCATTCTTCTACAGCGCCTTGAGACCTCTTGCGGTCTTAAGGGCCCCCCTCCAGTGGTTCCGGTCATACCTGTCTGATCGCACTCAGATGGTTATCTCTGGTGAATCTAGAACTCTGTGGGTCCCTATTAAACTGGGTGTTCCGCAGGGCTCTGTTTTGGGTCCTCTCCTCTTTATTTTGTACACGGCCGGTATCCCCTCCCTCCTCCCCATCCATGGGGCTTCAGGCCACCTCTTTGCTGACGATGTTCAGGCTTATGTTCATGGGCCTCCTTCTTCTCAACTTTTTCTTGCTCAGCGCATCGAAGCTCTTTCTCATGATCTTCATACCTGGATGTCTTGCAATCACCTCTCCCTCAATTCGTCCAAAACCCAATTTATCTGGTTTGGCAATCCTCAGCAACTTCAAAAACTCGACTTTGCTGTGCTGTCTCAAAGGTTTCCGCTTTTCACTTTCTCGTCTAGCGTTCGTGATCTAGGAGTGACCCTTGACAGTTCTCTCACCTTAACTGAACACATTTCCAAACTCACTCGCACTTCCTATTTTCACCTAAGGCGCCTTAGAGCTATCCGTCGCTCTCTCTCATCTCCAATTTTCACTTCAATTGTCCATACATTTGTCTGCTCTAGACTTGACTACTGCAATTCCCTCCTCATTGGTCTTCCTAAAGTCCGTCTTGCTCCTCTTCAGTCCGTTCTCAATGCTGCTGCTAGGTTAATTGCCGTCTTCCTCGATTCTCTCATATCACCACCTTTATGGCAGAAGAACTTCGCTGGCTCCCGCTTTCTGCCCGCATCCAATTTAAGGTCCTCATCCTTGTGTGTAAGGCTCAACTTGGTTTCGCTCCAAAATATTTATGTGACTTAATTCATCGCCCTCACTCTGCTGCTTCTCTTCGTCCTCTTCGTTCATCTTAACGTTTTGACCTCCTCGTTCCCCGGGTCAGGACTTCTCTGGCTCAATCTAGGTCTTTTGCCTCCATTGGCCCTGCTCTTTTGAATGAGCTTCCTCCGTTCGTTCGTTCTTGTATTCTCTCAGGTAACGTCTCTTCCTCTTTTACCTTTCTTAAAACTTGCTTTTTCTCTCGGGGTCTCTCGCACTGGGAGCGCTTCTGAATGGCCCTCCCGCTAGAAGCGCTTTATAAATATCCAAATACAATACAATAAATGCACAATACACATTGATCAAATGAACCTTCGCTTCCCTGTATCGACTAGAGTTGGCTAAGAATCTTGCAACTTTATAGTGTCCTAAGAAAGTGATTTAATGGTGTCGAAAGACAGCCGGATGTTTGAATGTTCTGCGATATATTGCATAAATTTATCTCCTTGCCTCCGATAGTTCAAATTGTCTCAAACATTTAAAAGGCACTCTATGAAACCAAAGGCCGTTGATTCATATAAATCTAGGTCCACTATTCGGCTTCCAGGATTATATATTACAGTATTTAGTGTCATCTTTTGGCGCACATGGCGTTGACGATTTTTGACGTGAATGCGATGTTTTCACCACAATTCTGATTTCGTTAACGTTTACTTTAGGTACTGTAGATTCCCAAGTAATGCTCATGATAATGATAATGTCGACCTCCTCGTGTCTCCAGGCTTGGGACTTGCACTACCAGTGAGGGCTGTGACGGAGTTACAGACTAAAATATAACTATTGTATATTGCCTCGGAAGCAATAAGTGTTCTCTATTGATTAACCGCGTCTTATGGCTGCAAAACTTACTTCACAATCACATACTTCGAAGCGGATGGATTAGTGTTAATTCGACGAAAATTACAAGTACATACAGTCAGGATTCTCGGGAAATACACAACAAGGTTTGAATACTCTAGTATATCTTGAGTAGATTTTCTCCTTTCTTCCAGAGGGTTCATATAAGGTTTTGACCCAACAGTTTTACGACATCTTATGGCATCAAAGGCACTTTTCGTCGACAGAAAACGCTTTTGTACAGTTGTTGTTCTTACAGCACGTTTGTTTTCTTTACTTCTCCCATTAACACATTGCTAACAAAATCGTATGACACCTGAATGATTGTATGATTGAATGTTTATAACATTTTCAAAACATTCGATTTAAAGGTGTCTTAAAAGCCGTTGGTTTGAGCGCGTTGTAATATTTTAGGTTATTTCTTTCTTTTCTTCCAAGAGTTCAATAAGATTGTTCGCCAACAGTTTGACGACATACTATGACATCCAAGGCCGTTGACGTTTGTATAAAACGTTTCTGCATTTCTCACTGGTTTGAGCTATGTAATTGAGTGAATGTGTATTTTCTTTTTTAAACGACGCTCTCAACGAAGATGCATTCTTAAATGAACATGTAAATGTTTATAAATTAGCTATTATGGAACTCGACCCTTCTCCTTGTTCAATGAATGGATTGAGTTAGGGTCTTCCTCTTCCTTTATCCAGGCTTGGGACTTTAATCATCTTCACTTGTTCATTAAAAATCATTATGAGGCTGCAACGTATACAGTATTTTATGCAGTTAGAACTTTTTGCCTAGCCGTGGATTGAACGAGTATTAGTATGTTTGTACAGTTTTCAGTATTGAGCTATATAAGTGCGTGAATGTGTAGTTTCGGTTTACGACGCAATCTATAAAGGCGGAAATATGAACGTGTTTTATTGAATAGATCGAGTGAGGGTCTCCTCTTCCTTTATCCAGGCTTGAGACTTTGATTATCTCGTAAACGGCGGGGGCGGAGTTGGTAAGAGAGTAAAGGTTAGTTACTGTTTTACAACACTGTGTCAAAACAAAGATTATTAACGTCAACCCTCTACCTTATTAAGGCTTAAGACTGGCACCACCAAATAATAGAATACTGCAGTGGCGTAGTTATTGACGGTTTGTAGTTGTTTTTCAGCATCTTTTGGCTGGAGTTGACGTTGACCTTTCCTTTGATACATTGTTGTTTGGGTTATAATCGGTTCAGTATGACCGGTGGCTATTATAACGTCGTGTACAATTGTTTAAGAGGTGTGTAGGGGACGTCCTAAACACCTAACGTTACAAGGCAATTCTTCTCTCTGCCGTGTTTACCATAAAAGGTTCTAGTTTCTGGTGATTATATAACTTTTTAATTGTACAAGCTATTAGCGATAAAAAAAGACCAGGGGCTTAGTCAAACCACGACCAAACAGCGTGATTTTTGTGTCATTTTCGGTTGGGCGTGAGAATCTGGGTTTTCTCGTCTCAAACCAAATCCGACTTAGCAGATCTTTTTGCCTCTCTCTGGTCAATCTGACAATTCGATTGAATTTCAACAATTTAATTATGCCATATGAAGTGCCGTCAAAGCCAGTTACCGCAAATATATATATACCAGAGGGCAAAGAGTAAACTGGCTATCGCGTAAACTATTGATTATTATAACGTCAGATAAAATTGTTTTACAGGGTTGCTAATTTATATATGCGTCTGATGAATCTTTTTCCGAGGTGTGTAAGTATGCGTGAGTCTGACCAACCTTTCAGCAATTCATATATTTTTTGCGTTTTCTGAGGCTTTCGTTTTCTACTGTCGCGTCGTTGAATTTCTATTTAAATTTTTTTTTATTTATTTTTATTTCGATTAATTTTCTGTGTTTTGCGATTTTTGGAGCGAAGTCTCCCACTCTAGCGCCACCTACGAACGTTCCCAGTGCGTTCCTACGCACGACTTATTGATTGGCAAAATGATTTTGTCTATCCATAACAGAACCTGTATAAATGCCTGCCCGACTGCATGGTTAAATAGGATCTTTGTACGAACGTATGTACGTACGTACGTACCTATGTACAGACAGACAGTCAAAAAGACAGACAGACAGCCAGTCAAAAAGACAGACAGGCAGACAGTCAAAAAGACAGACAGGCACACAAACAGAGGGGCACATAGATCTACAAAGATAATTTATTTTATGACTGGATTAATAATTACAATCGTTACAACTTTGCCAATTTCAGTGTAAAACGCAAAATGTGTGCGTCTCCCTGCGTGCGTATGTATACCTGTCTGCATTTAATATGTCTTCATTTCTGTGCTTACGTATATGTATATCAAACAGACAGATTTTCTTGACCTACACACGTGCAGGGAGACAGTTAATTTTAATTGATCCGAACTGCTGATTCTAAACTTTTCACCGCCGTCCTTACAACCATGTCCTGGTTATATTTTGCGACCCCGTGTTCATAATCGGGTTCTCCCGACTGCTGACAGTCTGGCTCGTAAATCTTTCATAATTGGGATGATTTTCACCGGAATATAGGCCTTAGTACTTTAACCTGGACGTGATATACATGTGTAAACCAAAATGCGGTTAGCAGTTGTATTAATAAAGGATATACTTACTTACTTACTTACTTACTTACTTACTTACTTACTTACTTACTTACTTACTTACTTACTTAGGTCGCAGCCTTATAATAACAAACGTTGGAACTGTGCCAATGCCAAAATGACGCAATGATTACGTCATAGTATTGTTTTCATCTCTAGGGTTTCTCAGTCGTAGCTGAGAACTCGAAGGAGACAGACGAAATTTTCCAGAATCTTCCGATCTTCGTCGAAATTCTTCCAATTTATGCTGCGCCAACGTGTGTTTCGAACGAATCTTCGTCGAAGGGTAAGAGGCAACCCAACTATTTACAAACATCGAATTTTTATCGAAATTTGCAACTAAAATATCGAGTTATCGATGTATAAGGTAGAAATCTCGAAGTGATTTGCCTTTTTTGAGGAGACTCAGTAACTTCCATAGCGCCGCAATGTAATTTACTTACTCTTTGTAATTAAAAAAAAATTAAAGTGTTCAGTTTATTTTTTTTAATTTTTAATGTACATTTTTAATTTGATTAGCTTAATTTTCGAGCAAGCTAGTGAGACGCGATGACCAGGGCTGTAGTCGAGGGTATACGCGGGTATACAGCGTATACTCACCTCTAACGAAATTTGAGAGCGTATACTCAGCGCTCTAGACGAGGGTATACGCGGGTATACAGCGTATACTTACCTCTGTAGAGACCTGAGTAATGAAATTTGGAGGAAAAAGAGAGGTTTTGACAGGTTTTGACAGGTTTTTTTGACAGGTTTTTGACAGGTTTAGGGCGAATGACTAAAAAAAAAATTTTTTTGTGAAAAGTCTGAAATTTTTCTTAGACGAATTCCTAAAAACAGGTCTTCAAATTTTTTTACGCCGCTGGTCACCGGTAGCGTATACTCACCTCAAATGTTACCACTACAGTCCTGGCGATGACTTCTATAGCGCCAGAGTGTATTATTTTAAATTTAAGTTTTTAATTTCAATTTGTAAATTAATTTTTAAAAGTCTATATATGATTAAGCGCCACATTGTATTATTTATTTATTTGTATTTTTACATTTAAGTTGTTTACTTTAAATTTAATTTTTAGCGTATTTGAGTAAGCTAATAAGACTCGGTGACTCATACAGGGTCAGTGCATAATTTGTATATTATTAAACGATTTTATTTGAAATTTATTTTAATTTTTTAATTATTTACTGGTTCTTTTGTATTGTTATTGTAATTATAACCTGTAGATTATATTTTTCTATTGCACAGGAAGACAATTGACTTCCTTCGACTCGAGAGGGCGGTTGAATGGAAAGACCTCGACAGCAGAAGAAGGTGAATGTTCGATTATTCTATTGTTTTTGAACATCAGCTGATGATATTCACTTTGGTCTAACTAAGTACACTGAAATAGCTCGCAGTCCACTTAGACTCCGTAACACATATAGCGCCAGACTTCATTTTGAGCTGTTTTACTGGAGACGGATTTTGCAGTTAACGTTTGTTAACGTTTGTCCTGCCAGCCATGACGTCACAAGATGTCGTTAAACAAAAAATGTAGGCCGACAAGTTTTCATAGCATATGAACGTAGGCCTGTGTGATACCTAGATACATCAAATACATTCAGATACATTCAAATAGTCATATATGAATGTATCTCAACAAACGTATAGTGCTTTTCAAGTTACTCAAAGCGCTGATCATTGTTATTGACGTCCTAATTCAGTGTATTTTAGTGACTTCTGTAATCGTAATCGTAATCTCAAAACTTTAAAGCGACACTTAATAACCAAGAGAGTCTCGATCAATCGCAATCCTAATAAGCGCAGTCTACTAGTCAGACTTGTTGCCTTTAACAGAACCCTGAACCTCTATCATCCCTCAGGCTGTCGACTCAAAACTGGTCTCACTTCTTCAATAATTCACACCCGATTCATCTGATCCTTCGCCTTCCTATTCTCGACTTAAACCTTAGCAGCTGCTCTACCTCCACTGACCTTCTGGCAACCGACCTCATACCTCCTCTTGACTATCCATCTGACTCGACGCACGCTCGTGAATAAGATGGTGCCCCGCGCTTAGCTTTCGAGTGGCGCTTTATAAATTTATAGATTAGGAATACGGTCTTTCGTTTTTCGTTATCGGCAGAATGAAAACTACAACGTTTCCGTTCACTAGCGTCGTCAGGACTCAGGAGTGGCAAGGAACCATCCGGGAAACCGACTTCAATCGAAAGATGGCGTTTCTCGTGGAGGAACCAACGACCTCTGGCTGGAACAACGAACGACACCTGGCGACCGTTGTACATATTTCTTATTGCAACCCAATCGTAAGAGTATCTAGACAGTTGTTGTGGAAATATGCATAACGTCTTTCTAGATAGAGTTGTCTCTTTCTGTTCCTGTAGAGGAAGAGAACGAGATGGCTTGAAGATCGGGTAATAATTAGGGCCTATGTTCTCCGCTCAGCATTTCACCATTTTCTTTCGAAGACGAATAAGAATGGTGAAGCGTTGGGGAGAGAAGTCGAAAAATACGTAGGCGATAGGACGAGGTCACCATAAGGTGTATTGTAAGTCTGCCGGAATCTCTCTTTTTCTTTGTCTCTGCCTTCAGTCTCTTTGGCCATATTTTTCTATCACTGCCTCTGTCTGGCTATAGATCTGTTCGATTACCTGTTCCTATCACTGCCTCTGTCTGGCTTTAAGTCTGTCTGCGTATCTGTTTCTAAAGCTCTCTGTCTGGCTTTAGCTCTTCTCTCTTATCTGTTTCTAAAAAGGCCTTTAAAGCCTGGCTATAGGTTTGTTATCTGATTCTGTCACTGTCTCTGCCTGCTTTTAGGTCTGTCTGTTAATCTGTTTCTATCACCGTCTCTGTTTCCCTATATATCATTCTGTTTATCCATTTCTAGCAGTGTCTCTCTCAGGCTTTCTGTCTGTCCGCTTACCTGTTTCTATCACTGTCTCTGTCTGGCTTTAGGTCTCTCTGTTTATCTGCTTCTGTTACTAACTATATCTGGATAAGTACGTCTCTTTATCTCTTCATATTACTATCTCTGTCTGAGTTTAGGTCTGCCTTCTTTTCTCTTTCAATCGCTGTTCTGTTTTCTGCTTCTGTCACCTTCGATGACTGGCTTTCGGTCTGTTCTGTGGTCAGTTTCTATCACTGTCTCTGTCTGGCTTTAAATCTGTTCTCTTGTCTGCTTCTGTCACTGTCTCTCTATGCTTTGCGTCTCTCCGCTTGTCTATTTCTGTCACTGTCTCTGTCTGTGTTTAGTTCTGTCTGCTTGTCTGTTTCTGTGCCTGCTTACGTCTCTCTTTAGTTCTCTTCTATCTGTTTCTGTCACTGTTTCTGTCTGTTATTAGGTATGTCTGCTTGTCTGTTTCTGTGCCTGCCTCTGTCTTTCTATTGATCTCTTCTCCTATCTGTTTCTGTCACTGCCTTTGTCTGTGTTTAGGTCTGTCTGCTTGTCTGTTTCTGTGCCTGCCTATGTATGTCTTCAGGTCTCTTCTCCTATCTGTTCTTGTCACTGTCTCTGTCTGTGTTTAGGTCAGTCTCCTTGTCTGTTTGTACTGCCTCTATGCCTGCCTCTGTCTCTCTTTAGTTCTCTTCTTTCTGTTTCTGTCACTGCCTCTGTCTGTGATTAGGTCTGTCTGCTTGTCTGTTTCTGTGCCTTCCTATGTCTCTCTTTAGTTCTCTTCCATCTGTTTCTGTTACTGTCTCTGTCTGTGTTAAGGTCTGTCTGCTTGTCTGTTTCTGTGCCTGCCTATGTCTCTCTTTAGGTCTCTTCTCGTTTCTGTTCCTGTCACTGTCTCTGTCTGTGTTTAGGACTATCTGCTTGTCTGTTCCTGTGCCTGCCTCTGTCTCTCTTTAGTTCTCTTCTTTCTGTTTCTGTCACTGCCTCTGTCTGTGATTAGGTCTGTC
>OY744614.1:7169958-7237458 GCA_963556255.1 Allolobophora icterica
TTCCAACACACAGGGGCCATAAGGAAGTGAAGATCAGCTACAGCTGGTGTTCAAAATGTCCTCCTTGTTCACGGACACAAAACCGTAGACGTGGACGCCACTGTTTGATGGCGCGATCGATGATCACGTGGTCAAACAGCTGCCACTCTTCAGTCAGATGATCAACGTCACGAATGCGGGAACGATAAACGCGCTCCTCTAGTACCCTCCAGATTTGAAAGTCAACTGGATTGAGGTCTAGACTGTTGGGCTGCCACAGCTGCGGGGATATGAAGTCGGGTGTCTCCCGGGACAGCAGAGCAATGGTCTCACGTGTTCGGTGCGCAGGGGCACTGTCTTGTTGAATGTGAAGTAGCCGCCCGATGAAAAATATACCACTTAACGTTTGTTAAAAATTTTTATGTTGGAAATTTCCCCTTTTCAATACTGCATCTCAAACGTTGATAAACTTGAGAAACTCACCAACATTTCCAAACGGCGTTACGATTTGGTGGTAATATAGCTACTGTTGTCGTTTTTAAAATTTCAGGCAAATGCTAAAAGTTTTGACCGAGTTATGACACTTTTTCTTGGGGTCTACTTTTCATCGGGACACAGTGTACATCAATTGGAGTAAGCCAGCCTTGGCGACGAATATAATTGTATTGTATAGTATTTACTTACTTATTAAGCGCATTTCGCAGTGCAATCAGAGGCGCTGATTAGATTGATAATGATGAGATGATGATGATGATGATGATGAGTGCAATTTACCGTACACTCTCGGCAGGAAGTATGCACAGGAGGAGAGATCTTCCGAGTGATCACGACGATACCTACTCTCAGCTCAGATGTAAAAGAAATCAAGTGTCTGTTTCCCAGATCCATCCATCCACCATCCATCCATCCATCCATCCATCCATCCATCCATCCATCCATCCATCCATCCAATACTCACCCACCCACCCACCCATACATACATACATCCACCCATCCACCCACCCATCCATCCAACCAACCAACCAACCATCCATCCATCCAGCCACCCACCAACCCACCCACCCACCCACCCACCCAACATGCTACCCACCCACCCATCCATCCATCCACCCATACCTACATACATCCATCCATCCACCCATCCATCCATCCATCCATCCATCCATCCATCCATCCATCCATCCACCCACCCACCCATCCATCCATCCATCGATCCATCCATCCATCCATCCATCCAGTGGCAGGGTAGAAGTCCCTCAAACGCGCTGGTCTTGTTTGAGGTTTGCCACTTCACCTGGATTTTCAGGATCTCGAAAAATCTGAAGAGAACTTGTAAAACTTATCGCAATCTTTCATCAAAAATTTACTAATCGTAATCGTAACGGGAATTTTTGTCTACTTGTCTGAAAGATAAGGTCGTTGCTCATGCCAATGACATCCACAAGATGTTGCTAAACACTACTGCTACGAGGGGGACATAGAGTAATGGTTACACTCATTGCCAGGAGAGCAGCAGGAGAGCAACAGTACGCGGTTCGATTCCCTCAACCCCTCGGGCGGGCGCCTTTCATGGCTACCATAACGTGTGTTTAGTTAAGATATTGATAATTGTCCTGTCATGTCTCAAGGTAATCTTACTGCGTTTGTCGGTTTGAATGAATAAAGAAAAAAAGATTATTATAAAATCCACGACAGGAATTAAACACCTTTAAAACGCATTATTTCACATCTACATAATCAGCAGTCGCGTGCAAACGCTAGATCACAGGAGATCCACACATAACAAACGTAAGGTCGACGTAAACTTAACTGATATCCACAAGATGTCTCTAAACGAAAAACAATGTGAAATAAAAATCAACTATTCCTTTTAGACACCTTTAAAACTCTGTCATTCTCAGCTACTCACCTACCAATAGATCTCTATCGCTAGTTAGTTTCTTGGCGTGTGGTATGAAGCATAAGGTCGACTTCATAGTAACTGACACCCACAAGATGTCGCTAAACACTAAAATTACTACTAAATAAGTAAGTAAGTAAGTAAAGATTTTCTATGTTGAGAAGCACTAGCAAACACGCAGCGCTGAATATGGAAAATATATTAGAGTCAACTACTAAACAATATTAAACAATTACATAAACAGAGAAATTACTGTGAGAAGAGAGGAGTTAGGTAGCCAAATCTATGGAGATTTTAGTTAATAGTATAGCATCATAGAGACGAAGCATTTCTGAGACAAGTTTTCATACACTGGAAGTTCACTGTTTTTGGACAGTGGACGCAGAGAGTAGCGATTGTGCTTAATCGGCGGAAGCATTTGTATGTAACACATGGCAAGGGTAGAGCAAAATATTAGCCTAGAAAGAGGCTATCATACGCATAATTGCAAAGTGCCTTAAATAAGGGGATGATGAAGGTAAGTATACCTCTGACGCACCATCCTCCGGATTATTCCCTCTCCTTCCCGCTCGCAAAATCCCACCACACAGGCGAGCAGTTCCAAGAATGCAGTTAAGTTAACATCCCCTTTAAAACGTCGTCATTCTCAGCTACATATTTACCGATCTTTTAATCGCCTGATAGCAATTTCATCGAATCACCGCAGGATTTCCGTCAACGACACTGTCGGTCACAAGATGTCGTTAGTACAATGGACATTAATACATGAAATCCACTGCTCTACGTTAGACACCTTTTAAACGCTTTTATTCCGAGCTATAGATATACCTCAATCGCTTTATCGTCAGTGTATAGATAGCTGTAATATGACCAAATAATTTCTGTCGACGTAAACAGCATTTGTTGCTATAAGATGTCGTTAAACTCTGGATCCATCCATCGTCAGTGGTGAAAAAAATAGGTAGCCGTGAACTGAACGGACATCGAGAAGATGTCGTTAAACACAAAGTAAGGCTATGGTTGAATTCCGGTTTCTTCAAACAATTTGATTCCGATTCTATTTTAAAGAAAGAACTGCAAAGAAGTGTCAGGGAGATTTTATTTTAAGTCTCTCTTCTTAATGACTGTTAGCGGCGTAAATAAGTCAATGCAGGTAATAAGATTAACGTTGGTAATTAATCAAACATAGGTAAGTAGGCCGATATAGGTAATTAGGCAACGGTCAGTAATTAGGCAAACGCAGCTTATTAGGCCATCGTAAGTGATTGGGCCAAAGCAAGCCATTAAGGTTAACGATAACAAGGCCAATTTCAGTAATTACGCCAACATAGATAATTAGGTCGACGTAGATAATTAGGTCAACTACGTAATAAGGCCAACGTCTGCAATTAGGCCAGCGCCAGTAATTATGCCAATGTTGGTGCTAAGGGCATCGTCGGTAATTAGGCAACATAAGCAATGAGACCAGCGTCGGCAATTTGGTCAACATAGGCAATAGTGCCAACGTCTAGTAGACACTTGAAGACACTTAGGAGCTGCCGTAGGCCCATCCAAGACACTTAGCATCTTCCCGATCCCTATCATTATTCTGTAATTTGCTCGTTATTGCTGTCAATAATTAAACGCATATATATACATACATACATAACGTCAGTAATATATGGAAATAGGCCAAGGTAGGTAATTAGGCCAACCCAGTTACTAAGGCTGACGATGGTGATTAGGCCAACATAGGCTATTAGACCAACCGCGGAAATTAGGCCAAAGTCGGTTATTAGGCCGTGGGCCAGTTCCAATCTTCATCCAAAACGAACTACAGTGCACTCGAGACCAAGACCTCAAACACTAAATAATGCTGCATTAAATCATTAAATCATGAACTTATATACACGGCTGAAATTAGACACCTTTAAAACTCTGTCATTCACAGCTACATTTTTATCTGTCACGCTCAATCGCCTGGTTCTCATCCACCTTTCTTTGTGAAGCGTAAAATCGACTTCAACGTAACCGACATCCACAAGATGTCGCTAAACATTAAATACTACTACAAGAGATCTAAGAATGCAGTTAAACACTCCCTTTAAAACGCTGCCATTCTCAGCTAAACATCTACCAATAGCGTTCAATCGCCAGGTTTCTCGAAATTCAGCAATTACATGTAGCTTTCGATTCGCGTTTTAGAAATGTTGAGTTTACGAATTTACGATAACGATTACCATTACGAGCACTCCGGGAAAATTATAATAATAATGATAATAAACTAATAATAAAAACTATAATAAGAACGTCAATTTCATGGTGCCACAACACAGCCTTGGTGTTACAGAGGCGCCTACACAAAACTACAACATCAAGCGGAATAAGCCTTGGCGATGACGATTATATCTGTATTATATTTTATTGTAATTGCAGTTTTATAAAGTGGATTTCGCAGTACAGCCTAATCAGAGGCGCTGATTAGGTTGATGATAATGATGGTGATAATGATGATGATGAGATGATGATTAATGCACTAACCGTACACTGTCGGTGGAAAGATGAGACGGCGAGTGAGAGTGCTGGCCACCAGCCCTCATATGCTAAGGCAAAAAAAATGAACTCGCTAATATTTATACCCTGTCACGCAAGCTTAAGGGAAATCCCTCGTTCAACTACAAGTCCAATCCTACAACGTTAGTAAACGCCTCTTTCCACGCCCCCAGTCATCCCTGCTTTCCCTCGCTGCCTCTTCCTTCTCCCTGCCCTCGCCCCTTCAAGCTTCCCTTCCTCTATCCCCATCTCCGCTTTTCCCTTCGTTTCCATCATCATCATCATCATCATCATCATCATCATCATCATCATCATCATCATCATCATCATCATCATCATCATCATCATCATCATCATCATCATCATCATCATCATCATCATCATCATCATCATCACCACCACCACCACCACCACCACCACCACCACCACCACCACCACCACCACCACCACCACCACCACCACCACCACCACCACCACCACCACCACCACCACGACGACCACCATCACCACCAAAACTGACACCATTTTTTTCGTTATTATTATTATTATATTATTATCAATTAATTAAATTTGTAACGCGCGCAAAGTCACACAATTTGGGGCTCGGGTAGTCGGTTGCCAGGAGAAAATGCAGTTAGATATCCAAATTCTTGAAAGCCAACGAGATATGGTGAATTTTGAGCCGCGTTTTGAAGGCAGGAAGTGAATTTGGGGGAAAGACATAGAATGCACATGAGCTCACAACTGTTCTGCCTCGTGGCTCAGCTAAAAGGACCTTACTTGATGATCGCAGTCAACGGGGAGAAATGTAAGGAGTTAATAGTGATTGAAGGTAGGGAGGTGTGCTGTGCTGAGGGCATTGTAGTTAAAAGAGGCCAATTTAAATTTTAGTCTGAATTCACCAGGAAGCCAATGCAGCTGACCGTGTAAGACTGAAGAGTTTGTTCGTAGTTGGGCACACAGCACCACGCGATCTAAGGAGTTTTGGATGTGTTGCAGCCTGTCGAGTTCAAGATCTGACAGACCAAAATAAAATGATACGGAACAACCTTTTGTTCTTGTTGTTGTAATCATCATTATCATTATCATTATTATCGCTATCGCTACCATTATTATTATTATTGCGAAAATCGTCTTAGTCGTCGCCATTGCTAGCGTTTTATTGACTAGGAGAAGATGTTGGAGCATGCTCAACAGCAGCCGATGATGATGATGATGATGCGTTTAATCGTTTTGATAGCAATTGCGTTGAGTCGCCGCAAGGTTGCCGTCAACGACACTGTCAGTCAAAAGATGTCGTTAGTACAATTGACATTAATTCCAATGCGCCAGTTACACACCTTTAACATGCTGCCACTCACTGCTACATATTTACCAGTCACGTTCAATCGCTAAGTTTCATATAACAATTGTTTGCATATGTATAGGGAGGTGTCAACTTCCATGTAACTGAGATCCACGAAATGATGTTAAACACAAAACAATTCTACATAAAACGTACAGAGAGCGCCACTGAACAATTATTCTGCGAGAGACGCTTTATACATTTCTAGATACAATACAATACAATAGTTCCCGTTAGACCCTTTAAAACGCCCCCATTCTCATCCACACATTTACCAATTCACTTATACCAATCTTTTAATCGATTGTATTGGAATTCCCTCTAGTCACATAATTTCTGACGAGGTCAACGCTTTTCATTGCAATGAGATGACGTTAAACTCTGGATCCTTCCTTCTCTCAAGTCACTCGCAAGATGTCGTTAGTACAATGTACATTAAAACTTGAACTCCACTGCTCTTGTTTAGACACCTTTTAAAAGTTGTCATTCCGACCTATAGATACGCGTCAATCGCGTTTAATGACCAGATACGTTCTTCATGTAATTGGTGAGAGGTCGTCGTCAACTGAACGGACATCGAGAAGATGTTGTTGAACAAAAAGTAAGGCTTCGTTTAAACTGTGGTATCTTCAAATGATTTCTTTCGGATTCTAGTTTAAAGAAAGAACTGTAAAGAATTGCCAGGCCGTGAAGTTTATAATAGTAATAATAATAATAAAAATAATAATAAAATAATAATAATAATAACAATAACAATAACAATAACAATAACAATAATTAATAATATTTATAATAAATAATAATAATAATGTCATTATTATTAGTAAAAATAATAACGGACTATCATATGAATTAAATCGCGACGATATTTTTACGTAATGGCGAATTAAAACACTTTGGGACGTCATCGTGACGCAAACACGCACACGCCAATTTTACGCGTCATCGATAACTAAGCGATGTAAGTTGGTTTACTCGTATTGTATGTTTGTGGATTTGTGTGCCTTTGTGTTAGGTGCCTATGTTTGCTGGTGTGTTTGTGTGCATATGATTGTAGATGTGTGCGTATGTTTGTATAGTTGTGTGGATTTGTGGTATTTGCCTAAACTTTTGAGATTAAAATTTTTTCTTCAAAATTGGTAATTAGGTCAATACTGGTAATATATAAGGTCAAACATAGCATGTAGGCCGACGTAGGTAATTATGTAACGGTCAGTTATTAGGCCCACGCAGGTAATTAAGACAGAGTGGTGATTGGGCGAACGCAGGTGATAAGGTGCATGTCGATAATTAGGTCAACGCAGGTACTAAGGCTTGGTTGCTAAATAGGCCGACGTAGGTTATAAGGCCAATTTCGGTATTCGGCCAAAGTAGATAATTATGTCAACGTATGTATTATGCAATAAGGCCAACGTCTGTAACAAGGCCAACGTCGGTGATTAGGTCAACGCAGGTAATAAGGTCAACTTCGGTAATTGGACCCGCCTCAGTAGACACAGAACGGCGTAGAGCGTCGCCGGCGCATGCGCAAAGTCGCTGTCCGGTTCCGAAAGTGACGACACTAGCGCATGACCGACGACCCCAGTTTCGACGCAGACGATCAGAGCTCTGCCGTGCGAGCGTTGAGCGAGGTAGGCGACCACGGCCATCGAGGAGTAGCCGTCGGCGACCAGACCCACGATCAGAGTGAGTTCCGTGGGCTGGATAATGCGTTTAATCGCTTTGAGAGCAATTGCGTTGAGTTGCCATAAGGTTGCCGTCAACGACATTGTCGGTCAACGATGTCGTTAGTGCAATTCCACGGCTCCAGTTAGACACCTTTAAAATGCAGGAACTCCCAGTTACATATTTATCGGTCGCGTTCAGTCGCTAAATTTAATTAGTAGCAATAGAACAAGCTTTAAATTGGCTAATCTCTAGCCGGATTAGTGAACCAGTTGTAATCTTTACTGACTCCTTAAGCAGCGTCGAAGCCATTCAGGCTCGAACATCGGACTCCAAGCCGAACCTGGTCCTTAAAATTATGAAATTATTAAAAATTCTGCAACCTCAAAACTGCCCAGTTACCTTTGCATGGATACCAAGCCACGTGGGTATAGCAGGGAATGAGAAAGCTGACGCATTATGTAAGGAAGCAACCGCACACCCCACTATCGACCTTGAAGTAAGTAACGAATTAAAAGACGCATATAATGACATAGATGAATATATCATAGCACTATGGCAGAAAGAATATGATAGCCAGACAACAGGATTGCATTATAAAACTTTGGAGCCAACTGTAAGTAATAAAATAAAGCTCAATGTGAATAAACGGGGTAAAGAAAGACTAATAACCAGACTAAGGCTAGTACACTGTAGACTAAACCATTATCTTTTTAAAATAGGTCAACATCCAACCGGAAAATGTGACCACTGCAACACTCAGGAAACGATAAAACACTTTCTATTCGAATGCAAGCACTATAACTTAACAGCACAAATGGTAAAGAATACTGGTGGCAATGTTAAACCAAAAACAGTTCAAGAACTTCTATCCAATAGATCATATGACAACGCACTACACTCCATAATAAATAAAACAAATAGATTACTATAGACGTATAAATGTTGTTTAATGATAAGATGATACTGCAAAAAGTTTCACCACTTGATCTTTCAGAACAGAATATGAAAAGACAACGCCGCAAAGAGCGAAACAGAAACTCGATGACATCTACAGTTGGAAGCAGCCTGAAACATCAAACAGACTCTCCAACAAAACAGCTGAACTGGGGAGGAAGAGTAAACTTCCTAAAGCTGGTCTGGAGCACTGGATAAATCCTACCTCCCTCATCCTGCAATGGCAGGGACTAGGGTCGGGTAGCCGGCTCGCAGCAACCCCCGAGAGCAGCTCTAAGACAGTGGAATCATCGAATATATTAACTAAAAGTAGAAAAAACTTTTGTACATATGTTCTCAGAGACAGACACTATTTTAACAACATGTAGACTATAGTTGTATACTGCGTAAGGGGGCCATCATCTTAGTCATGAGTGCTCCCAAAATTCCAATAAACAACAACAACAACAACAACAGTCGCTAAATTTATTAAAATAATGTATTGTCACGTTGGTTAAGGTCGACTTCAATGTAATCGACATCCACAAGATGTCGTAAAACAATAAAAATGCCACATAAAAAACACAGTTTCCTAAGACACCTTTAAAGCGCCGACATTCTCCGCAACATAATCAGAGGTCGTGTTCAATCGCTAGACGGCTTCCACGCCTGTTATATTAAGCGTAAGGTTGACCTCAACGTAACTGTCATGTCATGTCATTTCGCCGTCGTCGCTCTGCGATGGTAGGCTACAGGAATGGATCAACATTGTCCAGCGTTTTCTATCTCGTATTCGGCTGGTCGCATATAGTCCAATCCATCCCATTATGTTGTCAATCCAGGATGTTCTTGGTATACCGCGGTTGCGAACCCCTTCTACAAGACTCGTCACCAATGTTGTCCCTCGTCTGCCCCATGATGTGTCCTAAGTACCGCAGCGGGTACGGACGTGGTTCACCAACGTAACTGATATCCGCAAAAATCGATAAACCCTAAAATTGAATCTACATAAGATCCAAGAATGCAGTTAACATCCACTTTAAAACGTCCCATTCTCAGCTGCATATCTATCAATCGTTTAATCGCTTGGATAGCAATTCGGTCAAGTCACCGTTGTGTTTGAATCAACAAGATGTCCTTAGTACAATGGACATTTATAAATAAATCCACTGCTCCAGTTCAGACACCTGTTAAACGGTTACATTCTCAGCTATAGATGTTCGCCAATCGCGTTTAATCACCATGTACATCATTACCTTCGCTGCTCCGGGTAAAAGATAAGGTCGTCGTCAACTAAGATGTTGTTAAACACAAAGTAAGGTTTCGTTTGAATTCCGGTTTCTTCTAGTGATTTCTTTTGGATTCTATTAGAAAGAACTGTAATGAAGTGTAATTGCATGAAGTTTATAAGTTATGTAATTAGGCCTGGGTCGGTAATTAGACCAGCTTAGGTAAATAGGCTAACGTAGGTAATTATGCCAAAGTAGGTAAATAGCTCAAGAACCGAGTACTGTGCCGAGGACCATTATTAACCTTCAAGATGTCGCTAAACTCTAAATACTGCGGATCCATAAATTGTCACGACGGTGTCACGACAGTTTCCCCAAAAACAGTGTCCCCAAAGGAGTATCCTCTCCCCGAACTGAAATAATGTTACCTCTCTTCTTTTCAGTTCCACTTACAATATTCATGTAGTTTACTGTAACACGTGGTTTCGAAATACTAAATATGTTTCCAATAAATTGAGAAAATTAATTTCAGTTCTATAAAAAGTTGCACCTCCATCCAGTTGTATATCTGTTGGCGATACTTCTCTACATTTGCAAGACATGGCCGCAGAGGCTCTAAACAAGACAGTTGGTGCATCAAAAGGATCTCATGGATTCCACACACTGACCATAATAGTCACATTTAACGGTGGTAGAGCAAGAACTGTAAAAAAATTCCTATCGACGTCATAGGCGTTTTATGTCGTTAGATGTCGTTAGCCTGTTGGATCCAATCCAATCGCCAGATTACCTCGTGCTGACTAATTATGTGAAAGATAATGTCGACATCAACGACACTGACACACACATAATATCGCTAAACACTATTAAATGTCACCAGCTCCAACTTGCCATAATAGAATGCATTCGATTGCAATTAGCTCTCTGTTGGCAATCTAGACGAAATAGTGTATAATTTCCGATACAGAACAAAATCTTATTAATTAGTCTATTGGTACTTTTTATGTAAATTTTAATTTATTGTTAACAGCTGCGTTTTGACAGCTGTTTGATTGAAAAAACGAATATACAATACCAGACATTACCCGGCTCAGTTAGACACCTTATAAAAGGAGTCATTCAAGGCTACATATTCTCCAGGGTTCAGACAGCAGATTAGTTCGCTTAACGTCTAAGGAGCGTAAGGTCGATTTCAACGTAACTGACATCCACTAGATGTCGTTAAACCCCCAATCAATCAATCAGTCAGTCAGTCAGTCAGTCAGTCAGTCAGTCAGTCAGTCAGTCAGTCAGTCAGTCAGTCAGTCAGTCAGTCAGTCAGTCAGTCAGTCAGTCAGTCAGTCACTCAGTCAGTCAGTCACTCACTCACTCACTCACTCACTCACTCAGTCAGTCAGTCAGTCAGTCAGTCAGTCAGTCAATCAATCAATCACACAGACTCAGGTTGACATCAACGCAACTTGTTACTATAGAAACAATTAATGCTGAAATTAAATCCACGGCTCCAGTTAGACAACTTTTAAAAGTCATCATTCTCAGCTACATATTTACCAATCGCGTTCAATATGCCAAAATAATTTCTGTCGACGTCAACAGCCTTTGATGCTATAAGATGTCGCTAAACTCTAGATCCATCCAATCGCTAGGTCTAGATCCTCCTCCTCTATCTACTGTGTAGGTCGAAGTTAACCCACAAGATGTCGCTAAGCTCCATATTCTGCTGCATTAAATCAACGATACAGCTTGACACCTTTAAAACGCGACATTCTTAGGTATATATATATATATATATATATATATATATATATATATATATATATATATATATATATATATCTGCAAATGGCGTTGGATCACTAGATTTCGCGCACTCATTTCCTATGTATTATAGGGTTGACGCGCAAAAAATTCTGCTGCATGAATTCGACGGCTGGAGACACCTTTAAACGCGCCACCTTCAGCTACATATCTACAAACCGCGATCGATCGCTTGGGGACATTGAGCTATGAAGAGTAAGTAAGGTCGATTTCAATGTAACTGACATCCACAAAATGTCGCTAAATACTAACTACTGCTACATAAAATCAACGGCTTCAGTTCGACACCTTTAAAACGCTATCATGCTCAGCTACATATCCATGAGACGCGCAATCGATGTATTTTTCTCTGACATTTAAAACGTAAGAGCGCTCTTGACGGAGCTACGGTTCATTTACAGAACTCTCTCGTCAACAACTTTTTCACGACTACTGCATCGGCTGGATGACGGATTCACGCAACAGCGAAGATAGAAATTATCGCCACCTATCTCCCATAATTATATAGCGCATAGATCTCTTTGCACTTAGTTTGAAATTATAAAAAGTGTGATATCCGTCTTCTTACATCCATCCATCGATCGCCAAATTTTCTATGATTATTTTATACCTAGACGTCAACGTAACTGATAAGCATAAAAATGCTAAATAACAAACGCCGCCATTCTCAGCTACATATTTACCAATTGCGTTCAGTCGTTCGATTCATCTCGTCACAATAAGTGAAGCATAAGATGGACGTCAACGTAACTGACATCAATAAGATGTCGCTAAACACTAAGCAATGTGGGGCGTGGTGGCTCAGTGGTAAGTTCGGCGCCTTTTGACCGGAGGGTTGCAGGTTCGAATCCCACTCTAGCCGCTGCGTACGGACCTTGGGCAAGTCCTTCACTCGCAATTGCTCTTGGCGCTTCGACGTGAAAATTCCGGCACAGTATCAAATGTTGTAGTCGGGAGCGCCTCTGAGTAGAAGTAGTAGTTGACTTCGAGAGGCGCTATAGAAATATCCGGAATAAATGCTACATAAAATTAACAATTTCCATTTAGACACCTTCAGAACACCGCTATTTCTCAGTTGCATAATCACCAGTCGCGTTCATTCGCCAGATCCAAGAATGCAGTCATACACCATCTTTAACAGTCCTACTGTTATTCTGTGTGGTACCAATTTCTTCTCCACTTTCGCTTTTCGAATGGAGACCATTTTGCACACAGTAGGCCTAATTGATTGTGAAACGCAGATGAGCTTACCTCCATAACGGCATGGCAGGATACGATTGCAGAAGTAATATGACTGCATTACAACGGTTATTGAGGGCGTCAATGTGACGGTATTATACTGGTGGTGATATTGCAATTGATACTTACGATGTCATTGTCAGTATTTGATATTGATGACAATATGGCTATTGACATTCTTCTTTTTGTGGTGGTGGCCATGATGAACGCCAACGTTTGTCTGCTTCGTGTATAACTATTTTCTATTTATAAATGCGTTTTATTTAACAGCGATTACTACGCACTTGAAATTTCAAAATTTTCTAAAAATCATGTAAAAGGATTTTTCCCGAAATATTCGACTTTATGCAAACATGGTAATTTTAGGCTGAGCGATACACGGTGGTTGTTACATTTTCGTACAAATCTGGTCACTCGATTCGGTCAAAGTTGAAATATATGACTTTTTGCATACCGGTTCCATGGTGATCCCAGGGGTCTAACGGTAAATTTCTCTCTCATCTTTTCTGAAGGATTTCATTTTAACACCTTTCCAAACGCATCTTTTAAATAATATCTTTTATTTCACTTACTGTTTTTTTAATTGACCTAACCTAGAAAACTAATTATATAGTGTGACTTTTTAACGAGGGCCTCCAAGCTTTATCTAGCTTAGGACCTTACAAAGTCTAAATCCGGCACTTAATTCCTCATCAAAATCTTCTTGCTTGACGTAGCCTGGTGTATCTGCCCTGTGGCGTAGCTAGCTTTTCGTGGGCCCTGTTTGGCCCTGTAAGGCCTGTAGTCTTGCGTTCTTACCAATGCTGTCATGGACTCTAGTGTATGCCATTCGCCACTTAGGCCTACTGCCTAATTCAAGGTCTTAGGTTACAGTCATAAATTTGCGTAATATTTCGCTATTCTACAGATAAATCAACCATAAATATCCAAAATTAGGTATTCTGTTCACACTAACTTCACTATAGGCCTAATAGTAGCAGTAGTTACTGTTTAGCAACATCTTGTGGGTGGATACCAATTGCGTGCATGGACATTGAGCTATACAAAATGGCCATATGATGCGAGATATCTGGCGATTGAACGCAATAAGCGAATATCTATAGCTGTGATGACAGTGTTTTAAAGGTATCTAACTGGAGAGGTGGATCTCATTATATTAATGCCCAGTGTACTAACGACATCTTTTATCTTGTGACCGGCAGAGTCGTTGAACTGAACTTGACGGAATTCCTATCGAAGCTACTAAAGGCAATTAAATAATACATAGCATCAGTATAAAACGTTTATGAAATTGACATAATTTATCCAGACGTCAGCGGCGCTTTTGGCCAAAAAATGTCGTTAAACTCTCGGGCCTTTGTTACCATAAATTGTCAGTAAACTCTGGGGCCTTTATTCGAAGGAACTTGTAAGTTGGAAACAGTGAGTCACTGGGTCAGCATCCACTGTTCGTTTTTTATTATTTAAGCAATCTATACATAGGCGTAGACGCTGGGGGTGCAGCCGGGGCACGTTCCCACAATAATTGAGACGGACTGTGCATCCAATGCAATAAGTGTAGAATAAATAGCCAAACCCCCCCCCCAATATTTTGGACAAGTTTACGCCAGTGAATCTTTCTGTTTAGTTAGTTGGTTTTGAGGCGCCCTTGTAACGGCAAAGCTGAGCTACGGCGCCATAAAAATCATCGATATTATAATTAGTAATTAATTAATCAATATGGCTTCGTTAAGCGATTATATATTTCAAAGCACTCACTTGGAAATGTTATCGGAAATGCAACAACACATGGAAGAAGCACAGTCGCAAAACACTAGCTGCTGCTATATATAATAAAGATCACAGTTCCAGTTAGACACCTTTAAAACGGCGTCACACGCTGCTGCATATTCAGCAGCCGCGTTCAATGGATGATCATCACCGAGCCACTCTTACAAAGCGTTAAGTTCGATTTCAACGTAAATGACATCCACAAAATGTCTCAGCGAATACGTGATAATCACGCTCTAATGTTTGTGGCATAGAATAGACGTAGCTCAGGTGAAGAAAATATGGATGGTTGAGGGATCTATGATTGCAATAAGAGATTCAACTCTAAACGCCATTCACATTAGTGGTCGTCACACTGCCCGACCCCCTTGGATCTTGACCTGGAACTGATTTCACCCCGCCTTTGCATTATGTTTTGACTAAGCACCTGTGAATAAGGCGTTTCCAGCAACTTCGCTTTTTCGGCGCTGTAGACATTTGTAGAGTACAATTACGGTTACATATGATGGGTGAATAAAATTGATTGGTTTTAGGTTTGATTTATTACCTATTGATTGATTTAATGTTCGTTGAATATTAGATTGATCACCTTTCATAATTATCATCGTCTACAACTGAAGTTCCTGATGCAAGTCACTGAGTGGCAATGAGTATGAATAATGATTGTTTTGTCGTTTGTGAAGTCCAATGTTCCTTTCAGGTTCTATCCAAACCTTATAACATCTTGAATCATATTTTCTATCCAGTACAGTCTTGGGAGCCGTTCTTGATTTAATTTTTAGTTTATTTTCAGTTAAAATATTTTTACAAACGAAGTACTGAAGTACAAGGAACTTCAAAAAGAAGGCTTTTAATCAATGACGAACAGTGAAAATGCCTGAACCAGTCGCTAGAGAACGCTTTATTCGCAAGGTGGCCGAACCTTCGCCAACAAACTGCGCTTTCCAGTAATAACTACGTTGTGTCAAAACCAATATTAGCGTAGCCTTCCTTCTTTATGTATGGATGGATTTTGTGCAGTAGTATTTGAGCAAGTGTTTAGCTACATCTCGTGAGGGTAAGTCTCGTTGACGACCTTGACCAACGTACAAATGTGGGACCACAATCCAATTCAGTTCAACTACAGCTTTTGTCATCAAAGGCCGTTCTTGTCGTTAGGAAAAGATTCTGAGCAATTCAACTATTCGATCGATTGAGTCTGTGTTGGTGTTTTTTGTGCTTTTCTTCTTCAAAATGAACATGCTAGATGAATAAGTTTAAAGAAATTATTTTGCAACTATATGTCTGTACAATATTGATACTTCCGAATAATGCCAAAAAAGGACATTCCGCCGAAGCGAATATCCGACTCGATTGCCGGTTGTGCCCTATTATGGATGTTCAGCTACGTTGAAATCAACCTTACGCTGCTCAACCGTGGTTCGGGCTCGAATCCACCGATTGAACGCGACCGGGGAATAGTATCTGAAAATGGCATCGCTTTGAAGGTGTCTAAATGGAACTGCGGGTTTTATTTTATTTGATAGTAGTTAGTGTTTAGCGACACCTTGTGGATGACAGTTGCATTAACATTGTCAGTGTCTGTATCACATATGTGCCGATTAACGCAATTAGAGAATATATATAGCTGAGACGAAAGCGATTTAAAGGTGTCTAACTGGAGCAGTGGATTTCATATAATTTCGTATTTCATATAATTGACCCGTGTGTTAACAATATCCTAACTGGCAGCATCGTTGGAGTGGACTTTACGGAATTGCAATCGAGAAGATTAAACGTAATTATAGAACATGCAGCATAAGTATAAAACGTGTTTTAAATTGTCCTAATTTTTGCCGACGTCAATGGCCTTTGTTGCCCTAAGATTTCGTTAAACTCTAGGGTCTTTGTAGGTTGCCTTAAGATGTAGTTAAACTCTGTAGCCTCTCTTACCATAAGAACTGATGTAGCTAAACTCTTGGGCCTTTGTTACCATAAGATGTCGTTTAAAAAGCGGTCTCAAGAAGTCCATAGAACGCTGAGGGAAGGACCCGAGGTGTCTAACTGGAACAATGAGTTTAGTATATTATTGACACGTGTATTAACGACATCCTGTGACTGGCAGCATCGTTGGAGGTGACATAACGGAATGGCTATCGAAGAGATTAAACGTAATTAAAGAACACTCAGCATAAGTAGAAAACCTTTTTTGAAATTGTCCTAATTTTTGCCGACGCGAATGGCCCTTGTTGCCATAAAATATCGCTAAACTCTGGGGCCTTTGTTGCCATAAGATGTCGTTTTAAAAGCGGTCTAAAGAAATTCTTGGAACTTTGAGGAAGGACCCGGGGAGGCCACGCCCCCCTCTAGTCTAGATAGGGTTGCCAGACGTCCGGCAAAAGGAGGACATGTCTTCCTTTTTGGCCTCATGTCCTCTGTCCGGCAGGCAAAGCTTAAAACCTGACTAATCCATGATATGAGTAATGTTACGATGTGAGGAGTTGAAATGCAGAACCAGACAAATCCATTTTCAACTATTCTGAGAAAAGTGAGAAAAACCGAGAACGTAAAAATGCGACAAAAATTAAACAATATACAACTTCCACTGATTATTTACAAGGAATCAGAATTAATTGAACCTGTTTTTGAAAATCCTATCATTTAGGGTGAGTTGATATAAAGGTTTAAACTTTGGAATTATCGGGTTTTGCACATCAAATCATAATTTATCTGGTTTTGCAGGTCAAGGCGCAAGGTAGCATATCAGTTTTGACTTGAAAAAGGGCCAGAGCTGAATTTATTACAGCTCTTTTTTAACACATACATGATCTGAGTTATACTACTCTAGCAGCTCCGTTGTAATTTTTATCAAAAGAGCAATTTTATATAAAACCTTACTAGTTTAAATGAAAGCACCGACTCTTTATGAGTGTTCATTTTAGTAACAATTTATAATTCAAAGTCAATGATTTAGGTTACTGCTGCTTTTAAAAAGTTGTTTATTCCTGATTGTCAGAACATCTTCCAGTGGCACATCTGAGCACTTGAAAACAGTAGTTTCATTCTTCCGTATAGTACCAGAATGAGTGCATGAAGCAAGGCGCAAGATAAACGAGTCCGATCTCGTGGCAACTGTGTGTCTTCAAAACAAAAATACAAAACAACTAGTTAAGCCAAGTGGCGACAAACATCCTTCAAACAATCTATTGTACGCACCAAGTAAATAGTACACAGAGCAGTCCATGATTTTTATAGCAGTTGATACTGGGTCTGGTTAATAGCCACATGGCCGCAGTAGCGTTCCTCTTTCAGTGACCTTCATTAACTGGGGAAGCAAGTGCAGTTCAATTCAGGATGACAAAATAAAATTGTAACTACAAGCAGGCTAACTCGGACATGGCAGGAATAAATTTCCAGGAAAGGATCAAAGGCATTGAACATCATTCTGAAGGTCAGCAGAAGCATGGCACCCAAACTCCTCTGAGATTAGCCAATCGAGCAATGACGCAGTAATTTAGTATGAATTGTCAACTCACCGTTTCTGTTTACCTAATTCTCGGTTTGATCCTTTTGCTTTGCGTTTTCGACTTCTCTGTTACCATCAGAAACCAGAATATTGTCAAAACAATCGCTAAATCGATTAATATTATCTGCATTCGATGTTGTTTCGTTCAAGTCCGCCATTTTGTATACCGTATAAATAGACGCTTCCTATTGGTCAATGTAATTGTCTGATTCTGCACGAAATATCAGTCTGTAATTGTCTGGTTTTGCATTACTAACCAAAGTTTGTTATAGAATTATTCATGGTATTATCTGGTTCTGCACCTCACACGCTGGTACCAAAAAGTCGATTTATGAAAAAATTGCACTTATCGGGTTTTGCATTTCAGCTCTTCATGTATCTAAGGAAAAAAAGTCCTTGCAATGTATCAATGTATCAATGTTCAAAGTGCTAATTTTATTTCTGGTAGGTTTTCAACGTGCTTCACTTCTTGGTTACTTAGGAGACCCTCTGACTCCGGAGTGAAACATTCAATGCGTCCTCCTTTGTCATCCTTTCCGGCTTTCTGTCTCCTCCTTTGGCTACCCATGTATCTGGCAACCCTAAGTCTAGAGGAAGCCCTTTCCAATTCACAACACCCATAACAGAGAAAAAGTTAAGTGCTGTCAAGAGAGACAGCGTGGGATACAGTGGAAATGAATCTGGGCGTGGGCACAATCGGTCAATTTGGAAACAACTTTTTAACAGTCACAGAAAAAATAGCTCGCGTCTGACTGCAGATCATACCTGTGAAAGTTTCTCTTTCGCATATGGCTACCTTCTATTATACTTGATGACTTTCGTATTGGGAGCGCCCCTGATTGTTGGGCACTGGATGGAATCGCTTTATAAGTTTTCAAATACAATAGAATTCAAATACAAATGGTCTTCTACAAAACAACTCTGCTGCCAAAGGGATTGGAATGAGAAACACAGATGATATTCAAAGGAAATTGTTGCAATCAGTGGGTCATCGTCACTGTTCTTTTCATGTGTTTTCTTTTCCATTATTTAGACATTTCAATTAATATGAAATTAATTAATTATAGTCGTTTGACTGTCTACCTACCTGACCCACTTGGATCTTGACCTGGGGCCGATTTCACCCCCGCTGTTTATTATGCTTTGACTAAATGCCTGCGAATAAGCTGGTTCTGCGACTTCACTTTTTGGGTGCTGTATAATTTTCTAGATTACGATTACGATGAAAGAGATTAATTGATTTTGCTGGGGCTTAATGATTGAATGATTAGATTGGCTGATCCTGGGAACTAATTGATTGACTTAGTGTTCGACTGAATAATTGATTGATTGATCACCTTTTATGATCATCACGGTCTTCAACTGAAGTTCCTGGTGCAATGATTGTTTTGTCGTTTGCGAAGTCTATTGTTTCTCTTATGTTCTGTCCAAACCTCATTACATCTTTAGTTATATTGTCTACGCATTAGAGTTTAATTGGGAGCCGTTCTTGATTTAGATTTTTATTTTACTTTCAGTTAAAATATTTTTTACAAACGAAGGGATTAGTTAAAGTACAAGGAACGGGAAAAAGGAAGTATTCAACCAATTAAGAACCGTGACATTGCCTGAATGAGTCTCGCTAGGTGGTGAACGTTCACAAACAATCGACCCAGCGATTGAACGCGACTAGTGAATACGTAGCTGATAGTGGATGTGTTTTAACAGCAGTAGTTAGTGTTTAGCGACATCATGTAGATGTCAGTTTCATTCATTTTGACCTAACACTCGAAGTGTGTTACATTTAGCGATTAAGCGCAATCGACGAGTATCTATAGCAGCGACGAAAGCGTTTTAAAGGTGTCTAGTTGCAGCAGTGGAGTTTGTAAATTAATGCTCCGATTTTATTCGAATTTTTGAAATTCTTACCAAATCAATGCGAAAATATCGTCCTCGACATATTTTCACATGCATACATGTCATGTGATACACGCCGTAATTACCGTAGACAGTTTTGAAGACCCTAACGTTCATAAAAATCGTAGGAGCGTGAGCTGAATACGGGAATATGTGCATTTGAATCCCTGTAGTATAAGGTATGATCAGGCAAGTTTTGTTAAATTAGGACATCCCAGGCCGTAATTAGTGTATAGCGACATCTTGTGGATATCAGTTATGTTGAAGTCGACTATACATTTCATACATAAGACAGACGGAGAACATAGCGAGTGAACGCGGCTGGCCAACATAGGTAGGGCAGTAGCGGAGCGATTGAACGCGATCGGCAAAATATAGCTGACAATGGCAGAAATTTAAATGTGTCTAACTGCAATCGTGGGTTTTATGCATACAGCAGTAGTTAGTGTATGGCGACATCATTTGGATATCACTTACGTTGAAGTCGATCTTACACTTCCGACAGTAGCCATCAGAATATATATAGCAACTGCTCGCGGCTGGTAAACACATAACTGAGAATGGTTACGATTTAAAGGTGTGTAAACGAAACCCGTGGGTTTTATGAAGCAGAAGCTAGTGTATAGCGACATCTTGTGGATGTCACTTATGTTGAAGTCGACCTTAACCTACACAGGGTAGTCACCATATAACTTAGCGATTGAACGCGACTGCTGAATATGTAGCTGAGAATTATAGCGTTTTAAAGGTTTCTAAACGGAACAGAGGGAGTAGTTATATGTAGCATTAGCTGGCGTTTTGCGACATCTTGTGGATTTCAGTTGCGTTGACATCAACCTAGCAATCCTATCTGATGATTAAAACGATTAGCAAATATTTATAGCTAACATGAAACTGTTTTAAAGGTGTCTAACTGGAGCGGTAGATTTCATGTATATACGTCCCGTGTATTAACGACCGGATGTATCGTTGATGGGGACTTGACAGAATTGCAGAGATTAAATGCAATTAAAGACTATACAGCATCAGCATAATATTCTTAATTTTTGTCGGCGTCAAAGGCCTTTGTTGCCATAAGATGTTGTTTAAACAGCGTTCTCGTGAAGTCGATAGAACGCTGAGGAAAAGACCCGAGAGAGGCGACGCGCCTCCAGAGGGAGCCAGTTAAACGTTGCGAGGCCAATGAAACAGAGGAAAAGCCAAGTGCTGGCAAGGGAGACCGCGTTTGGATTCGTTGGAAAATTTATGAAGTTGGTTATGAGATATTGCGCAGAATCGGTCAGTTTGACCACACTTTACAGTCATATGAAAAGATCGCGTACGACTGCAGATCATACCTGTGTGAAAGTTTCTTTTTGGCCTTATAAGTGAGTGCCCATGGGCGAAGAAACCGAAGGACGGACGATGGATGTCATCGACGCTGAGAGATGGTGTCTCCTTAAAAACACCGGGAGGAAGGCAACGGGAAACCACCTCCCTATCTATCCCGAGGTAAATGTAAAATGACGCCAGAAAAGAATTCAGTGAACAACGTGAACGATTCAATCCAGATACTGGAAAGAGTCGCGTTCGGCAGGGGGAGACAAGGCTCCCTCGGTCGTCATCCAGCGAAAACCTTACAAGAAAAAGAAAAGCTAAAAATAGGAACGTGGAATGTAAGAACGATGCTGAGACCGGGAAAGTTGGCTAATGTCGTGGGAGAGATGAAGAGAGCAGGTTTGGACATTTTGGGCCTGTAGGAGGTCAGGTGGAAAGAGGGAGGAGACTTCATGAGTGACGGCATTAGGGTGATGTACACTGGAGGAGAGAAGAGTCAAAATGGTGTGGCCATCTTGCTGTCGGAGAGAGTCGCCAAATGCGTATCAAGGGTGGAGAGACGTGAGGATAGAATGCTCATAGTGACATTGCAAGCACACCCAGTCGACATAACAATAATACAAGTGTATATGCCAACATCAGCACACGAGGAGGAGGAGGTGGACGACATATACGAGATGATAGAGGAAAGGCTTAGAGACATCAAAGGCAAAGATTATGTGATTGTCATGGGAGATTGGAATGCAACAGTTGGTGAAAAAGAACAGGAAGAGGCTACAGGAAAATATGGACTGGGGAACAGAAATGAGAGAGGAGAAAAACTGGTGGAATTCTGCAAGAGACAAAAACTCATGGTAACAAATACTTGGTTCCAACAGGAAAAGCGGAGAAGATACACATGGAAGGCACCGGGAGATGGAGCAAGATACCAACTGGACTACATCATGATCAGACAAAGGTACAGAAACAGTGTCAAGAACTCAAGAACTCTCCCAGGAGCCGATGCAGACACAGACCATAACCTGGTTGCCATGACAATACATCTCAGACTTAAGTTCATAAAGAAGCAAAGGATAGTTAAACAGAAATGGAATAGAGAAAGAATGCAAACAAAGAGTAACGAACTCTCAGAAAATATAGAAGAACGGGTGGTGGAGTTGAGTACGGAGATAACAACAGATGAAAGGTGGAGGAGTCTGAAGGAGATCGTGATTGAGGAAACGACAAAGACTGTGGGGTTCCAGATGGGTACAGGACCGCGCAAGCCATGGGTTACAATGGAGATGCTCAGGGATATGAAAGAAAGAAGAAAATGGAAACACAAGAGCACAGAAGAGGCAAGGAGTGAATACAAAAGGCTGAATAATCAACTAAGAAGAACAACAGATAAGGCAAGAGAGGATTGGTGGAAAGAGCAGTGTGAGGAGCTAGAGATGCTACAGAATCGAGGAAGACACGACCTGGTATATGGAAAGGTCAAAACACTGACAAATAAGAAGAGTATGGGTGGCGGAAGCACAATCAAGGACAAGGATGGCAAGTTGCTAGAGGACGCAGACGATATCAGGAAAAGATGGAAGGAATATGTTGAGGATTTATATATGGGAAAAAGTAGCCAAGAAGATCTCGGGGAAGAACAAACACCAAGTACCGATAACATAGGGCCGGACGTACTAAGGGAGGAGGTTCTGGCAGCAATCAGTGATATGAAAAACAACAAAGCAGAAGGAATTGATAATATCCCAATTGAAATACTGAGGAACCTGGGAGAGAAGGCAATGACAGAACTAGTGCGGTTATGCCAAGACATATATAACACGGGAGTTTGGCCAGAAGATTTCCTACAGACCATATTGATCCCGCTCAAGAAAAAGCCAAATGCAACAACATGTGAAGACCACCGAACTATAAGCCTCCTCACTCATGCATCCAAGATTCTACTAAGAGTTATCACGAAGAGACTGCAATCCAAGGCAGAAACAGATGACTGCTTAGGGGAGGATCAATTTGGTTTTAGAAAAGGAAGAGGAACAAGAGATGCAATTGCAGCGGTGAGGATACTAGCGGAAAGAAGCCTCCAGCATGGCCAAGACGTCTATGTGTGTTTCGTCGACTATGAGAAGGCTTTCGATAGGGTGGATTGGAGGAAATTAATGCATGCATTACGACGAATAGGGGTGGACTGGAAAGAGCGAAGACTTATTGGAAACCTGTACATGGGACAGAAAGTAAAAATAAGAATAGATGGTGAATACTCAGAGCCGGGAAGAATAGGCAGAGGAGTGAGGCAAGGATGCCCGCTCTCTCCAATACTCTTCAACATCTACATCGAAGAGCTTGTACGGGAGGCGATGGAAGAAGTGAATGAGGGAATAAAGGTTGGAGGTAGGTTGGTGAAAGCGCTGAGATTTGCGGATGATCAGGCAATGTTAGCAAGAAGCCAAAAAGGACTGCAGAGAATGATGGATCGCCTGAATATGATCTCAACAGAATACGAAATCAAAATAAATACCAAGAAGACAAAGGTCATGAGGATAAGCAAAAGAGAAGAAAAAGAAGTTAGAATAACCGTAAATGGAGTGGTCATCGAACAAGTTGAGAGATTCTGTTACCTAGGAAGTATGGTCACGAGGGATGTGAAGTGCCATGCGGAGATAAAAAGAAGAATAGCCATGGGAAAAGATGCATTCTATAAAAGAAAGGAGCTCTTGAGAGGAAAATTAAATAGAAATCTGAAGAAGCGAATGGTTAAGACGCTGGTATGGAGTGTGGTCCTATACGGATCTGAAACGTGGACTATTAGAGGGGAGGACATCAAAAGGATAGAAGCCTTCGAAATGTGGATATGGCGTAGAATGGAGAGAATCAGCTGGACAGAGCACAAGACAAATGACGAAGTACTGCAAATGGTGGGAGAGGAGAGATCCATGATGAGGACAATCAGAGAGCGCCAAAGAAGATGGATTGTGTCAACCCAATCCTTCCGTTGACAATCCTTCTGATTAAATCCTTGTTCTCTGTGTACTTAACGCCTATTTAACGTTCACCTTTTGAACACTAATTCTACGTATAAGTATAACCTGAACTAATCAGCAACACAGTTTAATATCTTTTCAGTTTAATAAGAAACAAACAGACAGAACTCAATTCGATTACAACTCAACTAGTCAGCCACACTACTACAGCGAACACCGAATTCAAACTTCTCTAGTCAGCATAATTCTTCGCGCCTCTTGACACACCTGCCTTCTGTGCGCATAAGCGAACTCTAATAATATACATATAGCGCGCCGCTGCCGATATCGGCCGGCCGCGCGTGTCACTAAGACTAAACGTTATACATCTATCATATATACATATACACGTGAAACTAAAGTAAGCGTACTAAATATATACGCTAAATATCTCGCACTGCAAAACTGTACACAAAACTCAGTTCACATTACCTCCTTCCTTTTTCTGGAATTGAGCAAATTAAATTTCAAAATTTGCGAAATTACCAAAATACATGAAACATATATATATATCTAAATAATTAATGAACAGTCTTACGATTACTTATAACCTTGACAAACAATCAGCAATAATATTCAATCTGCCCTTCTTGTACTTCACCTCAACATCAAAAGTTTGTAAGGCTAACGCCCAACGCACAAGTTTAGCAGACTTAGACATTGACTCAGTCAAATATGTAAGAGGATTGTGATCAGTAAAAATGAAAATTTTCGATCCAATTATAATTTCTTTTAACTTGTTTAAAGCCCAAACAATAGCATAGGCTTCCTTTTCCACAGTAGCCCATCTCTTCTGGGTATCAGTTAACTTCTGACTGATAAATGACACAGGGCGTTCTATTCCCTTGTCGTCCATCTGTGTTAAAACAGCACCGACTGCAAAGTCACTACTATCGCAGTACAAATTGAATGGTTTTCCCACTTCAAAAACATATAACACTACTTTGGATCGCACAGCCTCTTTAAGTAAATCAAATGCTTGCTGATGTTCAACAGTCCAATCAATCTTATCAGAAACACGTTTACTAGTTAAATCAGATAGCGGTTTCGCAATCTGTGCAAAGTCCTTAATAAACTGTCTGTAATAATTAAAAAATCCAAGCAGTTGCTTAACTTGCTTCTTAGTTTCTGGGATCTTCAAATTACTCAAACTTTCAATTCTGTCTGGATTCATCTTTATCTTACCAGACCCAACCACATGACCGATAAACCTTACCTCACTCTTACCAAATATGCATTTTTTCAAATTCAAAGTAACGTTATGCAATCTCATTTGCATCAAAAATGCATCTAGATGCTGCAAGTGAACTTTCCAACTGTCAGAATGCACAGCAATGTCATCAACATACGGTTCTGCAAAGTCACTTATAGGCTGTAAAACTAAATTTATCTCCTTAACAAAAGTTCGTCCTGAATTTATCATTCCAAAAGGAACACGAGTAAATTCATACAGTCCATTATGTGTTACAAAAGCTGTCTTCCATTGATCAGATTGTTTTACAGGACAAGTCCAATAAGCACTTCGACAGTCCAAAATGGAAATCACATTAGACTTTCCAACTTTGTTCAAAACGTCTCTGACAATCGGCATCGGATATTTACAATCCACTGTGAATGAGTTAATGTATCTGTAGTCACAGGCAAGTCTCAAAGATCCGTCTTTCTTTTTAACAATAACCAAAGGGCTTGCCATTCTGCTCGATGATGGTTTAATAATGTTTGTTTTTAACATTTCTTTGATCTGACGTTCCACTTCTGCTCGATAAATCAAAGGAATTCGATATGTTGCAAATTCCTTTCCATGAAATCCTGGTTTTAGTTCGATTTCATGTTCAACCAATGTACATAATCCGGGTTTTTCTGAAAATCTGTCACAGTATTTGTTTAAAACGTTCAACAACTGTTCTTGCTGAGTTACTGTCAAATGGCTAATTTGTTCAGGATCGAGGTTAAGTGAATTCTTGTCATCTTGAACCTCATTCCTCATTGGTAATTCAACCACTGAACCAAAATCTTCATCTTCTTCAACGATTAGACCACAACTTAATGCTCGAGTTACATATTTTCTGATCTTGTTGGCGTGAATTATTCTTCGACCATTTTCACCCATATCGACTAAATAAGAGTACTTTGATCTTCGATGTATGATCGTACATGGACCATGCCATCGAGAAATAAGTTTGTTCGTTGACGTTGGATACAAAACTATGACTTTCTCACCAGCTTCAAATTCTTTGTGCTTTGCTCTCTTGTTATACTGATTCGTGTATTGTAATTGCTTTTCTCGAGAGTAGGATTCTGCAAACAATAATGCTTTCTCCATATTTTCTTTGAGTTCTTTCAAATACTTTTCTGGTTTAACTCCAACATGGGGTGGTAAGTTTATTTCTCTAGTCCAACTCTCTTTTAATATTGCCAATGGTCCTCTCGGAATTTTCCCATAGACAAGCATATATGGTGATACTCCAGTAGTTGCATTCGGCACTTCTCGTAATGCCCATACTGTGAAAGGAATTATCTTGTGCCATTTCCTCGGGTTGTCTATTATCACATGATGGATCATCTTTTTAAATGTCTGATTCCATCTTTCTACTAATCCAGCAGCCTCTGGGTGTCCTGGTGTTTCGAATCTTGGACTACAGCCCATTAAATCGAGAAATTCTCTTGTCAGACTGGCTGTGAAGTTCGTTCCTTGGTCACTTGTAATCACGGACGGCACACCAACGTTCATGAATAATTCCATCAACGCTTCACACACAGCCTTCGCTGTCAGCGATTTCAATAAAAAGATTGTAGGCCATCTGGTGCACGAGTCCACAATGCATAAACAATACTTGTGACCTGCAGCAGATACCGGATCGATCGGGCCAACGAGGTCCATCGTCATTCTCTTGAAGGCGACCTCTTCTCTTGAGACTGGAGTGATGGGCACTCTATCCATCACCAGACTCCTTGCCTTTAATTGACACTTCTCACAAGACTTACAAAATTTCACAATGTCTCTTCTCATCTTTGGCCATACAAAAGACAACTTTATTCGTTCTCTTGTTTTCTCTTCTCCTAGATGTCCTCCAAATACCGACTCATGTGCCAACTCCATCACTTTAATTCGTCTCTCTTTTGGTAACACTAGTTGATATATCGTCTGGTCTAATATCTGATATTTCTTATGCAATAAACCGTTGATCACACAGAATTCAGATTCTTTCTCTTGTGCTAACTTCCACCACGGCTTCAACGATTCATCATTTCTCTGTTGCTCTTCGAACTTCTTCGAATCGGCAATCTGCACCTTTTGTTCTTCGTCCATCTCTTCATCTCTATACAAGTCTCCTATCCCCACATCACATTCATTGTCTTCTTCAGTTTCATTTAATGTGCCATTCTCGCATGCAACCATCCCTTGCTCATTCATCTCTGATGTTACACCATCTCGCAATAAGCTTCGTTGCTCATTACTTTCGTTTTCCTCATCACTTGAACTTTCAGTTTCACTCTTCTCATCAACATCTACCATTTCCTGTTTCCGACTCTGCGCTCTCGTCATTACATTTGCTTGTACACTCACATCTCCTTGTATCGTTTTAACTTTCATCTGTGGTACGGCTTTTAATTCGGCAATTATCTCTGGATGCAACAAGAATCTTTCTGTACTGCCCATCTTTGCAATACTAGCACACATCAAGGTGACATAAGGTGTAAGTGAACACTGGATTTCACGTGGAAATCCCTCTTCTTCCACGTCACTACCACACAGTCTAACATCGACTTTCACTAACTTCGCAGGAATGGCCTCTCCTGCCACACATTGCAAATTCACTTTTCCAATTTGTTCCACCTTCATGCCTTCCAGTAATTCTTCACTAATCACCGGAATTTCTGCACCCGAGTCGCTCAGTGCTTTGACTTTCACTGGCTCTTTACCGTCTACTGCACGAATTTCAACCTCGACATATTGCAAGAACGATTTCTTCAATATTCGACTGTCATCCTTTCCTATGACTTCTCTCCGAATTTCAGCATCCAATAGAATTTCTTTTTGAATACCACATTTCATTACTGACTTTACTTCAGTCTCTTGGTTTTCTTGACTCGTGGTTTGATTACCTGTATCACTAACCACTTGAATCAAATTCACCCTTGTGTGTTCTTGATTTCTGCTAGAACTAGCTGCTGCCACTGGAACTGGACAAAATTTAACCAAATGTTTGTCTGAACCACAGTTGTGACAACGCTTCACAAACATAACACCTCGTTGTTCATTTCCTTCATTTCTCTTATACTGCGTAAACGATGTGTTGCCTTCCCTCTTGGCAAACGGCGCTGACGATTTGTTAAATCCCTGACGACCAAACGTCACTTCTCTGGTCTCATTGGGTACAGGGACACTAGCCTTGACTTCTTTACCTTTGAACTGACTCCCTGTTCCTGGATTACTTTTCCACTTTCCACTCTGGCTTTGGTTTACGGAACGTTGAGAAGGATAACTGTTTATGTTTGGGAACGCAAACCCAATTCGATTGTTTACATGAATGTCTGCTAGGTCTGCCACTGCACTAGCTTGAAGACAGTCAGTTCCTTCCTTCGACAATACAAACTGTAGTGGACCTGGCGGTAAACATTCTTTCAGCTTATCCGCTACCAGCAAATCAAAGAGCGTATCATACTCTTTGTTCACGTTTCGACTTCTCACGTAATAGTTTAGCAAGTTCTTCAGTCTTGCCGTAAACATCGTATAAGTCTCTTCTGTCGTCTTCTTAGCATCCACAAATCTGGCTCTGTATTCTCTCGAAGTCAATTTAAATTCTTTTAATAAGTGCTGCTTGACTTTATCGTAATTGTCTAGATCATCGAATGACAATCTATTCAGAACAGTTCGAGCTTTCGGCGTCATCAATGGTAATAATAATTTCACCCAAAACGGCTTTTCCACAGCAAAACTACGAAACGCGTTCTCGACTGTTTCAAAATATAATGGCACCTCCATCATATCAGTTGGCATTTGAGGCAATACATGCTTCATTGCATCACCTATTTTCTTAATTTTTGACACCAAAGTTTCACTTTCTTGCTGTTTCCTTCTTTCTGCTTCCCGTTCTTCTCTCATTTGCGTTTCTTTCAATGTCAATTTTGATTTCTCCAGTTTCAGACGTTCCTGTCTTTCTGCCTCTGTCTTTTCCAAACTTTCTTTCTGAAATTTGAGTTCTTCTTGTCTGATCTGTTCTGCGCGTTCTAACTCTAACGTTCGCGCTTTTTCTTTTTCTTCTTCACGCATTCTCTTTGCTTCAATCTGTTGCTGACGAACCTCTTCATCACTTTTTCTAGCTCTTTCAAATTCAATCATCTGCTCCAATCTTCTTCTTTCAGCATCTTCCCTATCTCTTTTCAACTGTTCTAACTGAATCTCAAACTGATGCTTTTGCAATTCCAGTTCTGCCTTACGCACTTGTTCTGCTTTATCTTCTCTCTCTCTTTGCAGACGCAATTCCTCTTGCCTTGCAAGTTCCGCTTTCTCTTCTTTCTCTCTCTGCAAGCGCAATTCTTCTTGCCTTGCAAGTTCCGCTTTCTCTTCTTTCTCTCGCTGCAAGCGCAATTCTTTCTCTTCTTTCTCTCTCTGCAAACGTTCTGCTTTCTCTTCTTTCTCTCTCTGCAGACGTTCTGCTTTCTCTTCTTTCTCTCTCTGCAAGCGCAATTCGTCTTGTCTTACACGTTCTGCTTCTTGTCTCCGTTTATCTTCTCTATCTTCTTTCATCATCATCCACTGCATCAACATCTCCATAGACATAGGCGCAGGAGGTTTTTCAATAACCTTTTCTACGGCACCGCCAACTGCACCTTCTTCTTCGACTTCTTCCTTAACCCACACTTCAGCGAGTTCCTGTATCATGTCACCACGTGACATACCTTCTAATTGTTCTTCCTTAAAACCGGCTTTCAACAAACGCTGTTTTTGCCTTTCCGTAGACATCTTCTTAATATCTGCTTGTCTTTCAGCACTTAGTTTCTCCATCTTACTTGTTTACTTTGGTGATTTCTCTTTTCAAAGAAGTCACAGTTTTTCTTGTTGTGTGAATCGATAAACAAACGGGATTTCTTTTATATTTGTTCGTGGAAAACAACGAAATATTTATACCGTTTCTCGTGTTCCACCGTCGTTGATATCGTAGACACGTCACACAGCACACAACGCGTAGATTCTTCTAACACCGTCGTAGATTCTTCTAACACCGTTGTAAATTCTTTTATCACCGTCGTAGATTCTTCTATCCGCCGAAGGAGGTGATAACGTGAATTTTAATCCACCGTGAGTTTATATCCACCGTGAGTATTTATCCACCGTGAGTATTTATCCACCGTGAGTTCTTATCCACCGTGAGTTCTTATCCACCGTGAGTTCTTATCCACCGTGAGTTCTTATCCACACCGTCACTGCCACCAATAATGTCAACCCAATCCTTCCGTTGACAATCCTTCTGATTAAATCCTTGTTCTCTGTGTACTTAACGCCTATTTAACGTTCACCTTTTGAACACTAATTCTACGTATAAGTATAACCTGAACTAATCAGCAACACAGTTTAATATCTTTTCAGTTTAATAAGAAACAAACAGACAGAACTCAATTCGATTACAACTCAACTAGTCAGCCACACTACTACAGCGAACACCGAATTCAAACTTCTCTAGTCAGCATAATTCTTCGCGCCTCTTGACACACCTGCCTTCTGTGCGCATAAGCGAACTCTAATAATATACATATAGCGCGCCGCTGCCGATATCGGCCGGCCGCGCGTGTCACTAAGACTAAACGTTATACATCTATCATATATACATATACACGTGAAACTAAAGTAAGCGTACTAAATATATACGCTAAATATCTCGCACTGCAAAACTGTACACAAAACTCAGTTCACAGATTGGCCATATAATGAGAGGGGATTCTCTGTTGAGAAATATCATCGAAGGTAGAATGGAGGGGAAAAAGACACGAGGAAGGCCAAGAATGATGTTCTTAGACTGGACAATAAAGAGGGACGGCTACAGACAGATGAAAGCAGAAGCTCAACATCGAGAGGAATGGCGCCGTTGGACATACGAACCTGCCTAAGGGCAGAGAACCAAAGAAGAAGATATAGCTACCTTTTAAACCTGTAAATCAGGTCTCTCCATAAAATTCACATGCCTGAAGAATCAGTAATTCCGTCACTACCGTTTTAGAGTGGTGCCAGTTTCAAGCCTGGTTTAAGGAGGAGGCTGATGCTACTAATCATCTCAGGAAGAATGAGTGCCTGGCCATTGACCTGCAACAAAACAACCCTGCTGCTAAGGGAGTTTAATGAGGAACACAAATGACCTAGACTATTCGAAGAAAGTTGTAGGTTTTCTGTTGTTTTTTCTTATTATTTAGACATGTTAACTTTCTAGTTTGTTGGCTCCTCCCAGCCATTGTAATGCAAGGCTGTGTTACGGCGCCATTAAAATCATCGTTATTATTATTAGTAATTAATTAATTGATATGGCTTCGTGAACCGATAATATATTTCAAAGCATTCACTTGGAAATGTTATCGCAAATGCAACAACAAAAGCAAGAAACACAGTCGCTGCTAAATAAAATAAAACCCACAGTTCCAGTTGAACACCTTTAAACCGTTGTCATTCTCAGCTACATATTCAGCTGCCGCGTTCAGTCGTGAAAAGGAAAGGAGTCGGAGTTTAACCTTCGGAGCGAACAGACGTACGCGGCGAGTGTTAACTCAGAAACGTGTGCAGTCGAGCGGAACAATCATCACGGTGAGCTGTACCGCTGTATACATATTTACATAATTTGTAGAAGTTACTGATCTCTTATTCTGTTGCGTAGCCATTGCTTTCTTTGTATAATCAGTGTAGCTTAGACTTAATTTCATTGTTAGTTTTAAATCCTTGTTGCCCTGGCTAGACATGAGCTCTAGCGCGGGCCCCTTTGTCTCCGACTCTGCACTTCAGTTGCAGTCGGTCGAATACATTACGGACTACTTAGGGCTGGTGACTCCGTCTAAAAAACGGATGAAGCCTTGTGACGACTCGCCTGATAGTGGCAGGCTGATAATTGCGACCGACTCCGAAGAATCGAGTTGTGATGATAACGACGGGTTCCTAACGGTTAGCGGTAAGGCTGCCCGTAAATCGGAGAAGAAGAGGAAGCTCACTGGTGTCACCCTGGATTCCCTCAGGCATTCCCCCAGTAAGGTAAAGAAAACCACTGTGGAACGGCGCATGCCAATTGCGCCGAAGGCCTTGGTAAAGGCCCCCACCACACGGTCTGGAGGTAAACCTAGGTTAGTAAATAAGGGAGATCATTCGACAGAGATGAAAGAGGCGCCTGCCACTCGTGTGACGGTCTCTCGATCTGTAGAAGATCGATTGTTCATAGAGTTTATTGGTCTGCCTTTGTGTAAGGTAAACGCGACCGCTGTAAGGACGGAGCTGAACACGTCGTTCGGCCCGTTGTCTGCGGACCTGGTGAACCCATCGGCCACGAGTGTACGTGTACACCTTGCTGGCCCTGAAAAGGAGGCAAACAGAGCGCGTCTGCTCGCCTGTACCAAGATCTGTAATTACCAGATCAAGGTGTCGGAGCCACACGAGATCGTGCGCCACAGGGGCAAATATGTCCACAAGGTGATTAAAGGAGTGTCACATGCTCTGTCTGATTCGGACATATACGAGTCTGCGAAAGAACGTGAAAATCTGCCTGTGGTAAAGGTCGAGCGTATTCACAAGATAGTGAACAAGGTGAAGGTGCCAACTATGGCTGTCCTAATCAGTTTTTTGCCTGGTGCAATCGTCCCTGCACGATTGCATGTAGGTTTTCTTACATTCAAACTGCATACGTATGAGCCACCAGTTACCCGATGTTTCTGTTGTTTTTTACCTGGCCACGTGGCCAAGTTTTGCAGGGTCAAGACCCTGCGATGCAACATCTGTGCCGGTGAGCACAAGGGTGCCGATTGCACGAAGCGGGACGAACCGAAGTGCGCAGCCTGCGGCGGACCGCATCCCGCGCTGTCTAGCAGCTGTCCGAAGTACGTGCTAGCAAAGGCAGCGACCACCATCAGCGTACGCCAGGGCGTCCGATACAGCGATGCGCTCCGGATGGCTAAGGCGCAGATCAACAACGCTCAGCCTCAGAAGCCGACGACAGCTGCAGCCGAAACCGCAGCAACTACATCTGACGCTGCACTAACAACGACAACGACAACAACACAATCGCGTCCCTCTCCAAAGCCTCGACGGGCCAAGGCGACCCATCCAGCTGCAGACGTCACCGTGCTGCCGCCGGTTCGGGAGGAGATCGCGAAGACCGACGACGGTGGTTCCGCCCAGAGACACGCTTTGGACGCCCTCACCCGCGCCTGCGCCTTGTTCGTACAGGGAATGACGGCGATGGGAACGAATGAAGGCGCCGCTGTCACTCCGGCCAAGCTGATCGAGCTCATCCTCTGTGCCATCCATGGCGCCTTCAAGATCCCGCTCGATAAGACAAGCGACGTGATGACACCCGTCTACCCAGTCGCCTCGACAACTTCCGGCATATCGTCAGCCACGTCAGCCACTTCACCCGTCAACCGCCATCATTGATCTCCAGATTCTCCAGTGGAACGCGTGCGGCCTCGGGGCCCGGGTGGGGGAGCTGAGGCACCGCGTCTCCGGGATGCGGACACCGCCGGCGGTCATCTGCATCCAGGAGACGTGGCTCAGCCCGTCCATCAGTCTTGAGATCCCGGGGTACTCCTGTGTGCGGCACGACCGTACCACTGGAGAATTGCGAGGAGGAGTGGCGACGTTCGTGAGGACGGGTATCGCCTACTCCCTGATCAGCACTACTGACGTCCCGGAATCGATCACCATCTCGATCGACGGACCCCCAACAAAGATCAGGATCGCCAACATCTACCATCGACCACCAATACCAGGAGACCCCTTGCTGCCGGACACTTACTCGCCCTTCTTCCGTGACAAGTCTGCGATCGTTCTGGGAGACTTCAACGCCCACAGCACTCTCTTCGGGTCCGACAACACCGACGTACGGGGTCACCAGCTGGAAGACGACATTGAAGCCAGCAACTTTGTCCTACTGAACACTGGTGCCCCGACCTTCGTCAGCAACGCCACCGGGGCATCCAGCCACCTGGACCTTGCGATGGCCTCGACGCCCTTGGCGCGAAAGTGCACTTGGACTTTCCTCGACGATTCCATGGGCAGCGACCACTCACCGATCCTCATCACCATCGAGGAAGCAGTTCCGGTCGAGGAGTCCTTCATCCCGAGGTGGCTCCATCGAAAGGCCAACTGGACGGCCTTCAAGGACGACTGCAGAGAGGCGCTGACCATCGACCTCGTTACCGACGACATCGAGGTGAGCCACAGCAACATCACCGGTTCGCTCATGGAGATCGCCATGCGGCACATACCTCGGACGACCCCTCCCAAGGGGAAGACCAGGAGTGTGCCGTACTGGACAGACGAGTGCACTGACCGCGTCAAGGAGCGCACCGAGGCCCGCAAGAAGATGCAGAGGACCAGGGACCCGGCAGATGTTGAAGAATATCGTCACATCAAGGGAATCGCGCAGAAGACCATAAAGAACGCGCAGAAGACGTCCTGGAGAGAATACTGCACCACCTTGAACGACAAGACGAAGCTCGGAAGGGTGTGGGGCACGCTGAGAAAGATGTCCGGCACAAGGTCAAGACCACAAATTCCAACGCTGAAGAAGGAAGGAAACACCTACACGACGAACCAGGAGAAAGCGAACCTCTTCGGAAGATGCTTCTCTGAAGTCAGCTGCACTGGCAGCCACTCCGCGGAGTTCCAGGAGCGTAAGGACGCTTTTGAAGCCGAGCACTCTGAGGAGCTTCACGGAGAGCACCTTCTGACTGACGAGAAGCCCTTCAACGAGCCCTTCACCATCCAGGCTCTGAGAATCGCTCTCCTGCGCAGCAAGAAGGATACAAGTCCGGGTGAAGACACCATCACCTACGAGATCCTGGCCCAGCTTCCGCATCCGAGCCTGCTTGCCTTGCTGGAACTGTTCAACATGGTGTGGCAACATGGACGACTCCCGGCCTGCTGGAAGAACTCCATCGTTGTCCCTATCCTGAAGCCGGAGAAACCAGCCTTCGACGCCAACTCCTACCGCCCGATTGCCTTGACATCCGTCTTGTGCAAGCTGATGGAGCGGCTAGTGACGGACCGGTTGACCTGGCACATGGAAACCAACCACCTGTTCAACAGATTCCAGTCTGGTTTTCGCAGGCTTCGGAGCTGCCAGGACCACATCGTCCGACTCCAAGACGACATCCAGAGAGCCATCCACTCTAAATACAGCCTTACTGGTGTTTTTGTAGATCTCGAGAAGGCTTTCGATCTGATGTGGACCGACGGACTGCTGCACAAGCTGCAGTAACACAACATCACCGGTCAGATGTTCAACTGGATCCGGGACTTCCTGACCGACAGACACATCCGTGTCCGCGTGGGAGCAGAGCTGTCCGAACTCTTCCACATGGAGAACGGATCGCCACAGGGCAGTGTCATCAGCCCTGTGTTGTTCATCATCATGATGAACGACTTCCCGGATCCGGAGAACGGCGTGAAGCTTTCTCTCTACGCGGACGACAGCGCCATCTGGAGAGCAGGACCAAACCCGGACGTGAACCAGCGACACCTTCAATCCTACCTCGATCGACTGAAAAAATTCTTCGACGACTGGGGTTTCAAGGTGTCTACGACGAAGACCGTGGCCGTCGAATTCCATCGCTTCGGCACACCTACAGCACACCGACCGCTGAGACTCGGTACCTCCGGTCTGAGCTACAAGGATAGCGTCAAGTTCCTGGGTGTGATATTTGACCGGTATCTTACCTGGTCCGAACACATCAGGTACGTGGCGGATCGCTGCAAGAAGCGTCTCAACCTGATGCGCGCTATTGCAGGATCCCATTGGGGGGCGTCGAAAGACACCCTTCTGATGGTCTACCGAGCTCTCATCCGCTCCGTCATCGACTACGGCTGCATCGCGTACGAGAGTGCCTCGGCGAACCAGAAGAAAGTGCTAAACACTATCCAGTGTAAGGCACTTACGATAGCTTCTGGAGCGCTCAGAGGAACGAGCCTCTCCGCTCTGCAGGTAGACTGCGGGGAGATGCCACTCCACCCACGACGAAAGCAGCAGATGATGGAGTTCATCATGAAGATAGACGCCATCCCGGACCACCCTACGCAGACCATCACCAGCGGCCGGAAGACGAAAGCGGCCAAAGACGACATGGATCCGATCCGAGTGAAGGCGAGAAACATCAACAGCGAGATCGCAAAGCCTACGATCCAGCCACTCGCCTGCACGACAAGACCGATGTGGACACTCTGCCAACCGTTCATAGACACCACACTCAGGGATAAGATCAGAGACCTACCTAATGCTGTTAATGTCGTTGTTTTTTCAGATTCCCTCAGAAGGAAGTCCATGGTCGAAGACCACATCCGCTCTTACGACGGCCATGTGGCGATCTACACGGACGGCTCAAAGAACCCCGCAGGTAATGCATCGTGCTCCTTCTACGTGCCCTCTTGTGGTCACCACGGAAGCTACAGGATGAGCGACGGGTCGTCAGTCCTGGCAGCAGAAATGGAGGCCATAGGCAGGGCGATGGAATGGGCCGTTAGCGCTAACATACCAAATGTTGTTGTTTTTTCAGACTCCCTCGGTGTCCTGCAGAGTCTGGAGAAACAGCAGTCCGGGACAAGACAACATCATCTCGTCGACCTGATGCACGCCATAGATGACTACGGGCAACACGCAGAGTCGCCACCGAAGATCGTTTGGATCCCCGGTCATCTCGGCGTCCCAGGCAACGAGACGGCAGATGCCCTGTGCAAACAGGCGCTTCACAACACCGCCGTGGACCTCCCGATGACGCTCGAGTACCCAGAAGCACGACACCTCTACCGCGACCACTTCCTCCGGAAGTGGCAAACAGAGTGGACCACCTCAGACACCGGCTCCGACTATAGGGTCGTCGAGCCAGACGTCAGCCTGGTCCGCAGATACACCGACCAAAACCGCAGGAAGGAAGTCACCATCACCAGACTCCGAATGGGGCACTGCTGCCTCAACGCGCAGTTGAAGCTGTGGGGCCGCCACGAAACCGGAAACTGTGACGAGTGCGGTGACGCCCAGGAAACCGTGCGTCATTTCCTCTTGGAGTGCCCTTCTCAGGCTGGACTCCAAGACCAGCTCCTCCGAGAGTGCGCACGGAAAAACTGGTCTTTCGATCAGTACACCGTACTCAGTCAAACCAGCTGCCTGAATACCATCTACAAGTGGCTGGAGGTTTCCGGTCGGAAGATCTGAAGGCGGCCCCCTGCCCCCACCGGAAAGAAGAAGACCAAGAAGAAGACCAAGAAGAAGTCAAAGAAGAAGACAAAGAAGAAGACCAAGAAGAAGCTAGAAGAACATTAACTTTTAGTGTAAATAAAACGCGGAACAATATTGACAATATTAACCCTCGGGCTACCAAGGGGGGGGTGGTTACCACCCCCCCCTACGTTTTTCTGGAAAAAATTTTTTTAGCACATGGAATATAATTTTGACCTTTTAGGTAGCTGTAGGGAGTCCATTTGCGCAAAGTTTGAGGTAAAAGTCGTGATGATATCCCACGCCATAAAAAAGTTATACCCGATATAGCCTAGGTACCACTTATGAAATCAGGAATTTCTCTCGTCAGCTGTTAGCTGTTGTCAACTATAAAGGTATTCATCATTCTTTCTGGAAGAGAAACAACTATGCCATTCTTTAGAGGGAATGTAGGGCTATATTTACTTGCTTAGTTGTTTGTCTTTTGATAACCGGCAGTGATCATAATGAATAATAATACGCTTTTTCAGTGTGAAAATCACTGATGCAACATCACAACGTAAACCGATATGGTTGAGTATGGGGAAGGGCTATAAACAGTTGAAGCAGAATACTAACAGAGTAAAGCAGTGCTGTGAAGTGTTCAACAAGCCGGTTTGCAGGAAGCATTCGCACAAAACAATGAAAGTAACTTGCAATAACTGCAAGGACCACTTACGTTTTTGACTGCCGGGAAAAATTACATAATTTCTTGTTTCATGTTGATATAGCTGCACGCCTTTAGGTTTTGCCTGTAACTAAAACATACTTTGGAATAGTTTGTATTGTTGAAAATTAAGCCTCATTATATTTATTATATTTAGAATATTCTTGGATACATAGTTCATTTTCAAAACCCACATCATTTATATCTTTTTATCCAAATAGTACAAATTGTGTGGGATAATATCAGATATCGTTAAATGGACCGGTGCCTTTGTTAAAAACTGTATTATTTCGAGATGCATTCATATATTTTACAACTAAATATACCATTCTTTTCAGAAATGAATGCTGAATCAAATGCTGTATTACATGATATGATATCTTAAACCAAACACGAAATTCCGGGGGGGGTGGTAACCACCCCCCCTTGGTAGCCGATGTCGCAAAAAAACCTTGGTAGCCTGAGGGTTAACAGTATACTGAGAACTATCCTATGTAAATAGCAAGCCCCACAAATGTAACCAAGACGGGGAGGGGAGAAAACCCAACTCCGCTGACCGTGCATGGGAAAATCCTACCACCACTTTCCCCTACGGGGGTTTTCTTGGTTGGCAGCCGGCCGTCAGCTTAACCTGTCTTGGACCCCTATCGTGATCTATTATGTACATGTACATATGTTATTGTGTCTGACGTCAATCATCTTAGATATGACGGCGTCGTTAAATAAACGTATTACACACACACATTCGCTATAATTTATGAGGATATCCTCAAGCCTATGAAGAGGTGCAATACTAAGCGTAATTTCGACTTCAGCGTAACTGACATCCACAAGATGTCGCTAAACACTCCATACTGCTACATAAAAACCACGATTACAGTAATTAACCCCCTTGAAAACGCCCCCATTATCAGCTACTTACTAACCAGTCGCGTTCAATCGCCAAAACCGTGAGCATTGTTCAAAATAATTTCTGCAACGTCAACGGCCTTTGTTGCCAAGACATTGTTAAACTATGGATACGCCCAATTGCCAGATTATCTTTAATAGCATTTTTCGAAGCATAAAGTTGACCTCAACGTTATTGACATCGACAAGATGTCGCTAAACATTAAAAGAAGTGTACGGTCAAAGTCAACGTTACTGATATCCGGAAGATGTCGCTAAACTCTAAAAAATGTTTCTTAATACATGAAATCCACTGATTCAGTTTAGACACCTTTTAAACCTTTCCCTTCGCGCCTATACATGTAATTAAATCGTGTCGAATCGCCAGATAACCACAGAAACATACAGAGAAGATGTCGTTAATGATGTCTTGTGGATATCAGTTACGTTGAAGTCGACAGCATGTCTCATGCACGCGTAGCAGAAGGATCTACCGATTGAACACGAGTGGTGAATAATGTAGCTGATAGTGCAGGCTTTTAAAAGGTGTCTAACTGGAGCCGTGGATTGTTTCGTAGTCTAGTGATTGTAGTACTAGTTTCAAATGTTTAACGACATCTAATGGCTGCCAGGTCCGTTGACGTCGACCTTACCTTAGATTGCAGATTAGCGATTGTTTTAATACAAAGTTTAACGTTAATTGCACTCATCATCCTCTCATCATAAACAACCTAATCAGCGATTCTCATTAGGTTCTGCTGCAATATATTATCTGTAAATAGAATAGAATACAATCATCAGACATACTCTCGTTGATGCAGTTTTGTGTATAGGCGCCTCTGTAACGGCAAGACTGTGCTATGGCGCCGTATAAATTGGCGCTGTTGCTATCGTATTAATTATTATTAGTTTATTGTTATTTTAATTTTCTCAGACAGTTCATAATGGTAATCGTAATCGTACACTTCAATTTTCTAAGGAGCCACTGGAGAGCTAACCGTAGGGCACCAGCTTATTCACGAGCGCTGAATTTCGAGCAATCTGGCGATTGAGGAGTAGCAGTAGTTTCAGTTTAACGACACTGTGTGATAAACAAAGATCATAAGCGTCGCCCTCCTCCATTATACAGACTTTGGACTGGCACTGCCAGAGTACGCGCAGTGACGTAACCCCAGTGGTAGATATGTAACTGAGAATGGTAGCGTTTTGAAATGGGTGTATCACTGCATTCTTGGACCTTTTGTAGTAGTTCAGTATTTAGCGATTAGCGACATCTTGTGGATGTTGGTTACGTTTAAGTCGTTCTTGCGCTTTATGACAAGCGGTAAAAGAAAGCTTTACGATTGAACGCTTCACTGAAGGTGGTGGAAGATATTATATTCTGGCAACTGAACGCGAGAGGCGAATATGTAGCTGCGAAAGCAGCGTTTTAAAGGTGTTTAATTCCATTCATGGATTAAATCATGAACTTCTATATAGAATAAAACGCAATACGATAAAACTGTGCATACAAGTTCATGATTTAACGCAGCATTATTCAGTGTTTAGCGACACCTTGTTGATGTTATGTTGTCTAGTTATGTTATGTTGTCTAATTATCTTATGTTGTCTAATAATGTTATGTTGTCTAATTATGTCATGTTGTCTAATTATGTTATGTTGTCTAATTAGCGGCGATGGCCTTATTACCCACGTTGGCCTAATTACCTACGTTGTCTTATTGCCTACGTAGCCCTAATTACCGACGATAGCATAATTACTGACGCAGGCCTAATTACCGTCATTGGCCTTATCTGCTTTGGCCTTATCTGCTTTGGCCTCATTACCTACGATGACCTCATTGTAGTCCTTAGCCTAATTGTATATATGTGACCTCGGCCGAGAGAAGGGACCACTTGTCGCTTTCTAGATTAGCCGGAAAACACGTTTTTACGCTAAACGATTATATTGATTTTTGCGTCTAATTAGTCAATCTGTAGCTCGGACTCACTGAACAACAACGAATCTTATGCTACTTGATGCGCTAAGGCTATATTCAGGCATTAATGCATTGGGTATTGACACATTAAATTTTTTTATGCGATTTCCCGCCAAATGATATTTTATATTTTTGTGAAAAAAGTACATAAATTATGGGCCAAACGCTCTGAAATTTTTTCCTCATTTTACCTAAGGTGTAAGCATGTGGAAACTGCTAATAAGTCCATTTGCGACAAGTGGTCCCTTCTCTGGGCCGAGGTCACATATTGGCATAATTACCGACGTTGACCTGTGTTGACCAAATCACCGCCGTTGGCCTTGTTACCGATTTTGGCCATATTGCCTGCGTTAGCCTTTTTATCAACGTTGGCCTTATTACGTGCGTTGTCCTAATCATCGATGTTGGACCTATTATCGTCGTTGGCCTTATTACCGTCGTAGGCTTATTTACCAATGTTGACCTTACTACCCGCGTGGACCAAATTACCGTCGTTGACACTATCACCTGCGTTGGCCCAATCACTTACACTGACCTAATTACCTGCTTACCTGCATGGGCCTAATTTCTGATCATTCCATAATTACCTACTTTGACCTGCATAACTATGTTTGCCGAATTACCGACGTTGATCTTATTACCTGCGTTGGCCTAATTACTGACGTTGGCGTTGTTTCCTTCGCTGCTAAGTCATTAAGAACAGACGGTTGAAATACTGAAAAGAAACTTGTAATCTAAAAAAAATTAAGCTCATAGTACAGAGGCACAGGTATTTCAGTGAGTTATACCTCCGCACCCTTAATAAACCCGGACGTCTCCCGGAGTAGTATCCTGTTGAACAAGGGTTCCCAATCAGGGGTGCCCGCACCCCCAGGGGGTGCGAGATGGCATTTCATGGGGTGCAAGAAAGAGTAGGTAATTTTTTTATCGGCTGATAGAAAATCCGTCATGTTTATACATATGTCATGAAATTAACTCGTTACAATATTGTTTGCATTGAAGGTGAGGTCACATTTATTTTATTATAACAGATTAACCCTTCATTTCTCATTATGTCAAAACGAAGGAAATGGAATGATGAGTATGTGCGCGTTGGTTTCACTTGCACAACAGGAAATAGTGACTTGCAAAAACCCCAGTGCATTCTTTGTAGCGTCATGAATTTATATGTGCATTTTATGCACTGAGTTAAAAGCTCATTTTTAGTTCAGTTTTCTCACCCACAGTACTGTATGAGTATAATATATTATAATCGTCAGCGCAAATGATGAGTTGCATAGCAAGTACAGTTTTAACTGATTAAGCTGAGTTGCTTATTAATACTAGAAATACGGAGTTTAATTTAGAAAGAATTTCATAGGATTCTTTCGTTTATCACAGTAGAATTGATCAGGTTAAATTTCTAGTTTATCTTTGTGCATATACAAAGGTCGAGTTATGCTGACGTTAGGGGCCTTGATAGACACAAGATGTCGTTTAATATTGTATACTGCAACAGCTCCTTAAACACCTTTAAAAAGCTTTCAACTGATATTATAATTACCAAAAATAGTTTTCTCTTAGCAATCAATTTGTCCTCCTATTAAATCCTCAACTTACGATCGCCGATATTGAAGTGAATGACAAGAAATTCCAGCTATCGCCTAAACATGTCTGTTTATAGCCCAAAAAATCCGCACAAATGGTCGAACTAATAGAAAAGTACCGCATTTATGGCATATTTTCAATATGTTATAGGGTAGTTATCTTCCCGATTGAATTATGTGATGCCTCTGGCTGAAAAGTCTTAAAATATGTTTTTCTTGAATACAAAAAGTTTGTTGCTTTTATCCACAGTTTGAACTATAAGGTCGTCTTCAACGTAACTGACATCAGCAAGATGTCGCAAAACACTAAAATTACTGCTGCATAAGATACAAGACTGCAAGTTTAGGCCTACACCCTCTTTAAAACGCTGCCATTCTCAGATACATATCTACCCTGTAGTGTAACTAAAAAGTAGGGGTAACAATTTCTTCTCCACTACCGTGCTTTCCATTCTACTGAAACGGTTCTGTCTGACATTCTTCTTGCCTTTGACTCTGGAAACTTCTCCTCTTCTTTCTCTTCTAGATCTGTCTGCTGCATTCGACACAGTCGACCACGACATTCTGCTTCGTCGACTGCACTTGTCTTTTGGTATGTCATCTACTGCGCTAGAGTGGATGACGTCCTACCTCACTGGCAGACAACAATGTGTCCGCCATGCCGCCTCCTCTTCCACAGCAACTATCCTCACTTGTGGCGTCCCTCAAGGCTCAGTCCTGGGACCCATTCTTTTCAGGGACGTATCTAGCGTTGGGCTTCGGGGGCTTAAGCCCCCCCAAACGAAGTTGAAGCCCCCCAAACAAGTCAAGCCGTTGTATGCTTACGGCTAAAATTCGTATGAACACTGTATAAATGCTGCCATGTTCAAGGCTTAAGCCCCCCCAAACGAAAAAGGCTAGTTACGTGCCTGATTCTTTTCCTCCTTTATACTGCCGACATCTTGACCATAATATCCAAGCACGGTCTGCAGGGTCATCTCTTAGCGGACGACTCACAGGTCTATGGATTCTGTCGTCCTGATTCCACCGACGTACAGCGTCTGCGGTCCATGTCAATGAGCTGCATCAGTGACATCGCTGACTGGATGAAATGCAATCGATTGCAGCTCAATTCATCCAAGTCATAATTCATCTGGTGCTCGTCCTCACGCAAGGTGGCAAAATTAGATCGAAGCCCGTTTCGTCATTGATGCGGATGCTGTCGAGCCAAGGAACGAGGTTCGTGATCTCGGCATTTACCTCGACAGAGACCTGTCAATGACGTCACACATCACAGGGCTCGCGATGACCATCTTCGGAATCCTGAGACAGCTAAGAGCTGTTTCTCGGTCTCTAGCACAGGATGTGACTCGCCATCTGGTGCAAAGTTTAATCCTGAGCCGAATAGAGTACTGCAATGCAACGTTCCCTCTAATTTTTGTCTTGTGTGCGCGGAACTGGCGGGTGTTTGAGCAGCCTCATTTCCGCGTCAGCAACACATTTTCAGAAACATTTGTGGTTGTAACTTGTAATTCTAAGTTGTAACTACTGACTACATAGTAGGCCTACATACACGTTTGCAATAATTACATTAAGCACATCATCTCGATGTCCGTTCAGTTGAGGACGACTTAGCCTGAGGATTTGTTCGACGGTACGATCTGGTGACCAAACACGATTGACGTATATGTATAGCAAAGAATGGAGGCTTTTAAAAGGTGTCTAAATGGAGCAGTGAATTTCATGTATTAATTTACATTGTACTAGCGACATCTTGAGACTGCCATTCACGCGAACCCTATGAAGATTTTAAGAATTGCTATCTAAGCCAGCGGTTCTCAACCTGTGGTCCGCGGACCACTGATGGTCCGCGGCCATCTGCCTGGTGGTGCGCGATCAGGGCCTACAATTTACATTTTTTAGAATAAAAACATGCAAACAGTTACGTTGAAGTCTGTCTTACGCTTTACTTAGCCAGTACTTATGAATCTGGTGATTGCACGCGACAGATTACTATGTAGCTGTAAATGGCATCGTTTTAAAGGTGTCTTACTTCAGTCGTGGATTTAATCATGAAGTTCTATATACAATACAATAAAGTCATGCAGTCCTCCTCGAGACCAAGGTCTTGGTTTCGAATGCACTGTGGTTCGTTTTTAAAACTCTTGGTCTTGAGACCAAGAGACTTGGTCCTTAGGTTAAAAGTCTTGTTTGCTGATCTTGAGGTTGAAAGTCCTGGTCTTGGTCTTGCAAGACCAAGACTCGACTGTCAGTAAGATCATTTATCAAAGATCATTTAACAAAACGCAAGAATTTTAAAATTTGTCAAATGATTACTAATACCCTGCTTTAGTATTTGCAGGGTGTCGAATGATGGTATTAAATCACGGCCTCAAAAACGGCCATGACTGCGTCATACGACAAATATGTACGGACTGATACGAATCTTACTGGTCAGGAAAACCACTGGGATCAGCAAGCAGGGACGTCCACAACGTGACGCACTGGACGCACGTGCGTCCACCCACCAAATCAAAACCACACACGGAATAGGCATCGCATCGATATTTTTGTTAAGCGGCAATAGCGCATGTTTAAGCATTAGATGTTATCTGATTTGATTTTTTTACGCTTGTCACTACTCATTAGACCTACTCTATCTATGGCAGCTATTTCAGTTTTCCTACTTATATCTAGACCGGCTGGCTTCTGAAACAAGTGGGCTGTGGGCTGTGGGCGTCCCTGCTTGCTGATCCCAATACCGTCCTCGTCCGCATGACTTTACCCTCCCCCTTAAGGACGATTCCAATTTTGTCCCAAGAGTTCTCTATGCCACATTAAAATAACTATTTCTTTACTTTAATTTATCCAAAATGTTAACATTTTCAATACTTGTTAAGGTTCCAGCCTCTCCTAAATCCTCCAACATTACATTACTATTACTTAGCATCACTAATGTATTTGTAACATATTGCGGTTTGTTAATGTGAGTCGATAATAAACGAATAATAATAATATGGTAGCAAAGCGGGCAAGCGGCCATATTATTTGTTAACCCGAGAGGTGTGCGTCCACATTTTTTACACCTGCGGGCGCCTCTGGCAGCAACAGTTAGGTGTATATATCTGGAAACCCTTCCGAGACATGTTTCAGAAGCCAGCCGGTCTAATAAACCATGAAAGGTTTCAAAAAAAGATTTACGATTTGCATATTTACATAATTATATTGCTTGAAAAGCTGCTGTGTTTGCCAGAGACTTAAGCACTTGTAGGCTATCTTTGGATATGGCGGAATTTTTCAGAGGCCCACAGGTCACGTCTTGGTCAGAAAATTCTGAACGAATTTGTTTATATACAATGCAAGATGAATTTGAAAAAACCATTTCGCATGAAGGATTTTTGTAAATACGAATAATGGAATTATCTGCAGTTTGCATTTAGAGTTGTTTTGCGTCAATAAAAAAAACTCATGTTTTCGTTAAAAGAGCGCGTAGTCCGACTTGACAATTCCTTTTAGTAATGAATAGAAGTCTGATATGATGTTGGTTTTTGTGTCTTGGCCTCGATCCTAGTCTTTACGTTCAAAGTCTTGGTATTTGTCTTGAAGTTCAAAGTCTTGGTCTTGGTTTTGAGGTTTAAAGTCTTGGTCTAGGTCTTGTGTTTAAAATCTTGGCCTTGGTCTTGGGGTTCAAGGTTTTGACAACAAGACTGCAGTTATGTTTAATTTGAGCTAAATTGCGGAGATTTGACCAAATTGCTATTCAAGCGATTAAACGAGAATAGGAGCGCTGTATTGCATCGCATAGTATTGCGTCATATTGCTGTCACGCCTCGTTCCGAGGATACTTGTTTGCATCAATAAAACAGTCAAACACCGTCGTTCTCGTTGACAACTTGTATTGTATGAAATAAATTTGTATAAAAGTTTAAGTTCAAGTTCAGTTTTCGAATGTCTTTCTCTCCGGCGTGACCTTCACCTTCGACCTGCCTCGTCTTCTTCACCAGGTAGAGTGTCGACTGACGACGGTCCACTGGCGCTCCTCCAGCTACCGTCCGTAATCACCAGAGGGCGCCAGCGGTCGATCAGCAGTAAGATCGCTGAGCGTGACAATATATATATATATATATATATATATATATATATATATATATATATATATATATATATATATATATATATATATATATATATATATATATATATATATATATATATATATATATATTCGTTTAATATCAATGAAAGGAAACGCGAACAGTGACATCAACGGTATTCGTTGCCATATGATGTCGTTAAACACTGCAAAGATATTTGTTGCTAAATACTGGCTCCATCGGAAACCACACGCATTCGATAATAATTATTATCAATGACTACACCAGGAAGGCACAAATAAAGGAGGAAGACCTAACAAGGAATGGCCATATGACATTGAAGAATAGTGCGGAGCAAGCCCCAGGAGCTGAGCCAGTCGGCACTGGAAAGAATGGAGTTGGGAGACATTGTCAGGAAGGCACACTGACAAGTACTCAGTAAGATTACACTTAAACATGACAATCTTAATTAAACACACGGTTTGGCAGCCATGCAAGGCGCCGCCCCAGAGGGGTTACGGGTACCTAATGCTCTCCTGGCCATGATTTTTACCATTACTCTATCCTCCGATGATGATGGTGATGCTGATGGTGATGATGATAATGATGTTGATGACACCTGGAAACTCTGACAGCCAGAAGATGGCGATAAACGATGCATATTACACTTGTAATTTTTCGGCACGATTATACACCCTTATTTCGATTTCGAATTAGATTAATATACCGCTCATCCGACGCTTCGTTCAATAACAAAGCGGTTGACAGCCTCGAGAACACAAACTGATTATTTCAAGCAATGTCCACCACTATATATATATATATATATATATATATATATATATATATATCGTGGAAAATTTGGAACCCTAACCACCCGAAAATAGTTACCAATCTCTGTCCGAAAGAGAACCGTACGCCGGCGGGTGCTAAGCGACCACGCATCTCAACCGGTTGTAAAATAGGATCATGGAATGCCTGTTCTGTAACAAACAAGTCCGCTACGATCCAGGAGCATATCGTCACTGAGAAACTCGACATTCTCGCCATCGTTAAACATCCCACGAATCTTTCAACTCCCCAGGCCTCATTGCTTCTACGCCAACGTCCTACACCTACTTAGAAAAAGCAAGGTCTCTTCCACCAGGCGCACTCAACCAACGAGGACCAAGGGGCGGAGGAGTCTGCATCTGATATTGTTCTGGCCCTTGACTCTGGATGTATCACCGCTCTACCACTACTGGATTTCTCAGCTGCCTTTGACTGTGTGGACCATACTATTCTTCTAAAAATGCTGCAAGTACAGTTTGGTGTTACTGCCTTAGCTATATTCAATGGATTGCCTCGTTCCTTTCCTTGAGATCTCACAGTGTCAAACTCATGGTTCAGATATCGTTTATATAACGCGAAGTTGATTTAACGACCGTAATGTTAAGGTGATTGAGGTTGTTTCAAAAATGGCGATGTCTATAACTATGGTTGAAATAATGGAAAATTTATACAGTCGGTTTATACCGTTTTAAAGATGATTAACAGAGCGCCGCTGCCTTATTGAGCAATGTCTTATCTTGGGCATCAAAGACGGTTGACATCGATTGGAAACACCTTTAGCCAACACCTATTGTTTCATTGACCACAAGCAGCATATTGTTCACTAAACGCAACTTCTCTTAGATATAGCATGTGAGGAACGTATTTTAAAGGTGTCTTAAAACATTGCGTCATCCATGGTTTAACGACTTTTCTCAGATATAGAGCATCGGTAAAAACCGTTTTAAAGGAGTCTAGAATCTTGTGTAATCCATTTTTACGACATCTTTTCACATCAAAAAGACCATTAAGCTATGTAGGATTATTTGTCTCAGTTTTCATCGTAACTAAAATGTCTCTAGTTTGATACACTGAACGCGATTGATGAATGTACAGCCCAGAGTGGAAGCTATACTTTTATAAAATGGTGCCAGATTTACGATTTAAGATTTAAGATTTAAGTTGTGTGATGTACGCTCTCTAGCGATTTGCTTTTACGAAATTCCTTTCTACCTAAATTTCGTTCTTTCTGCCTAAATGTATTTGTTTTCGATTAACACGTTCCTATGTAGATGCTGTTGGGTTCAAATCTTAGATGGCAATTTGCGTTCAAATCTTAGATGCCAATCTAATTTTTAAGTAGACGAAAAAATTCTGTTTCGATCATTGTCTTGTCGTTTTAAATCTTCACCTGTCTAAGACTGTATGAGTCTCAGATAAACTCATTCATTTGAGACTCAGAGTTGTTCCAGGAATTCTCTAAACAGCGGGCGACTTAATAACCACCCGCCCTAACGGTGCCCCTTAAGCCCGCATTCACCCCCGTGACAACAAGTTCTACGTCAGGTCGCTAACACTGAACATCATAATAGTAAGTTGAATAAAATTTCTCCACTGCCATATAACCGGGTGGCGCTAGTCCCAAGCATCAATAAAGGAGGAGGGCGAGGCTAGTTAGTTATGATATAGATTCGTTAAATAGAAACCCTTGATTGTAAGTGTTAAACGGCTACGGTGAAAACTGGCAAAATAATTTTACACTTTTTTGTCTGGAGCGCTCGTGAATAAGGTGGTGCCCGGCGTTTGGCTTTAGAGTAGCGCTTTATAAATTTGGAGTTTACAGTTACGATTACGATTTTGCTTACGTTGGACCTCAACGGACTTTAAAGCTGTGGTCATAAGATAGCACTAAAGTGACTAAACAATGGCTAACACTAAATGAAAAATTTCAAATTAGACACCTTTTTATAGATTCTATTAAGCGGTATAAATAATTAAAATACAAGCGTTTAAGAATTCAGTGGCATCTAAACGGCTACCATCATAACATTATTATTATTATTAACGAGCTTTTATATAGCGCCCCTTCAAGGTTATCTACTCAGGAGCGCTCCTAGTCCAACCACGGCTAAATAGAGTAGTTTTTAAGTTTGCAAGAAACAAGGTAGAGTGAGTCATAGGGACCAGGCGAAGTGCAACAGGAAGGCCATTCCAGGTTGCAGGTCCAGCGACCGAAAAAGAACGTCGCTGCATAATGGCTGTCCGCGTGCGGGGGACCAATAGCTCGAATTTTAAAACATAACATAACATAACATAACATAACATAACATAACATAACATAACATAACATAACATAACATAACATAACATAACATAACATAACATAACATAACATAACATAACATAACAACATAACAAGGGTTTTAAGTGGTTCAGAAGACGTGTAGTCTGTGTTAGAACCACTGCAAATTAACCTGGAATGCTTAATAATCCAGTAAGTTACTTCTGTAACATTTGGTAAATAAATGGAAAATTAATAATTCAGTCAATCAAGTATTTTACTAAGAAGAAGAAAGTGAAGAAACTACCACTGCACTTAAATAACGTTGTACCTTAATTTTGGTGATGTGAAGCGAGCGCGACGCCAACGGTGTTGACATAAATGCAGCCACCAGATGTCAGCAAATAATTTATAATACCACTGCAGTGAAATACAAAATTCGCTTAGGATGCTGAAGCTCTAAGCTAAATATTCGTGATCGGAACAGTGTTTTGTAGTGACGCAAATCATCTTCGACATGACGGTGTTGTCAAAAAAACGATGTCAATCATAACATTTTGATTGCGTTGCCATGTGACGGAAACTCGATGTCAACAGCCTTAACGGCCACTAGATGTCGTTAATCATTGGAAACCACTGTCATTACTAATATTCTTGGATGTGAAATGGTTTAGCTGATCAAATGAGACCTGTGATTAGATTTAGGAGATTGATACTTTATTTCTACCGGCTGCGAAGAATGCCGTCGCTCCATTTATAATTAGAAACTTCTATTGCGCCGGTGTCTATTGCAAAAAAATTAATCAACCGATGGCACACGATAAACAAGCCGTAATCCGGTCATTATGAAGAAGATCAGCCCGTAACAGTCGTACGAGTATTTAGTACGAGTCCATAAACCCTGTGGCAGAGTGGTTCCCGAAAGCAGCGTCTTCTACCATCTGCGAGAGAGTTCTGGGTGGTGACCTGGTGGGGAGTTCGTGTGTTTTCAGCCTCGTCGCCTGTCAGACAGCCATCGCTCCTCATCATCAACGCTATACGTAGTCCATGAACTCAGAACCTCGTGTCTATTATCAGCTCTGGATGGGTATCCATCGTCTGGGCTCTGCGTGTCTGCGGGAGCTCTCGATGGGAAGTCGTCGGCTGGGCTCTGCGTGTCTGCGGGAGCTCTCGATGGGAAGTCGTCGGTTGGGCTCTGCGTGTCTGCGGGAGCTCTCGATGGGAGGTCGTCGGTTGGGCTCTGCGTGTCTGCGGGAGCTCTCGATGGGAGGTCGTCGGTTGGGCTCTGCGTGTCTGCGGGAGCTCTCGATGGGAAGTCGTCGGTTGGGCTCTGCGTGTCTGCGGGAGCTCGTCAGTGGAAGCTCTTCTAGTCACCTGAGGAATCTGTTCGCCTATCGATTGACGTTTCGTTGTTAATTATTTTTATATCATTTAGGTTGGCGCAAGAGTATCGATGCACATCAATTTACATCTTGTATAAAATGAAGGGTAGACCGGGATGTAGGATGGCACCAGATCTATTCCTGCGTCCAATGGATAATATCACGGAGGAAATCGTGGATGAATGTCAGTCAGGCGCATACATTGGGTCGGAGTGGTTTACTGATCTTAATTATGTCGACGACTTGGCTCGACTTTCGGAGACACTCGAAATCATATCGGCTGGACCAGAGGGCGTACATATTCGGACTTGAGGTCAACTGGTGCATAAGAAAAATCCAGACTACAGTAGGCCAAGGTCCAACACCAGACCATGTGCAGGTGACGGAAAACCAGGTGGAAGTGGCTCGAAGATTTTCCTACATTGGCTCCCACATCGAAGCTGATGGAAGCAGCGGACCAGAGACCAGACGACGCTTAGCCATTGCCTGGGAATGCATGCAAGGCATGTGGAACACTGACATCCTACCAGACACAGAGTACGAGTAGTGACGGTGTTAATAGTTGTTCCTGCTCTCATCGACTTCACCTAACACGGTGATCCAACTTCGGTGCGACGGTAGATTTATGTATTGCTTAAAATGGAAGCATTTTAAAGGTGTCCAAGATGAGCGTAAAAAGATAAACGATTACTGTCTGTCATTTTATTCTAAAGTTTAACGTCGTCAAATGACATCGAGGAACGTTGACGACAATTTCAGATTATGTACAAACGGATGGATCCAGAGTTAACGACATTTTTATGACAACAAAGGTCGTTGATGTTGACATAAATTATTTTGGCAGATACCATTCAGGACCACTGGTATAACTAAACTTATATCACTGGTTGCACACTAAATTCTATATTTAAGAGATCTGAAAGTTCTTTCTTTCAATTCCTATATCTTTTTAATCTCCAGGTTACTCACAAGCCTCTCTATTTTAGACATTACATATTAACGCAATTTCTGTCTTATATTGATTCGAGTAAAACCGTAAGAAAGGTGTCTAAATAGTGCTGTAATTTCATGCAGTAGTCTCCATTGTTCGACGACATCTATCGGCTGCTATGGCCGTTAGCGTCGACATGCCTTCAGCAATTCGATGAGTTTATTACCGGTGATTATTTTAGTTAGTTGCTGTTTAAGAGATAAACATGATTAGCCTCGCCCTCCTCCTTTACTAAGGCTTGGGACTGGCACTGCCAGAGCACTGCAGAGAGGATTTTTCCTTGTTGGTTAGATGACATATCTGATCGACATAAGAGGTTATAGATTTTCTATATATGTGTGTATATATGTAAGTGTGTACGTATGTGTGTAAGTATGGATGTATGTATAACCATAACCATAACCATAACCATAACCATACATTTTATTGATTTCCATCAAATGCAAAAACAGATAGTGTGAAACAAACATAAATTCAGCAATTGAGGAAAACAATGGGAATAGAAAACCCTATAGGGAACAAGTCCCGGCTAGCAGGGTCACCCATTCATCATATATTGAACAAGTGGCAGAGGTTAATATAAATCTTGTGTTCTTTTTAATCAATGTATTTTATATGCTTGTATGTATGTATGTATGTATGCATGTATGTATGTATGTTTGTATGTATGTATGTATGTATGTATGTATGTATGTATGTATGTATGTATGTATGTATGTATGTATGTATGTATGTATGTATGTATGTATGTATGTATGTATGTATGTATGTATGTATGTATGTATGTTTGTATGTATGTATGTATGTATGTATGTATGTATGTATGTATGAATGTATGTATGTATGTATGTATGTATGTACGTACGTATGTATGTATGTATGTATACATATATGTATATATGTATGTACCTTTGTACCACCATTATCTGAGGAGTACTCCCTTCTGGAGCGTTGCCGTTTCCACAACGCTCAGCCATCCGTATATATATTCTGGGTTCGTCTACAGGCCATGAGTAACCCACAGTTCAGCGGGTGCAGTTCGGCTTCTATTGCACTTACCCACATCTAGAGCGGCCGTCCAAGTGCTCTTTTCCAACCTCTTGTAGAGCCGGAAACCATTGTTCTCAAGACCCTTGCAGCGCCCAGTGTCCGAATAGCCGGATCCTCGTATACCTGGATCTTCTCCAACACTGGGATGTGCATTGTGCGGCGGTATATCTTCTCGATTGTTATATGCACTGTATAGGGGATGTGTAGTATATTAGCGAGGCTCCATTGCTGGAAAGCATCCAGCTTCTTCTTCAGGTCATTGGTGAGTGTCCAGGTCTCTGCTCCATACATTAGGACGGGCAGCATACATCTATGCCTTCAACGGGTGGAGTTTCGTGCATAGCCGGATATTTGTGTTCCAAATGCCTCAATGAAGGCTACTCATGCAATCACTGGCAATTGCAATGGGCCGTCGGATTTCTAGTCCGCTGCCTCCATCAGCTTCGATGTTGGAGCCAAACTTTGCAAAAATCAATTAACGACTTCCATGGTCGTAAGTTTATTCCGGGACGATTTGTGCATATTTAGTCTTTTTCCTTGAATAATTACGTTAAAAAATTGGAACGTCGGAATCGGAGTTAAGTGTCTGGATTACGGAAATTACGGATTCTACGGATGAAGAATGACGTCATGCTATTCAAAAGGCAAATGTACGTCAGGTAAAGAAGTAAGCGACCAGTAGCCGTAGACACATGGTCAACGAGTCACTCAAAGACAACAAGTCAACAAGTGATTATTGTTACCATTCCATATTAACTATTATGATTGTAGGCCTTTGTAATAAAATTCCCAGAGGATGGCGACAATAATCGGCTTTCCTAGGATAACAACGTTATTAAACAGCAACTACCCAACCAGTTGTAAGATGTTTGAACAATATAACTGCCACGATGAAAGCCTGTCTCACACTTTCTTCCTAACGAGCTTTAAGACGTTTCAATTCTCAGCTTAATATTCATAAATCGTGTTCAATCGTAAGTTTTGCACATTAAGTGTCTGCAACTTTATTTCTTTATACGTGAGATCAGATCTGGATGGATTAGGGTTGGGAGGATTAAACACGTGTGACTTAATTAATTTGGGGTGGAAAGATGAGTTTGAGGCAGATGGTGGTTGGTGAGTGGAAAAATTGGTGCGGCAGATGGGAACTTCCGGAATTCAGGTGGGAGATCGTTCCAGCGTTGAGCTTCAGCGAGGAATATTTCAAAAGAAAATCCGTGTAATTGAAATTTTGGACGCTCTCTAAGTTCTGACTGCGTCCGCAGACTATTCATCGGAACCCCGACAGAAATTCCGCGCTCAAAAAGGCATCGATTAATTTGATGCGGCAAATTACAAAGACTAGAACGTATCTTTTACCGATAATAAAGAACAAAAGCTTAGAGTTAGGTTAACGTTAGCGACAATGACAGCCTAAAGACGCCGCAAAAAAGATAGGCCTAATAAAACTTCAAATCAACCATTTTATCGCAAATTTATAAATCACTGCGTCAGCCAAAAAAAGACAGTTACATTTGTGCGTAACTTTTACTTATACAGCAATTGACATCACTAAACGAGGTGTGTAATTATTTTGAACACTACGCACCGCTGGCAATTTATACTTATATATATTGCATAATGCGGGTCTAAAGTTTACCAACTATTTTGTTACTCTTTCTATTCTTCGGCGCATTCCTTGACCTGTCCCCTTGGAAATTGGACTCGGACCTCCTTTGAGGCACTCTTTGGGAACCCCTCTGGTTTGACATAGCGCTTGTGAATAGGCTGGTGTCCTGCGCTTGGCCTTCGAGTGGGTCTTTAGAAGTTTGAGGATTACTATTACGATTCCTTGATACATTTTAACACAATAATTGAAATTACAAGCACTGACCTTCTGTTTATATTGGCGGAGTTATCCAGGGCTTTAGGACTTGCACCACCTGAGTACTTCCACGGTGGAATATCTGTATAAAACGTCTTAAGAGACTGATATCTCGGGATAGTGCGTTATTTCTGCGGCTGCGAACAATGCCGTCCTTTGTTATTATAATTATAATAAGTAACTTCTATTGCGCCGGCGTCTAATGCACAAGGCATCAATCGATGGCACACGACAATCAAGACTTTTTAAGGTCAACATCCAGAAGATCAGTCCATAGACTCGGTGGAAGGGTTTTTTCCGGAACGCAGCGTCTTCTACCATCTGCGAGGGAGTGCTGGGTGTTGCTGGGGTTCGTGTTTTGCGAGCGTCGTTGCTCCTCTTCTTCAGCTCTCGATGGTAATTCGTCGATTGGGGTCTGCGTGTGTGCGGGAGCTCGCCAGCAAAAACTCTTCTAGTCACCTGAGGAATCTGTTCGCCTACTGATTAACTTTTCGTTGTAAATGATTTTAATATCACTTAGGTTGGCACAAAAGTACGTATAGTAAGTGCATGTCGATCTGAAGGCAGCTTTTGATTCTGTCGATCATTGCGCCATCTGGGGACTTCTCCTGTCTCAGGGGACGCCGAACAACTCGTTGGCTTGATAAAGAGCTTGTACACAGACACGCTGGGTGCAATCAGCATTGATGGTATAATTTCAGAATGGTTCAGGGTAGATATCGGAGTGCGACCTGATGGCACCAAATCTGTCCCTGCGTCCAATGGATAGGATCACGGAGGAAACCGTGGATGACGGTCAGCCGGACGCACACATTGGGTCGGAGTCGTCTACTGATCTGGATTATGTTGGAAACGGTCGAAATCCTTATCCTGTCCTTGGAGATAATGGAACAGGTAGCGCACATATTCGTGCTTGAGATCTATTGTTTGAAAACAAAAATCCAGACTACAGTAGACCAAGGCCCAACACCAGACCATGTACAGGAGGCGGGAAACCAGGTAGAAGTGGTTCATAGATTTTCCTACATTGGCTCCAACATCGAAGCTGATGGAAGCAGCGGACCAGAGACCAGACGGCGCTTACCCATTGCCTGGGAATGCATGCGTGGCATTTGGAACACCGACATCCGACTAGACACAGAGCTCCGCCTGTTCAAGGCACACGTATTACATACTTCCCGCCCTTCTTTATGGAGCAGACACCTCGACAATAATAATTCAACGATCTGGAAGGAACACATCGTATAATATGAAGACATAGGTATATGATAGGCTTATATAGGATTGTTTGACACGGTTTTAAAGGTGTCTAAAAGAGCATTCTAACTAATAATATATGTCACCTATATAATGGGTATATTGTATAACATATAAAATATATAATATATATTATATATACAATTAGTTAGAGCGTATATAATTGACGTATTATCACGCAGGGGTTTATATATTATGTGGTTCTCTCTTAATCAATTTTAATCTATCCATTAATTCTCAACGTGGCATATTCAGACAATTATTATTGGCGATTGGATCCGAAACAATTTAATGATTTCTTATGGCATCAAAGAATTTTGGCGTTTTATATTTAGAGGAAAACATTCCTTACAATTTCTCAACGAATTTTTTTGGTTTACATTGAAACTACATGTTGAAAGAAATAAAGTTTATTTATTGTGTTCGAAGAGCAATATGAAGGTGTCTCCGTGTGGTCTAATATTTTGCGCATTATTGATTTATAGTTTCTCCCAACAACATATAGGCATCAAAATTTTAATACTGAATAAATGTGATATAATAAATTAGCTTGTAAATACATAAATTGTATAGCTCCTTCTATAGAGTAGGAAGAGGAGGAGGAGGAGGAGGAGGAGGAGGAGGAGGAGGAGGAGGAAGAAGACGAAGCGTAATCGTAAGAATCGCAATCGTAATTGTAATGTTGGAATCTCTAAAGCGCTACTTAGAAGCAAGGCACAACCGCTGCGTCAAGTCAGAGGTTTGTCGAAAGATACCAAGTGTGAAGAAAATCTTATAACCAGAATCCGAGAGATAATGAAGGCGAGGAAAGAAAAAGAAGAAGGGTTTCGCTTTTGAGGGGTTACAAAAATGCGCCTTACGCATCCAGATACAAAGTAGCACCATCAGAGTGTTGTATAATTGTAGTGGTGTTTTTGTATCATGTGAATAAAAGCAATTGATTAAACGTTGTCTGGCAGTGTTTGTGAAAATCACGGAAGTGGCAGGAATATCAAGGCTATGAAGGATTAGAAATAAAGAAAAACAACAGTTCTGAAATAGCATAACAACTCTGTCAGACAAAATCGTTCAGAAAACGACTCCAACTGTTTGGTCAAACCTTGGTCTAAACTTAGGACAAGCTTTATGTCTAATCGAAAAGAATAGAGATTATTTATTCGCATCCATCGCCGCCAGATGGCTTGGCTGATGACGATCATGATGCTGATGACGATGATAAAGATGAAACAAACCAAGAATATTGTTTTAAGTATCAAAAGTGTAAAATTAAATTCCTTCAAGTTTCTCACTGTCTTTTGTCACACAAGTCTGTGATCTAGTGGTTAAACGAAAATAATGCTTATATATCGAGGAGGAGGAGGAGGAAGAGCAGGAGGAGGAGGAGGCGGAGGAGCAGGAGGAGGAGCAGGAGCAGGAAGAGGAGGAGGAGCAGGAGGAGGAGCAGGAGGAGGAGCAGGAGGAGGAGGATAGTAATTGTAAGAATCGGAATCATAATTGTATACATATATGGATGCACATATAGGCACATATACCAAAAGACGTCTGTGAAGTGTAGGCTCTCTTCTTTCTCCCGTTCATTAACGGCTACAATGTTGTTTTTAGCGGACCACTGTCTACAAATCTACATTTATCGTTGACGTTATTCTAGAAGAAGAATAGCAGTCTCTTAAGCTAGCCCTAAAGGAGCCATGGTATGAAGTGTTAGTGACTTCGTTTTCTTAGCCTCGGCATACGAAGGGTGAATGGCCAGTCTCATTTCCTGTCAGTCCATTTTTGCTAGGAATTTTAACGGTACATCTAATGGATGGATGGATCCAGGGTTTAACGACATCTTATAGCAACAAAGGCTGTTGACGTCGGCAGAAATTATTTTTGGCATATTACAGCTATTATCTAAGCAATACATCTAATGTAAAGTTTAACGACATCTTATAGCAACAAAGGCTGTTCTGCCCTCATAAGAAAGAACCACGTAACTGAAAATTTGGCCGTTTTGAGTTAGATGCAGTTTCTGCATGTATTAGTGGTCTTACACCTTGGTAGGAAGTAAGAACCTCCTATCTTGATGCGATCATAGAGAACCAACGCTTGTTAATACCACCTATCTGCACACTTCGTATCAAATACTAAGTAAGAACCACGCATCTCACATACGTGGTTTTTTGCTAGTAACAGAGACCGTTTTCTGCAGATGCGTGTCCACGCGCATGCGCAGTCACTACTTCCAGACAATGTTTACGTTTAAGTTTACGAATCTGAGCGATAATTAATTATTTTTTAAGACTCTAATTTTAGTCCGTCTTGGTGGTTTTCATCATTCATCACGCCGTGAGATTAAGTGAAATTTGAGAAACAATAATTATAGTAATTTCAAACGTTTTAAATGTTTTTGAATGATTTTTCATGGCTTGTTTTGCGTGCGTAGCGAATTCCCGACACCCTTATTCCCGAAACAGAATTTCGTCGGATCTCCGAAATCTATTTTCCAAGTTACAACAAAGTTATTTGCGCAAATCTAACTTTTAGAGACATTTTCGAATATACTATTCAGGATATTGGCCGGCTAATCCATACTAGTTTTCAGGATTGGAGCGCTTGGCAGAATATTGTTTTCTGGAATTCGACCAATTTACATTTCCATATTTTATCTGATTTCGGGGATTCGGGTAGACCCAGATTGTTTTGTAGGCTTACAGGATTGAGGGTTATATGATTTAACTTGAAAGAGTCAGAAAGACGATATGATAAACTGTATGGAGAGGATAAGTAGGCTACAGATGGTGTGGGATGCGTCTGGCTGTTTTTTTAGTCGATTACGAATTGTTTCATTTCATCCAACCATATCACACTATCGTCGGGAGCATGCCCAAACAGGCGTACTTCCCATCAGATATTTCTATTACAGAAATGTATAATGACTTTACAGCAAAACATTAAGTTGTAGTCTACTGTTATGATCTCTAGATCACAATGTGATAAAGCAGATGAACATTTCATTTGCAAACTGGGTAACGAGAGGTGTGAAGAATTTTCTTTACATAATTGTTCATGCAGTAGGCCTAAAGATAATCTTTATTGCACGTAGGGCTTTTTGCAAATTAGGCGTTCAAAACCCAAATGCAAGAACTATGGCGAGAGGGATTCTCCGGCAGAAAAAAGATGACATTAGGCTATTTCTAAACTGACCGTTCTGATGCCAGAAAATAGAAGAAAATTCTGGCAAGATATTAAGACATCAGATGTTGTGGACCTAAGATGCAGATTAGTAGGCCTAAGTGTGGTTCTTCAACTTCTTCTTCATCTGTCCTGTGACATGTTCACTATCCCAGACTGTTTTGATAGTCGGATATGATCGAATATAACCGATATCAATATTTTTAAAGATGCATATAACTGGTTTCATATCTTTAAAATTACGGTTGACAGGGGCGTAACTTTGGTCTAAAAAGTGGGGGTACCAATTTCTTACATGAATACAAGAAGCAAGGCAGAGACTCCGATTTCTGGGAAGGCTCAATAATGAAATATTGATTGGCATTGATTAAAAAGTAGGGGGTATGGTACCCCCAGTAAAAAAAAGTAGGGGGTACGCGTACTTCTCGTACTCCAAGGGGCGTAACTTTGGTCTAAAAAGTGGGATACCAATTTCTTACATACACGAAGCAAGGTAGAGACTGCGATTTCTGGGAAGGCCAATAATAAAATATTGATTGACATTGTTTAAAAAGTAGGGGGCACGGTAACCTCAGTAAAAAACGTAGGGGGTACGCGTACCACTCGGACCCCAAGGGGCGTAACTTTGGTCTAGAAAGTGGGTACCAATTTCTCACATGCACGAAGCAAGGCAGAGACTGCGATTTCTGGGAAGGCTCAATAATAAAATATTAATTGGCATTGTTTAAAAAAATTGGGGGTAGGGATACCCCTAGTACCCCCAGAGGCGTAACTTTGGTTTAAAAATTGAGAATACCAATTTCTTACATACAGGAAGCAAGGCAGAGACTGCGATTTCTGGGAAGGCTCAATAATAAAATATTGATTGGCATTGTATAAAAAGTGGGGGTACGGTACCCCCGTGTAAAAAAAAGTGGGGGTACGCATACCCCTCGTACCGCCACACATTACGCCTATGTTGTTTAATATAATTGACCTGAAATATGAGTCAAACGTTGAATTGTTCCACACTAAAACACGATTTTATGCAGATGCGTTGTTCTTAACAATTATTGGATTATGTCGTCGGCCTTCAAAGCTAAGTAAAAACACTTTTACTGACATTTAAAATATTTATGAGAAAAAATATTTAAAATTTATTTTTCCCTAAAAATGGTAGTTTTTTGTTGCATATGTTGGTTAAAAGCAAAAATGAATATGAATATAGGATCTACTTGGCAACAACCAATTTATGTTTTTTGCATTTATCTCAAAATCAACTTTTTGCAGATGCGTAGTTCTTTCTTATGAGGGCAGTGTTGACGTCGACAGAAATTAGTTTGGCATATTACAGCTCTTTGAAGTACATCTAAGCAATGCGATTGTTGAATTTATAGCATAAGATAGAATCAATTTAAGGGTGTCTAAATGGAGTAATGCATTTTAAAATTTCAAAGTTTTACGTTTTCTATCATCCAGCGACATCTGGTGGGTGTCAGGCAGTTGACATCGAACTTATATTTTTAATATGGTAAGCATCAGACGGTTAGTTACTGTTAAACGACGCAGCGTCAAAGCCAACGTGATCAACGTCGCCCTCCTCTAGACACCAGATGTCGCTCAAAAATAATGACCACTTTGACTTATTCAATGTCATTTGCTGCAATCACGACGATTCATTCCCCGTTAATAGATGCTCTCTAATCGCATTCGAACACCAAATTTTCGACACAGTTTTTCGTTAGGTTGTCGTGAATCGAACTGACGTCCACAAAATGCTATTAAACACTAATTCGCTAAACAATGCTACCTAAAACCTACAGTTCCATTTATACACCTTTAAAACGTACCATTATCAACTACGTATCCAGCAAGAGCTGTAATATGCCAATATAATTTCTGTCGACGTCAACAGCCTTTGTTGCCATAAGATGTCGTTAAACCCTGGATCCATCCATCCAATCGCTGGTTTCGGTTCAAAGGATTTCCATGAAGCGTAAGGTCGAAGTCAACGTAACTTACATCAACAAGATGTCAGTATGCACTAAACAATTCTACATAAAGTCCACAATTGTATAGCAATTGCGTCGAGTTTCCGTGCGGTTTCCATCAACGATTCTCGCAGTCACAAGATGTCGTAAGTACACTTGACATTACTACACAAAATCCAGTGCTCCACTTAGACACGTTTTAAACGATTTCATTCCCAGCGAAGATAAGTAATTTACATTTGTTAATAAATTTACCAGTGATTTTTTAAAAACGTTAGCACGTGCTATGGATCCGCTCACCGTCATGCAGTTAGATACCTTTTAAACGCCGACTATATCTCTTACATATTTACCAATCGCGTTAAATCGTTCAATCCTAGCTCTAAACATCTTCCACCCTACGTTCGTTCGAAGTTAACTCGCAAGATGTCCCAAAACACTAAAATTACTAAATAATGCTACAATAAATCTTAGACTCTAGTTAGACACCTTTAACACGCAGTCATTTTCAGTTACATATTTACCAATAGCGTTCAATCGCTAGACACAGGTCTGTCGTAATCTCCAGTTTTCTAAAGCGCCACTGTAAAGCCAAGCGCAAAGCACCAGCTTATTCACGAGCGCTGCGCTTTGTCATAATATAAGATAAGATAAGATAAGATAAGAATATTCTTTATTAAACCAATTGCTACCCGCATTTTGGTGTACAACCGCTAATCGTATACATATTTTCTGCTACCAACATATATTTATATAAACACAGAGAGACATTATTATATGCATTAGGGCCTATATAAGTTCCGAAAAAACATATTAAAGCAAAATACACGACTCACTTGAACACCTTAAACACGTTTTTCTATTATTTATAAATTTCACGACAAACATATTGAACTCAGTGCAGCCATAGTCCTCTATCTGACTTGTTACTTATGCAAAGACTTTTGAACGCTAGAATTTCTGCCAGCTTGATTTTGTCTTGTAATACCGACACCAGCGAGTTATAGTAGTCAAGGCGACTAGCGAACACTGTTCAACGACATCTAGTCGCTGCCAGGATACATAACGTCGATCCTTAAATTACATTAGCTTAACTGTCGATATATTTTGTTTTGACTAAGCACCTGTGAGCGATCAACTTAGCGGATAATCTGCATGCTGTTGCAATATCGACATTAAGGTTAGAAACACATTCATAACGACCCTTTGACTTGACGTAGCGCTTGATGCTCTACGCTTAAATTTAGAGTACCGATTTCGAATCTGGAGTTATAAACTTGCAATTTTCCTTTAAAATACTTTTGGATTAGTCTTCATTACGACGCCGTATATATACTAAAGTAAACCATGGAACCTATTTTTTGGTAAACACATAGTGCAGTAGCTCTATTGGAGATAGAACCTTTGCACATTTCAAAACTAGGTTGTTGGAGATAGCCCCAATATTAAAACAGTTGCTGCGTTTTTATTTACACTGTGAACGATACCACCTTTTCACAGTTCAAACACTACATTGTTAGCAATAGAATAAAACAATAAAAAAAAATTTGAAAATTTGGAGATAGCACCTTTGCATTCTAAGCAGACGATATAGAAGTTCATGATTCAATCCACGACTGCTCTTACACACCTTATATTTACCAATGGTGTTCTATGGCTAGGTAGGCAGTTCCGCTGTTCTATGTTGCGTAAGGGAACCCACAATATGGTAAAAAATAAATTTATACTGCTAGATTATATCTACGTGAATCTACGACATCAGTTAGACACCTTTAAAACGCATCATTCGCACCTACATACTTACCAAATTGAGCGCTCGTGAATAAGCTGATATCCTGCTTTTAGCTTTGAAAATTTGGAGTTTACGCTTACAATTACGACCTCTATCTTTCTTGTTTGTGACGTCACTGCTCTATCTTTCTCTGTCGCCCTCTCTCTTTCCTGTTTGTTACGTCACTGCTCTATCTGTCTGTGTCGTCCTCTGTCGTTCTTGCTTGTGACATCACTGCTGTATCTCTTTATGTCGTTCTTTTTTCCTGTACGTGACGTCACTGCTCTGTCTCTCTGTGTCGCCCTCTATCTTCCCTGTTTGCACTGCTATATCTCTCCGTGTCGTCTTATCTCTTTTTCTGACGTCACTGCTGTGTCTCAATGTCGCCCTTTACCTTTTCTGTTTAACACGTCACTGCTCTATCTCTCTGTGCCGACCTCTATCTTTATTTTTTAGAGTTCTAGTCATTGGATTCTAATATTTACATAATATAATTGTGTAATATTTTTAAAAATGCTTTTATATTTTCAACTATGTTAATATTACTTAGCTCATGACGTTAGTCTCCCCGCGATCTACTAGCTCGCTCAAGACGTTTCTGTTTCCACGCGGCTCTTGCACTGAATAGTTTATGCTACGAGAGGCGCCTTATAAATTAAGATACGATACGATACGATACTTGTTTTTATTGAGTGGGTACTTATGCAAATATCTATAACTATAATAAGAACCTAATGTCAAAATTATATGGTTAATAAATAATTATTGAAATGTTTTAAATATTAACAATATTATAGATCAGAGGAAACTACAGTTCTCTTTTATTTTCATATAACATAATATGATAAAGAAATATGGATTTCAATGTTTGTATCAATGCCTGTATTTCCAGTAAAACCAGCTTTAGAATCTCATGTACATTATGAATGTTCATTCAGAATCTTTCTCTTAAATTTAAACAAATTTCTTGTATGACATTTGCTGCAAAACAATATTTAACTTGCATCAAATAATCTGATTGCAATGCGTGTATAATAAACATTTTTAGATGTATTATTTTATGCTGCTAAACAATGAATGTTAGTGACATTGTAAAGTATTGTTATTTGACACTTTTAAATGGTGTCTTTTGAACTCTGTAATTTTTTACTGTATTGTACAATTTTTGAATTGTCGTCAACGGCCATATGACGACGTCAAACTTTGGAATAATAACTAATAAACAATCGAAAAGGTGTTAACTGTAAGCCATGAAGGGTGAGGTCGATTTCAACGGAGCTGACATCCACAAGATGTCGCTAAGCACTAAACAACGCTTAAAAATAATCGATTCCAGTAAGACACCTTTCAAACGGTGGAATACTCAGCTACATAATCGCCAATCGCGTTGAATAGCTAGTAACTCCCTTGGAGTTTTCCATGAAGAGTAAGGTCGACTTCAACGTAACTGGTATCCACAAGATGTCCCTAAACACTAAGATTACTACTAACACTCGCTTTAAACGCTGGCATTCTCGAATACCTATTCCTAAGTCGCGCTCAATCACTGGATTTTTAAGCACACTGCCTATGAAGGGTAAGATCGATTGAACGTAACTGACATCCACAAGATGTCGATAAACACCAAATTTTGCTGAATTATTAACTTCTCTATTGTATTGTGTTGTATTGTATTGTATTACGCCTATGTAGTTTCCAATCGTTTAGTCGCTTGGATATTCCTTCAAATCGTCTTAAAGTTCCCCTCAACGACCCTCTAAGTCTTAAGATATCTTTAGTACAAGGGACGTTAATAGACGGGGTGGGGGTCCATAGAGTAGTGGTAACATCACTGGCGTTAAGAGCAAGAGGTAGCTGGATCGCTTCCCGCTACCCTCCCAAATTTAGGTCCACTCAGCCTTTCATTCGCGAGATGGCGCGTTGTTAAAATGAGATGCAGGACGTGATGGGCGCCTTGTATGGCTGCCGTGTACAGTTAAATTCGACTCCTGTAATAACTTGTGATCATCCGTTCATACTGATTTGTAATCATACTGCGTTATTGTCAGTTTGAATATATTAAACGAAGATTATTATTATTATTATTATTATTATTATTATTATTATTATTATTATTATTATTATTATTATTATTATTATTATTATTATTATTATTGTTATTATTACGTGAAATCCACTGCACCAGTTTAGACACCTTTTAAACGCTTTCATTCCTAGCTATAGATATACGTCAATCTCGTTTGATCGCCGGATCTATTTAATTCATCTGAAGTAGTGCTAGACGAAAAATGTTCATCAGACGATGACGTTAATTCTTCGACCATGACATTGTTTTCGTTTGCGCTCTCGTCAGTACTGTGGTTGTAGAAGAGATTTAATTTCCGGTTTCTGTGACGAGACATGTTGTCCGAACGACAAATCGCACAGGAAGACGTGCACTTCAAGGCCTATCAGAAAGAGCTAGTGATTCTGCTGCTAAAGCTGTACAATCGCCACACTCAAGAGACTGACTTCATGGACTTCCTATAACAACAGCCGGATTACGGATGCCAGGAGAGGTATCAAGAACACCACCCGGCATCTCCCTGGGCATTGCGTCGTGTGAAAGACAGGCATGTAAATTTGGTGCCATGGTAGAACCCAATGGTCATCACGGATTCTCCTGCGCCAAAGGAGCGGAAAGACAACAGCTTCATGGCATGATCAATGACGTGATTTGGAGGGCTTTCACCGGAGCCAAAATACCGAAAATTACGGTTTCGATGATGATGATGATCGTAGTAGAGGATACAAATTCCCAACAGGAATAGTGTGTGTACTGGAAAGGGAATAGCGGAGACGCGGACAGAGGAAGGGAATGTTGAAGGGTGAGGGCAGGATGCAAGGAGGCAGTGAAGGAGAGCAGGGATTACGGAGTGGCTGAAAAGAGGCGTTGTAGGATTGGACTGGTACTTGAAGAAGACGGACAGTCCCTTAAGCTAGCCCTTAGGCAGCCATAGGCATGAAGTATTAGCGATTTAATTTTCTTAGCCTCGACATAAGAGGACGTGTCCTCTCCCTCTCCATCTCATAATCTCATAGTGTACGTTTAGTGCGTGCACTTATCATCATCATCATCATCATCATCATCATCATCATCATCATCATCATCATCATCATCATCATCATCATCATCAGCATCATCAGCATCATCATCATCATCATCATCATCATCATCATCATCATCATCATCATCATCATCATCATCATCAACCTATTCAATGCCTCCGGTTAGGTTGTACTGCAACAGGTGCTTTATAAAACAGCAAATACAGTCATCATCGTCATCGTTAAGGTTGACTCCGGTTCACGTTGTTGTTTTGTGTAGACGCAATTGTAACGGCTGTGTTATGGCGTCAAAGAAATTGGTATTGCTGCTATTATAATTATTATCAGGGCTGTAGTCGAGAATATACGCGGGTATACAGCGTCTACTTCCTCTAGAGGCCGCATACTTACCTCGCAAAATATTTGTACTCACCTCTAATTTGCTTCGAAATACTTACCTCCGTAACCGGTAACGTGTACTCACCTCTAACTTTACCACAACAGCCCCGCTTATTATTATTATTTCCTTTATTGTTTTTATTATTTTTTATGCCCCACGGTACAAAATTATGATCCCTCGGGGACTTAAATATTATTATTATTATTATTATTATTATTATTATTACTAATTATTATTATTATTATTATTATTATTATTATTATTATTATTATTACTACTACTACTACTAATTATTATCATTATTATTATTATTATTATCATTATCATTATCATTATCATTATCATTATCATTATCATTATTATTATTATTATTATTATTATTATTATTATTATTATTATTATTATTATTATTATTATTATTATTATTATTCATTATTATTATTATTATTTTCCCCCCGAGGTACATGTAATCCCTCAGGAGTCTAAAAAATTATGCTAAGAGCTGTTGTTGAATGTCTGAAAAATCAGGCCTCGTCCTCCGCAACATTAGTGAAAGTGCCACGATATGCGATGGCGTTGTAGCGCTGGATGCAGATGGAAAAGCGTTGAAAGAGAAAGTGACCTCCCGCGGCTCTCCAGAAACGGACGAGTGACGCTGGCCAAGCTCACGGATGAAGCTAACCC
>OY744614.1:7242458-7272458 GCA_963556255.1 Allolobophora icterica
TACGATTACGAACTATCTGAGAAAGTTGTATGCGTACGTTGAGGTCGACGTCAGCGCGGTTGAAACCCATAAGATTTCGATGGACACTAAAATATTGCTATATAACATTCACACAACTTCGATGGATCTTTCAACTGATCATTGCAACGATCGAACAACCGTTCTTCCTTACCCGTTGCCATGACAACACGTTGTCTTGAAGGTTGCATCGAAGTGTCATGCAACCGCTTAAAGCGTCATGAGAATGGCCGAGATGTCATGAAGACTTACTGTACTGATAATGGTGACGACGACAATGATGATGATTATGATGGTGACTGCTCATAAATGAGTACACTGACCGTACACTATCGGTGGGAAGATGAGACGGTAAGGGAGAGAACTGGTCACCCGCTCTCATACTGTATGTCGAGATTAAGAAAATGAAAATCGACTGACTGGAACAAAATGGACTTTATATACATTCCTCTCGCATGTTGTATTCTATGCTTGTCACAACTTGGCAACCACTTAACTTCGAAGCTAGGAGTGGCAAGGTAGAATTACCTCAAATATGCTATTTTTGTTTGAGCCATGCCACTCCACCTGGATTTTGAGGTTCTTTAAACATCTTTAAACATCTGAAAAATCTTGTTAAACTTAACGTGTTTCATCAAGAATTCACTAATCGTAATCGTAACCTGGGAAATTTTCAGGTGTCTGAAAGGTAATGTCGCCGTCAACGCAACCAACAGCCACAAGGTGTCGCCAAACATTAAATAATGCTGCATTAAATCATAAACTTCTATATACGGTTGTATTTTATTGTATGGTATTGCATTGTATTGTATATGGAAGTCATGATTAAATCCACGACTGAAATAAAACACCTTTAAAGCGGAGTCATTCTATGCTACATATTTACCAATCGTATACGGTCACTAGTGAATGCTTGCGCATCTATAAAGCGCAGGAACGATTTCAACGTAACTGACATCCACGAGATGTCGCTAAACGCTGAATAATGCAGCACCTTTAAAACGCAGCCATTTTCACCTATATATCTACGAATTGCGTTCAATCACCGACAACGATTAAACAATAAATATACAGCTGAGATGCAGGTTAACTCCGCCACTGCTCGGACTCAACTAGTGCCAGTCGCAAGCCTGGCTAAGGAAGGAGGGTGACACTAATCATCTGTTATCACACAGTGTCCCTAAACAGAAACTAACTAAACTAATCAAGAGGTTTCACTAAATTCAGCGCTCGTGAATAAGCTGGTGCCCTGCGCTTAACTTTGGAGTGGCTCTTTAGAAATTTGGAGTTTACGATTACGATTAGAATCACGAACTTTCCGAGAAAATTGTATGGGTACTTTATTATTATTATTATTATTATTATTATTATTATTATTATTATTATTATTATTATTATTATTATTATTATTATTATTATTATTATTATTATTATTTGTTGTTGTTATTAAAGCAGTTTTATATAGCGCTTAACTAGGATACTGTATTCATAACTCATCCTATGCTATGACGCTAATTTATGTATGTTTGATTGCTGCCAGTTGTGCAGAGCTGAGAATGTGAGAAAGCGTTTATATGTTTATGTACACCAAAATGCGGTTAGCAATCATCTAGCTATTTAATGTTTAGTGATATCTTGTGCATGTCTGTTACGTTTAAATCGATCTTACGACCTGTATTCCCAGTATTGTCACTTACCTAGCGATTGAACGCGATTGGTTTATATGTAGTTGAGGATAGAAGTGTTTTAAAGGTGTCTAACGTGGTTGGTTAGTTGCTGTTTAGAATAGAATAGAATATTCTTTTTTAATCCAATTGCAACGGCGCTAAGACGGTTTTAAAATATGAAAAAGGGTTTAACAATGTGCCAGAAATTTGTTATTGCCTGTCCTAAGAGCAATTACGTACGTACGCACGTGTAGAATTTTCCATAGCGCGTTGGCCAACGCCGAAGTAAATTAGCTAAAGCATGTTTAAGTCCGTTAAGGTCGACGTCAACGGGGTTGAAACCGATATTAAAGATTTCGATGAACACTAGATATATCATCCAGGCAACTTCGAAGGCTCTTTCAACTGATCATTGCAACGATCGAACAACAGTTCTTCTTTGCATGTTGCCTTATCTTGATAACACGTTGTCTTGAAGGTTGCATCGAAGTGTCACGCTGTCGATTAAGGCGTCGTGAGATTGGCCGATATGTCGTGAAGACTTGCTGATGATGGTGACGACGATGATGATGGTCATTATGATGGTGACTACTCAACTAACGAGTTCACCAACCGTACAGTGTTGGTAAGATGGCGAGGAAGAGGACTAGCCACCGCCTTCCTATGCTGATGCTAAGAAAATGAAGTCGCTAACATTTCATACCGATGGCTGCCTCAGGTCTAGCTTAAGGGGCTACCCCTCTTCTTCAACTACTAGTCCAGTCCTACAACCTTATTCAACACCTCTTTCCACACCCTCCGTCATCCCTGCTCTCCCTCGTTGCCTCCTTCCCTCCTGCTATCACCTCTTCAACCTTCTTTTCGTCTGTCCGCCTCCGTTGTTCTTCTTCCTTTCCTTCCTATTCCTTTGGGGTTTGTTACATCAGCTACGATCATCATCATCATCATCATCATCATCATCATCATCATCATCATCATCATCATCATCATCATCATCATCATCATCATCATCATCACCACCATAACTGATGCCATCTTAGTCGTTGTTGTTATCACAATTGTTGTTGTGTTTGCATCGGAAGTAAATGGAAATGCTCGGAAAAGACTCCAAATGATCCGGAGTTGTCGTTCCTTATCACTTATGGTCTTTTCCGAGCATTTCCATTTACTTCCGGTGCAAATACAAAAAAATTGTGATAATAACGAGTACAGCGTCATGAGGCAGAAGACGAGGGTCATTAGACGCAGTGGCATCTGCTGGGGTGTAGAGCATCTTCTCGAAGAGAATGCCAAACAACGGCAGCAGACGTTAGAGCTAAAACAATGTCAGGAATCTTTTATACAGCGCATTTTCAGATGACTCCTCACCTTTATTTAAGGTGAATACGATTCCATTTATGTATGGATGTATGAATGTATGCGCGTTTCTTCTTCTTTGCCTTCAGGCCCGGATTAGTCCCTCGCTGGGGAGGGGTCAGCCTCTCAGATCTTCTATCTCCATCCCGTTCGATCTCCGGTGTCTTCTTTTTTCAGGCCATCTCTTGTTCTGACGTTCTCGGCCGCGGTGCCCATGCGCCTCCGTTTTCATGATTCTTTTGATCTTACTATCCTCCTCTGTCTGTCATGTGGTCTTCGTGTGTATGCATGCATGTATGTATGAACGTAGAGATGTATGTATATTTAATTTCTAGATTTAAACACATACACACAATAGATACACACAGATACATTTATTTATTTATTTATTTATTTATTTCTGATATTTCTATAGCGCCTCCACAAGTCTATTACTACTCAGAGGCGCTCCCGACTACATCATTGATACTGTGTCGGAGTTTTCACGCCGAAGCGCCACGAGCAATCGCGACTGAAGGACTTGCCCAAGGTCCGTACGCAGCGGCTAGAGTGGGATTCGAACCTGCAACCCTCCGGTCACAAGGCGCCGAACTTACCACTGAGCCTCCACGCCCCACAAGAGATGTATGTAAGTTATATTTAATTCCTAGATTTGCACATACAGTTGTGGCCAATTCATTGGAAACTTCTACAAGATAAGACTAAACTTCTACAAGATAAGACTTTTCCTGTGGAGAACGCATTTTCACAATATTAACTGTATTCCTACAAGAAATGAACAAGAAAATTGGTTACAACTTGTACAATGTAACAATTAACAAAATGAAATTCGAAAATCGAAATTAACCGATATTTATCCTGTTCATAATCAATAAAAATTTCTAAAATAATGTACCATATTATTATTCTTTCCTTACTTATTAAATTACCCGTTTTGTAGTCGAACTCAGCAAACGCATTGTTAAAAAACTGCGAAAAATTCGAACAAAATAGTCACAAGAAGAATGTACAAATACAGAAATAAACGCATTTTTTACCTGTTCAGGAATCAATAATTAATTACTGAGAAATGAGTTAATATTTCTTTGTTTACGGCTTTTTCGTAATAAAATACAGCCGGATGTTCATTGAATATGTGTAGGAGTGTTTCTAAAACTTATTTGGATTTTACATTGTATAATTTTATAGCGCCATAGACTAATAACAGTCAGCCATAGAACTAAAAACCGTCAAACACGGAAGTTTCCATTCAATTGGCCACTAGTGTATACACACAATAGATACACACAGCTACATATATAAATCTATATATGTAAAGAAGTACCGCGATATTTGACCGGAATGCATTTCTACAGTTTTCGACCTTTTCACTCGAAACCTCACTACTGTCTCGGGGTGGGCATTACACACCCAGTGTGAGGCTTCGCGCCCCCCGTTTTCACCGCTTCCATGGTGAAAACGGGCGAAAACCTCTCCCTAACCCCCCACCAAACAAATTCCAGTCGACCTATTTTCATTCCCCAGATGGCGCCACCCGAGAAGATTCTCTGTCTTTCATCGCTAATTCTGTTTCACCGGCATGCATTTCTAAAGGTGCGCCGTAGGGATTTCACTTCACATTAACTTTTCCTGTGGTGGTGGTAGTGGTGGTGGTGGCGGCGGCGGCGGCGGCGGCGGCGGTGGTGGTGGTGGTGGTGGTGGTGGTGGTGGTGGTGGTGGTGCTACAGGGATTGAAACTTATAACCCCGGGCAACACCGGGTGAACCAGCTAGTACATACATATATACATACATACAAAACTATACCATACCTAATGAGGCAGCCCTGTACTTGTAGTAAAGGGCGTCAGTACATTTTTAGACCACTAGAAGCCAGAGACGGATCCAGAGAATTGGAAAAAGTTTTACAGATGACCCTTTTGGGAGTTACGCTCTCGAACACCCTTAGATTCGGTCAGCACATTGACCAAATATGTTGTCGGGCAAGGCAGTCTTTCTATGCCCTGCGCATTCTAACTGCTCATGGTTTATCTGGCCCCAGACTCCACGACATGGTGCGCGCAACCACGGTGGCCAGAATGTTATACGCTGCACCGGCATGGTGGGCATACGCTGGTCAGCAAGAAAGGAGAAGGCTCCAGTCCATTATGGATAGACTGACCCGCCATCAATACCTCCCATGTAATAATCCAACAATTGAACAACTTTGCCGCCATGCTGATGTTGCCCTGTTTTCGGCAGTCCTTTGCAATCCAGGTCATGTCATGCACGAGCTGCTTCCACCTGTTAAGCCGAGGGTTTGTGGTTTATGGTTTAAGGCCTAGATCCCATGGCAGGGCTTTACCCCATGCCGACATCACCATGAGAAAAACCTTCATTGTCAGAATGCTGTATACTTACTAACCAACTGGACCTATGCTATACATATATATATATATATATATATATATATATATATATATATATATATAACATATTATGGATAATGCTATGTATATACAAATGTATGTTTGTTTATTAACCCTCAGGCTACCAAGGTTTTTTCGCGACATCGGCTACCAAGGGGGGGTGGTTACCACCCCCCCGGAATTTCGTGTTTGGTCTAAGATATCATATCATGTAATACAGCATTTGATTCAGCATTCATTTCTGAAAAAAAATGGTATATTTAGTTGTAAAATATATCAATGCATCTCGAAATTATATAGTTTTTAACAAAGGCACCGGTCCATTTAACTATATCTGATATTATCCCACACAATTTGTACTATTTGGATAAAAAGATATAAATTATGTGGGTTTTGAAAATGAACCATGTATCCAAGAATATTCTAAATATAATAAATATAATGAGGCTTAATTTTCAACAATACAAACTATTCCAAAGTCTGTTTTAGTTACAGGCAAACCTAAAGGCGTGCAGCTATATCAACATGAAACAAGAAATTATGTAATTTTTCCCGGCAGTCAAAAACGTCAGTGGTCCTTGCAGTTATTGCAAGTTACTTTCATAGTTTTGTGCATCCTGCAAACCGGCTTCTTGAACACTTCACAGCACTGCTTTACTCTGTTAGTATTCTGCTTCAACTGTTATAGCCCTTCCCCATACCCAACCATATCGGTTTACGTTGTGATGTTGCATCAGTGATTTTCACACTGAAAAAGCGTATTATTATTCATTATGATCACTTCCGGTTATCAAAAGACAAACAACTAAGCAAGTAAATATAGCCCTTCATTCCCTCTAAAGAATGGCATAGTTGTTTCTCTTCCAGAAAGAATAATGAATACCTTTATAGTTGACAACAGCTAACAGCTGACGAGAGAAATTCCTGATTTCAAAAGTGGTACCTAGGCTATATCGGGTATAACTTTTTTATGGCGTGGGATATCATCACGACTTTTACCTCACAATTTGCGCAAATGGACCCCCTACAGCTACCTAAAATGTCAAAATTATATTCCATGTGCTAAAAAAATTTTCTCCAGAAAAACGTAGGGGGGGTGGTTACGGTAGCCCGAGGGTTAACTTTAGAAGATCTGTTCAACAGACGTTGTTCACCAAAGTGCTGTTTGGCAGCTGGTTTAATAAAGAAAATTCTTCCTTACTTTTTTACTTACCTTTGAAAGGTCAACACTTCTGACGACTTCTCAGAAGTCTTACCACTTTTCACTCTGATGATGATTGTAATGCGTTTAACCTTCGCAGGACGGAAAGGGGTAAATAATTACCCCAGGGGTGTTTGGATGTTGATTGCGGAGCAACTGTAGGTAGGTATAATTTGTCGTTCCACATGTTTACAAGTTACCACCAATGACATATTCTGACTGCATACCCACCACATTGCCATGTGGTGGGAAAAAGATTTTTCAATCCAAAGTGTCCTGGGGTAAAAATTTACCCCTTTTCGTCCTCGACGTCGTTATTTTTTCGTTCATAGGGCAGATATATTTTTTATAGATATGAGCTCATAAATGACCTGCAATCATAAATCAAGTGTGGAATCTACCATGGAACTGAGTGTTAATAGTTTCATAATTTTGGATAGTTTATATTCCAAGATGGCGGACAATATATTCGTCAAAACAAAAATATGCATGTCTCAGCTGATGCGTAACATAAAACGACAAATGAAGTGTCAATTGTAATATTTCCAACGTCAAGGAATCGATTTATCGCAGTTGCAATAGTGTGTAAATACTGATTTCCAAGATGGCGGCCAATATGGCCGTCAAAACACAAAAATAAGAATTATCAATCAGCTGACTGATCGGTCACTATTGCCACTGCGATTACTCGATTCCCTAACCTTGGAAATGTTACAATTGACACTTCATTTGTCATTGGAGCTTACCTACTTACCGATGAGATATACATATTTTTGTGTTTTGGCGGCCATGTTGGCCGCAATCTTGGACATTAGTATTCCCACACGATTGCCACTACGATAGTTTGATTTCTTGACCTTAGAAATGTTACAATTGATGCCTCATTTGTCATTGTAGCCTACCTATGTGCTGAGATATATATATTTTTGTGTTTCCGCGGCCATATTGTTCGCCATCTTGAAAAGTATTATTCCACCACTATTGCGACTATGATAAATCGATTCCTTGACCTTGAATATGTTACAATTGACAATTCATTTGCAATTGTAGCTTACCTATGAGCAGAGACATACATATTGTTGTGTCTGGCGGACATATTGGCCGCCATCTTGGACAATAGTATTCGCACACTATTGCCACTATGATAAATCGATTTATTGACCTGAAAATGTTGCAATTGACACTTCATTTGTCATTGCAGCTTACCTACGTGCTGATATATACATTTTTGTGTGTTTTGTCGGCCATATTGGCCGCCATCTTGAAAAGTAGTATTTGCACACTATTGGCACTATGATAAGTCGATTCCTTGACATTGGAAATGCTACAATTGACACTTCATTTGTCATCGTAGCTTAACTGTGAGCTGAGATATTACACATTGTTTTGGGGTAAAAAATTACCCCTCTTCGTCCTCCGTGTATCGTAAAATCTTTCCGTCCTGCGAAGGTTAATCGCTTTGATAACAATCTTATTGCGTTGAGTCGCCGTAAGGTTGCCCTCAACGACACTGTCGGTCACAAGATGTCGTTAGTACAATTGACATTAATTCCAATGCCCCATTAGACACCTTTTAAAGGCCGCAAATCTCACCTACATGTTAAACAGTCGCGTTCAATCGCACGAATGGCTAAATGAACAATGATGCATAATTATGTACATATACGTGTGTATATATAAACATGTAAATTAAAATATTAATCTATATATTAAAAAAGATGGACTGCTACCAGCTGTCAATCAACGGCATCTCAATAACCTGCCAAACAAGGAAACAAACGATGAGACAATCAAAAGAAAGAAAGAAAAAAAGAAAGAAAGAAAACAGAAAGAAAGAAACTGATGAATGAAAGTTATACGAACATGAACTGAAATATATAAAAAAAAACTGTAAAGACGTCAACGGCCTATGTAGCCATAAGATGTCGTTAAACTTTTGTAATAATAATAATAAATCGCACGAACATTCATGTCATCATCCTTGTCATTAGAATTAATTAATAGATACCTTAATTACACACCCATGTGATTATACGGATTGATCTAAACTTGAAAGTGTAACAGCTCTGATTTTGATCAACCGCGCCTAATTGTCCTGCGTCAAATTGTCCGCGACGAATTGTCCCCGCCGAATTGTCCTGCGACGAATTGTCCGCGCCGAATTGTCCTGCGACGAATTGTCCACGCCGAATTGTCCTAGAACCGACTGATATACACAAGACACTAAACAATGCTAAAATAAAATCAACCGCTGCATTTAGACACCTTTTAAAGGAAGCCATTCTCAGCTAGATATATTTGCCAACCGCGTTCAATATGACAAAATTATTTCTGTTGAAGTCATCGAAAAGGTAGATCCGCCTCGTTTATCTACTATGCAATGTAATGTAATTTAAACATTTGTAAAGGCTCTTATTCAGAAGCGCTCTCAACGTGACAGGTTCGTGCAAAAAGATAGGTCTTTAAGTATTTTAGTGAAGCTGGTGAAAACGCCCCGAGGATCCTATGTAGGGAAAGGTCAACGCTAATCCGTAAGATGTGGCTAAACTCTAAATGCTGCTACATTAAATGAATGACTGCAGTTAGATACCTTTAAAACGTATTATTGTCAGCTACATATTTACAAATCGCGTTCAATGAATTCGATCACATACAGCCATTAAGCGTAAGGTCGATATCAACGCAACTGACATCCACAAAATGTCGCTAAATACTAAATACTGCTACATAAATTCCAAGGTTGTAGCTATAAACCCCTTTAAAACGCTGCCATTATTAGGTACGCATTTAGCAATCATCAGCATTCTCGAAATTCAGCGTTCGTGATTAAGCTGGTGCCCTGAGTTTAGCTATCGAGTAGCGCTTTAGATGTTTGGAGTTTACGATTACGATTACGACCTGTCTCTGAAGATTGTATGCTTAGGTTAAGGTCGACGTCAACGAGGTTCAAACCCAAAATATTTCGATGAACACTAAATATTGCTATATAACATCCACGCGACTTTGAATGATCTTTCAACTGATCATTGCAGCCGTTCGAACAACCGTTCTTCCTTACACGTTGTCCTGTCATGGCAACACATTGTCTTCAAGGGTGCATCGAAGTGTCACGCTGCCGATTAAGGCGTCATGAGAATGGCCGAGATGTCATGAAATCTTACTGTACTGATGATGGCGACGACGACGATGATGATGATTATGATGATGACTGCTCATAAATGAGTACACTGACCGTACACTTTTGGTTGGAAGATGAGGTGGCGAGGGAGAAGATAAAGAGAAGATTTAATCGAAACCATAATATTATTATTAGGATGGTTTTGTTCGTGTTAATTTTCTGTGACATTTTCGGCCACCGCCCCCAAGTTGCGGGCCAGTTCGCACGCTCCTAAGGCCGGCACTGCATAAAGTCACACATTTGATAAGACGTTATACTCGACAGAGTTAGTAGACCCAGGGACTGGAATAGTGGAAAGGTGTGGCAGTTTCTTGGGGACCTGGTAATAACTCGAATAATGCGCTTATGTAAGACAACGAGTCGTTGTAACTTGGACTTGTAATTGACTGTGCACAAGATTGCCATAAGAAAGATATGGACACACAGGTTTTAGAGGATTTTGGTGGGGATAATTATTAAAGAGATGCGCTTAACTCTTTACTGCCTGATTTTTCAAAAACATATTTATTCACCTTTATTTAGCTGTATATACAGAATACATATAGGAAAATATTATTTTTCTTCAAAGCTCGTACAATATGCGAATCTGAGGTAGTTTTATAAGCGTCGCATTTTTGGGACGCTAGGCACCAGAGAGTGCATGAACTAATAAGCGGTCCAATGCCTAAGTTTGCTATTCCTTGAAAATAGACGCAGATAGACCTATCTGTATTCGTTGGATTCGTTTTCATGTTAAATAAGTGTTGCTGGATAGAGTTTCGCTGCCTAATAGAAGACCCTTCTTAGGTCATGAAAGTGATTTCTGGAAAGCAGATGATCAGCATAGACGTATCTTTACTGATGCAACAGTGTTGTTGAGCAGAAACTACAAAACACTTTGTTTTGGCAGTTTAAGAAAATGTTTCCTGCTGATGCTTTTTATGAGATTTCGAGGGGAAAAGAAACAATAAGACTACGCTGGATTGATAATACAAATAAGGACATCACATCACTTGAACTAACACTAAGTGGAGGATTGGACTTGATAATGACCGAGGACAATAAAGTTAATTTTTTCCTGTCCATCGCTGCCAAACTGCCGGCGTTAGACACCTTTGAAACGCAACCATTCCAGGTTACATATTTCAACACTCGCGTTCAATCGATGGCTTTTTTGACAGAATATAGGGTGAGGTCGACTTCAATGGAGCTAACATACAAAAGATGTCGGCAAGCGCTAAAAATGCTAAATATAAATAAACTATTCCAGTTAATTGCCAGTGGCGTTCAATCATTAGTTGCTATCCCGGAATGTGGTATGAAGAGTAAGGTCGACTTCAACGTAACTGATATCAGCAAGACGTCGCAAAACACTAAATAAATGCTGCGTTAAATCATGATCGCTGCCGTTCTAAAGTTACCCGTGGAAAAGCGGGTCTGGGGTCCGGTCGGACCCCAACCTCCTTGGGCATTCGAGGGTTAATTACTTCTAATCGAATTGACAAAAGCCGATTGGTTAGAACATGAAGAAGTTCAGGGTTTTATTTAGACACACTTGAACCTTTTACAGTAGCTAAACAACGCGTAACCGATTGCCAGCTTTATAGATCCGAAGAAAATCATTTTAAAGGTGTCGAAATGAAGACATGTATTTCATAATAAGTCACAGTTGTAATTATTATTGAGCGACATCTGGTGTCTAGAGGAGGGCGACGCTGATCACCTTTCTTATGACGCATCGTCGTTTAACAGCAACTAACCGTCAGATGTTTTCCATCTTAAAAATTCAAGTTTGAGGTCAACTGCCCTGACAGACAGCAGATTTCGATGGATGATAGATTAAAGTAAAACATTGAAATTTTGAAATGCATCACTCAATTTAGACACCTTTAAATTCAGTCTGTTGAAAGCTATAAATAAAACAATGGATTACGTAGGCATATCATAAGCATTCCTTAAAAATGAGATGACAGACTCTTTGGCAGAGCAAAGTCTCGAATCAACACAGATTCACTCTACAAACTATAAAAACCATATAAAATTAAATTAAATGTATTTCTTAATTAAAGATTACATAATTAATACAGCTGATTTTCCTATATGGATCGGAACGTTGGACAATGCGAAAACAAGATGAGGGAAGAATTTTTACAGTAGAAATGAGTTAGCTGCGCAAGATCGCAGGAATTTGAAGACTACAGAAAATAAGAAACGATGACATAAGACAATAATTTGGCATCCAAACAACTCTGTTAGACAAAGTCGTTCAACGGACTCTGGTGGTTTGGCGCTGTGTTTCGCGGCGGCGAATTGAGGTCGCTGAGATGAAGGTCGGCGAAATGTGCGCGCTCAATTCAACGTAAACCGTATTATTCAAGTATCAACTGGTTGGCTAGTTGCTGTTTAACGACGTTATGTCATAAGAAAATCAATTAGCCCCCGCCCTCCGTAATCCAGGGTTGTGACTTGCATGTAGTGCACTGTGTGGTATTCGGTCAACTGGCATTCTCTCTCTACATGTCCAAACCACCAGAGTCCGTTGAACGACTTTGTCTGGTTTACGTTGAATTGAGCGCGCACATTTCGCCGACCTTCATCTCAGCGACCTCAATTCGCCGCCGCGAAACACAGCGCCTACACAATTCGCCGCCATCAAACACAGCGCCTACACAATTCGCCGCCATCAAACACAGCGCCTACACAATTCGCCGCCATCAAACACAGCGACCACACAATTCGCCGCCATCAAACACAGCGCCTACACAATTCGCCGCCATCAAACACAGCGACTACACAATTCGCCGCCATTCATTTCAGCGCTGCTTCAAAAGGGCGTTGCTAAATACCGGGCGTAAACAACACGTGTTCTAGACTAGAAATTCAAAGCAAAATGAAAGCAAGATTGGTTGGCCATCTTCTTCACGGATCCGAAGTTGATTGATTGCTGCCGCCGCCCAATTCATTATTATTTGACTAGAACTTCAAAGCAAAACCAAAGCAAAATTGTTCTTAATAAGGCGGGGTTGGGCGTCTATAAAACCTGTGCATGAACCGAAATGAGGACACATTGAAGTATAGTTTACTACGAGATAGGTCTAAGTCAGTGTCTAATTGTCCATAGCATTAAGATGTCTTTCGAATACGTTAAGAGTAGCAGGGGCGGTGATCTGCTGATCCTCGATGGAAGGAGAAAACGATCAAGACGAAGACAATCTGGAAGTGCACTGAAGGCGACCTTCGTGGCCGTTGTCATACGGTTGGAGAGGAGATTGTGAAGGTCTCTACTCCGCACAATCATGTTCCTGACGTCGCGACCATCGAGGCCAGGAAAGTTATGGTGAAGATGAAAGAACGTGCTCTGGCGTCCCAGGAACCTAGTCACCAGATTGTAGCCTGTGCTTCTGGTGAAGTGAGACCATCTGTGGCAGCCCAACTACCGTCAGTCCGTCACATCAAACAGACCATCCGGAGAGCACGCCGAATTGTTGGGGCACCTCTCCCAACTCCGACGAGCCTTCACGACCTTGAATTGCCAGAAACTTATCGGAAGACAACGGTAGGATCTGACTTCCTTCTTTACGATAGTGGGCCAGGTCAACACCGGACCCTTATTTTTTCCACGCAGCGGAACTTGGACCTGATATCACAATGTCCTCACTGGTATTGTGACGGTACGTTTAAGACCACACCTCCACTATTCACTCAGATTTACACTATCCATGCGCTCAAATACAACAACGTCATCCCAACTGCTTTCATTCTTATGTCCGAACGAAACACAAACAGTTACGTACGGGTCCTCACCGAGCTGATAAATCTTAATTCCAATCTGAGGCCACAATCCATAATGACCTACTTCGAGCACGCTGCGCTATTGGCGTTCAGACGTATTTCCCCCGAAGCGGAACAGCACGGATGCTTTTTCCACTTCAGCCAATGTCTATGGCGACGCGTACAACAGATCCCAACCCTGCAGGAAATGTACACAACTGATCCAGATTTCGCCATTTCAATCAGGATGCTAGCAGCACTAGCTTTCATCCCGCTCGTAGATATTGTCCAAGCGTTTGAGCAGCTTGTGGACTCACCGTTTTTTCAACAGCACGAAGAGGTAGTTCGCGATCTCGTCAATTACTTTGAGGACACTTGGATTGGCAGACCTAACAGACGTGGAGGCAGAGCAGAACCTCTATTTCCACACGCCTCTTGGAATTGTGTTGATGCTGTTTATGGTGACCTACCGAAGACCAACAACGCGGTCGAGGGATGGCACCGGGGCTTCAGCGAACTTCTGGGAGCTAATCACCCTTCAATTTGGAAATTCATATCTGCTTTGAAGAAAGAGCAGAGCATGAATGAAATGGCAATTGAGCAGTACATCGCCGGTAGGAATCCTGCTGGCGGTCGTCGTATCTACAGAGACACAGCGGAACGCATTAAAAACATCGTGTTGGATTATGCCAATCGACCGCTTCTGGACTATTTGCGTGGCATCTCGCACAACTTGAACCTCCAGGTTTAGCTATTGCCTACTTAACATGTAACAGGTTTAGCTATTGCCTACTTAACATGTAACAGGTTTAGCTATTGCCTACTTAACATGTAACAGGTTTAGCTATTGCCTACTTAACATGTAACAGGTTTAGCTATTGCCTACTTAACATGTAACTGATTAACTGAACACACGATTTAAGCTTTAACTATTTGATAACTATCTGAATTATTTCCCATTAAATTTACATGTAAATTTAAACTGTTTGAAATAAAATATAGGTTATCATAATTATGTAGTCGCTGTGTTTGAAAATAAAATATAGGTTATCATAAGAGTCGCTGAAATGAATGGCGGCGAATTGTGTAGTCGCTGTGTTTGATGGCGGCGAATTGTGTAGGCGCTGTGTTTCGCGGCGGCGAATTGAGGTCGCTGAGATGAAGGTCGACAAAATGTGCGCGCTCAATTCAACGGTTACCCTTTTCATCCTATTCCTTTTTGAATTTGTTACCTCAACTACGATTATCATCATAATCATCACCATCATTGTCACTATCATAACTGACGCCATCTTCGTCTTTGTTGTATTTGCGGAAGTAAATGTAAATGCTCGGAATAGACATTAAATGATACGAAACAAACTTGTTGTTGTTATTATTATTATCATCATTTTTATTATCACTCTTATTATCATGAAAATGTTTTTAGTTGTCGTCATAGCAATCGTTCTAGTCAAATGGTCGTCCTTGTTTCACTAGGAGAAGATGTTGACGCACCCTGAGCCTCATTCCTCAACCACAGCCGACGCAGACGCTGACCTTGGACACAGCTCTTCAAGGTCATCTGCCATTCCACCGTCCTCCATCATCTTACACTCTGTCTTCGGTACTTACATGTATACACTACACGATAAACGGTCGCTATGGCGACGGCCGGAAGTAGACACAGAACGGCGTAGAGCATCGAAAGAGCATGCGCAAAGTCTCTGTCCGGTTCCGGAAGTGACTTTAAGAGCACGTGACCGACGACGTGGGTGGTCCTGACCACAGTTTCGAGGCAGATGATCAGGGCCTTGCCGTGCGAGCGTTGAGCGAGATAGGCGACCATTGCCCTCGAAGAGGTAGTAGGCCGAGTAGATTTCGAAGATGAGGACGAGGAGGACGGTGAGGATGGTGAAGGACGGAAGGAGGAGCCAGAACTTGAAGTAGGTGCGTGGAAAGCGACGGTGGAGCAGCTGCCCGGCGACCAAGGACAACGTCATAAGGCAGAAGACGAAGGTCATTAGACGCAGTGATTCATATAAACGTTGTGATTCATATAAACGTTGTGATTCATATAAACGTTGTGATTCATATAAACGTTGTGATTCATATAAACGTTGTGATTCATATAAACGTTGTGATTCATATAAACGTTGTGATTCATATAAACGTTGTGATTCATATAAACGTTGTGATTCATATAAACGTTGTGATTCATATAAACGTTGTGATTCATATAAACGTTGTGATTCATATAAACGTTGTGATTCATATAAACGTTGTGATTCATATAAACGTTGTGATTCATATAAACGTTGTGATTCATATAAACGTTGTGATTCATATAAACGTTGTGATTCATATAAACGTTGTGATTCATATAAACGTTGTGATTCAGATCAACGTTGTGATTCAGATTAACGTTGTGATTCATATAAACGTTGTGATTCATATAAACGTTGTGATTCAGACCAACGATGTGATTCAGATTAACGTTGTGATTCAGATCAACGTTGTGATTCAGATTAACGTTGTGATTCAGATCAACGTTGTGATTCAGATCAACCATAGTGGCCGGATAACTAAACGATGTAAGTTGGTCTACCTTGATGAATATTATTATGTGTGCCTATGTGGTTTGTGCCAGCGACTTCTAGGTTTGTGCCTATATTTGCTTGTGTGTTTGTGTGCATATGTTTGTAGATGTGTGCGATGTCTGTATATTTATGTGTCTTTTTGCTTAACATTTTTAGGTTGAAAATTTCTTTTCAATTTGGCAACCCTCCACCTAAATTCGAAGTTAGTAGTGTCAAGGTAGAATTGTTTCAAATATGCTAAACACTAACTAAAAATCCACGACTGCAATTAAACACCTTTTAAACGTAGCTTTGCACAGATACATATTTATGAATCCGTTCAATCACTAGCTCGAAGCGGGCGATCCAGTAAAAAAGAGTAAGATCGAGTTTAACGTAACTGACATCCACAAGATGTCGCTAAAACTAAGTAAGTCCCCATTAAGTCATGAACTTCTGAATACGGCTGTTTTCTTTTGTGTTGCATTGTACTGTATTGTATTGCAGTGTGAGAATTGTAGATGAAGGACTAAGGGGGTAAGTCTTTGACGAGTTTGATCCATGTGAAGTTGAATATTTTATCAGTATTTTGCAAACTGAGAAAATTCAAAGATGTAATCAAACGCTTAAACTCCTTAAAGTGAAGGCATCACTAAATTTATTAGTATGCAATTCACACGGTCACAAATCTCACAATCAACCTGAGCATTACTTGATTAGTAACCCGCAAAGTTAACTGTGAAAGAGAATGCTAAAATATATGCACAGTATAATCACACTGCAGGCAAAACTGCGGGTTTAGAAACGACCCTCTGGGGTTTGCAATGAAGAACTAATGAGGGGGGATTCCAAAGAAAGACTTGGGTTTGAACCCTCCAACCCCAACAATTCTCACAATTTTGTATTGTATATAGAATTTATGATTAAATCCATGAGTGACGTTTGACACCTTTAAAAAGTGGCCACCCTCGGGTACATATTTACCAATCGCGTTCAATCGCTGAACGCATTTGATGATGTATGAAGCGCAAGATGTCGCCAAACTGTAACACGATGATGATAAATCGCTTGTTGACGACTTAATTTTCTTAACTTCGGCATATAAGGGCGGGTGGCCAGTCCTCTCCTTCGCCGTCTCATCTTCCCACCGACAGTGTACGGTCAATACACTCGTTATAGCTGAGTTGGCTGCACTATTGTAGTTATCCACTCCCTTTAAAACGCCGCCATTCTCAGGCACATGTCTACCGATCGCGTTCAATCGCTAGGGTTCCCGAAATTCAGTGCTCGTGAATAAGCTGGTGCTCTGAATCGTTTGAGAAAATTCTATGCGTACGTTAAGGTCGACGTCAACGCGGTTGAACCCCATTAGATATCGATGGACACAAAATATTGCTATATATAGCATTCACGCGACTTCGAAGGAACAGCACTAACATGGTGGCTGTCGGTTGGTGCCAGTCCTAAAGCTTTCTAAAGGAGGAGGGAGACGTCGGTAATTGCCTTCATTTTATGACAAAGCGTCTCTGAGCAGAAACTACACAACCTATTATATGGCGTCATGGTCTGCGCCCTGCGTCAGCGCTCTGTGACACTGCGCTGCGGCAAGGGACACTATATATATAGGTGCGCAGCTCAACAGTCGGAGTCAGTTGCACGGAGGTCAGAGTAGGAGAGAGATTTGAAGTGTAGTCAGCGTCGAAAATCGTCTTATTCGTCGTCATAGCAACCCTTCTGGCCAAAATATGGTCATCGTTGTTTGACTAGGAGAAGACACTGCCGCATCCTCAGCCGCAGCAGCATCCTCATCCTCAGCCGACGTAGACGCTGACCTTGAACACAGCTCCTCAAGGTCATCTGCCATTCCACCGTCCTCCACCATCTTACACTCTGTCTCCGCGTAGAGGCTCAACCGTTTAATAGCTTTGATAACAATTGCGTTGAGTCGCCGAAAAATTTCTTTAGTACAACTTACGTTAAATCCGCGGCTCAAGTTAGACACCTTTAAAACGCAGAATTCTCAGCTACATATACAAAACAGTTTCGTTCAACCTGTAAATAGTTTTATTTTTTTTATTTTTTTTATTTTTTTATTTTTATTTATTTTATTTTTTTTATTTTATTTTTTTTTATCTGTAATTTTAATTAGTCTTTTCCTTGTGCATTTTATTTTATTGTATTAATTATTACATTATTATAATGCAATCTTGAATGCATTAATATCAAACTTGAAACAATTGTAATTATTATGCTCATATAATTTTATGCTTTGTTGGTTGATGAGATTTGTACTTGAGTGTGTTTAGTACCTGAGCAGTTTCTTTGAGGAAAGGTACTTGGTATAACCATACGTTTCATTTAATATGCATGATGTATGTGAGATTGGTACTATTTCATACATGATATGATTGTAGTGGTACATATTGCTATAAGATCTCATTGAACTGAGGAATAAGAAATGATCAATTAAACATTTCAATAATAGAATGGGAATATAATGTCATAATTATAATCATATGTGCTGTGCATTTATGTCTGAAGTTGTTTAAATATTTCTAGCGACTGACAATAGTTGCGAAGTACTGTTTGGTTTGCGTCGGAACATTTTATAGCTATGTGTATTATAAATAACATTAGATATGTTGCTTTGGGTGATGTGACATTACTGACATTGTAAGCTTATGTTTGACACCTTTACATGGTGTTATACGGACACTATAAGTTTATCGTTTTCTAGAAATTGTATTTGTGAATTGTCGTCAACGGCCATTGTTGCCAAAGGACGACGTTAAACTTTGGAATAATAATAAATCAACCGGTGAGCAAAGTGAAGAGCTGTAATATGCTAAACAAATTTCTGTCGACATCAACAGCCTATGTTGCTATAAGATGTCGTTAAGCCATGGATCCATCCATCCAACCGGTGAGCTCCATGCGCCTGCAAAAGTAAGCCACGAAGGGTATGGTCGACCTCAACGGAACGGACAACCACAAGATGCGCATATTATGATTGACTAATATAATTGTAATTTAAAACTTCTGATTTCCGACATTCGAACACGGCACACTTCTGCGATCTTTGGGAAGGCACAATAATAACATATTGATTGGCATTGTTTAACACGTTGGGATGGGGTACAGTACCCAAGTCCAACAGTGGGGGTACGGGTACCACTCGTACCTCTACAAATTGCGCCTATGCCCCTTTTAGACGCCGTCATTCTCAGCTACATAATCTACCAATCGTTCACTCTCTGGGATAGCAATTCCGTCAAACGACCGTGGAATTTTGGTCAACGACCCTCACAGTCGCAAGTACAATAGACATGAATACATGAAATCTACTGACCTAGTTAGACACATTTAAAACGGTTCCCGTTCCGGCTATGGCGTCATTCGCATTTAATCGCACTTTTACTCAAAACCAGTTAGACACCTTTTAAACGCTGTCATTCTCAGCTATAGATATACGTCAATCACGTTTGATGGACAGTTAGATTGCGTAGCCTGTAGCTTGTTCTAGTTGCGTTATGTCAGCTATGATGTTTAATGAACGAGTATTGATTGATTGATTGATCGTGTGGATATCACATCAGCTGAGGTCAACCTTACCCTTCGTGGCCTCCGGGTACAATGTGTTACGATAAAGCGTTTAAACGCGACTGTTGAATATGTAGCTGAGAATGGCAACCTATTAAAGGTGTCTAATTGGAGCAGTGGATATAATGACAATTCTACTGACGACATCTTGTGACCGACAGTGTCGTTGAGGGCAACCTTACGGCGACTCAACGCAATTGCTATCAAAGCGATTAAACGCAGTATCATCATCATCAGAGTGAAAAAGTGGTAAAACTTCTGACAAGTCGTCAAAAGTGTTGACCTTTCAAAGGGTCATCTCTAAAACTGTTCCCTATTCCCTGGATCCGACATTGGCTTATGTACGGGTCTAAAAATGTACTGACGCCTTTTACTATAAGTATAGGGCAGCCTTATTAGGAAAGGTACAGTTTTCTATGTATGTATGTATGTATGTATGTATGTATGTATGTATGTATGTATGTATGTATGTATGTATGTATGTATGTATGTATGTATGTATGTATGTATGTATGTATGTATGTATGTATGTATGTATGTATGTATGTATGTATGTATGTATGTATGTATGTATGTATGTATGTATGCATGCATGCATGTATGCATGTATGTATGTATGTATGTATGTATGTATGTATGTATGTATGTATACATTTAGGTATTTATTTATGCATGTATTATGTATGTGTGTTTCTATTGTGTGTATATGTGCAAATCTAGATATTAAATATGCATACATGTACATCTGTGCGTACATACATGGAAACGAATTCATGTTAAGAAAGGTGAGATTCCTGACATTGGGTGCGTTATTAGGTCTGCTGCCGTTGTGGGGCATTCTCTTCGAGAAGATGCTCTACACCCCAACCAAGTATCTTCAGATGCCACTGCGTCTAATGACCCTCGTCTCCTGCCTCATGACGCTGTCTTTGTTACTATAACAAATGTTGTTGTATTTGCACCGGAAGTAAATAGAGATGCTCGGAAAAGACCATAAATGATAAGAAGTCTTTTCCGAGCATTTCCATTTACTTCCGGTGCAAATAAAACAACAATTGAGATAATAACAACGAGAAATGTGGTAGCAGTTATTGTAGTGGAGGCGATGATGCTGATATTGATGATGATCGTAGCTGAGGTAACAAATTCCCAAAGGATTAGGATGGAAAAGAAGGGGAGCTGGCAGGAGGGAAGGAGGCTACAAGGGAAGCACGGATGATGGAGGGAGTGAAAAGAGGCGTTGAATAACGTTGTAGGACTGGACTAGTAGTTGAAGCAGAAGGGTAGTCCCTTAAGCTAGCCCTAAGGCAGTCATAGGTATGAAGTGTTAGCGACTTCATTTTCTTAGCCTCGACGTACGAGGGCTGGTGACCCGTCCTCTCCCTCGCCATCTCATTATCCTACCAAAGTGTAGGGTTAGTGCACTCATTAGTTGAGTAGTCACCATCATAATCATCATCATCATTGTCGTCGTCACCATCATCAGTTGGTCTTCGTAACATATCGGCTATTCTCGTGACGCCTTAGTCGACAGTTGACACTTCGATGCAACCTTAAAGACAACGTGTTGTCAAGACAAGGCAACACGTAAGGAAGAACGGTTGTTCGATCGTTGCAATGATCAGTTGAAAGATCCGTCGAAGTCGCGTGGATGTTATTTAGCAATATTTAGTGTTCATCGAAATCTTATGGGTTTCAACCGCGTTGACGGAGACCTTAGCGTTAGCATACAATTTTCTGAGACAGTTCATAATCGTAATTGTAAGCGTAAGCTCGAAATTACTTAAGCGCTACATGAAAGCTAAAAGCAGGATATCACCTTATGGTCACGAACGCTGAATTTCGAGAACCCTGGCAATTAAACGCGATTAGTAAACTTGTAGCTGGAAATGCGCGTTTTAAGGTGTTTAAGTGCAGTCGTGGATTTATTGTAGCGGTATAAATATATTGTTTACCGACATATTGTGGCTTTACTTACCCTACATAGGACACGGGAACTTCCTACTTAACCATTGAACGCACTTGTAAAATTAATATGTAGTTACGAATGACACGTTTTAAAGGTGTTTAACTGCAGTGGTGGATATAATCATGAACTTCTATATTTAACACATTGACCGCCACCACGTTTTTTATCCCTACGCCACGAAAATTTCCCGAAAAGCCGGAAAATATTTTTTTAAATAAAAAATTATATCTATTTTTTAACTATATTTTTTAGATAATGTATTTATTTTTTTACTATTCTCAACATGTATACATAAAAAGTCACATGTTTGCAGTATTGTTTCTTTGAAGAAACAGTGTTATTCTTAGATTTCAGCTTCAGTGTGGTCAGGGCCACCGACAGAAATTCCGGGCCCCTGGGCATAGCAGTCACGGGCCCCTAAACTATCATTAGGCTTTATGAGAAAAGTTGATCGTGGGCCCGGCCCGGGCCCCTAAAGATCGCCGAAATATCGTCGGGCCCCTTGGCATTTTCCCCCCTTGCCCTCCCCTCTCGGCGGGCCTGAGTGTGGTAGACTTCCACACCTGTAACAACACACATTCAGTGCTGGCTTCGACAAGTACGTTTTGCATCAGTAAAGTCCAGGAAGTGTTGTCTGCTATATATCTGGACACGTCTGATGCTTTGTGAAGAACAAACGCACTAAGACTAAAAGATTTATCCATGCATTCTGAGGCTTTGTCGTGATGGACCAGCGTCCTGAGAATCAATAGAAATGTCATTCGGATCTAGCCTCGCAGCTGACCGATTATACATACGCTGACTAGCATCTAAGGTTATTCAACCCCCTCCCCCTAAAAGAAACAGTGTTTTTTTCTCATCCAGCCTCATCCGTTTCGACACAGAAACATCTGGTATCAACCCTGACTCTAGCAAAATTATTAGGCATACGCCAATGTTTGCCTATAGCACTCCTATAGCACTATGTATTTTACTACGAGTTAACTCGTAGGTGGCGCATACATGAAGCATTTTTACTACGAGTTAAATCGTAGATGGCGGTCAATGTGTTTTAATACAATACGACACAACTGTATATTGAAGCTCATGATTCAATGCAGCAGTGTTTATTGTTTACTGACATCTTTGGGGTCAATGTCGACATTGCTGTTTTGGGGGAACCGAACAACCAACTAATCACGATTGGAAAATACATAACTGTGAGAAGCGGCGTTTAAAAGGTGTCTAATATCAGTCGTCTTAACATTTCGTGGGTTAACATCGACCCTGCCCTACCTAAGGTAACAAGACATTCACCTAGCGATTGAACGCGATTGGTAAATATGTAGCTGAGATATCAGCGTTTTAAAGGGGATGTATACCTGCAGTTGTGTAGCCAACTCAGCTATAATGAGTACATTGACCGTACACTGTCGGCGGCAAGATGAGACGGCGAGGGAGAGGACTGGCCACCTGCCCTCATATGCGGAAGATAAGAAAATGAAGTCGCTAACACTTCTTGTCCATGACTGCCTCACAGGCTGGCTTATTGCCATTTACAGTTTGGCGACATCTTGTGGATGTAAGTTTCGTTGAAGTCGATCGTAACCCAATTTTGAAAAGTTCTACAGATTGGACGCGACTCACAAATATGTAGCTGCGTATGACGCATTTTAAAGGTGTCTAACTTGTCGATATCTATTCGTAATTTTAATCATAATCTCAAAAATTCTAAAGCGCCACTCGAATGTCAAACGCAGGGCATCAGCCCCTTCACGAGTGCTACTTCAAATCAGGTGAGGTTCCAGAGAGTAGTCCAAATATGTCCAAGTCCGGTTTCCAGAAGGCCAAATCAAATCAGAGGGGTTTAAACAGAGTAGTCCAAAACAGCTCTGAATCCGGTTTAGCCGGTTTTGCTGAGGGTACCCAGCCAGCGGAATTTAGTTTTTGAAGAGTTTAATTACATCTTCTCGATGTTCGTTTAGTTGACGGCGACCTTAACTTTCGGCGAACGGGAGATTTACATCTAGCGATTAAACGCCATTGACGTATATTTATACCTTAGAATGGAAGCCTTTTAAAGGTTTCTAAGTAGCATTGGATTTCATGTAAAAATGTTAATTGTACCAGCGACATCTTGTGACTGTCAGTGTCTTTGACGGCAACCCTACGGACACCGGACTGAATTGCTACCCAAGCGATTAGTTGCTGTTTAACGACGATGTTTCATAACAAAGATGATTTGCGTCGCCCTCCTCCTTTCTCTATGCTTGGAACTGACACTGTCAGAGTAAGAGCAGTGGCAGAGTTCATTCAAGCGAGTTAACCATTGGTAAACATGTAGCTGAGAATGGCGGCGTTTTAAACGGGGTGTATAACTGCAGTCATTGATTTTGTGTAGCAGTAATTTCACTGTTGAGCGACATCTCGTGGATATCAGTTACGTAGAAGTCGACCTTACTCTCCATAGCATAGGTTTTGATTGAATGATAATAAGGTTTAATTAAACAGGCTTTCATATCGATGATGATTAGCCTCATAAAAAGCACATAATTATATACAGAGTATAGTATTCCCATATAGAAACCGATCAGCTGGGAGTGACACTCAAACGAAATCTATTTATATTAACATACAATCAGCTATAGTAAGAGTGGTTAGTCAGTTCTAATGAAGCTAGTATTGATCAATCAAAAATTTTCTGTAAGCATTCTTAACGAATTTTAAGAACATAATATCACTGAACACGATTGCTGGATATCTAGCTAATAATGACGCGTTTTAAAGGTGTCTAACGGGAACTGTGAGTTTTATGTAGAATTGTTTATTTAAAACTTTAGTCGAAATTTTTTTGCGATCGAATGCGATTTGCGAACTTTAGGAATGAATCGTTTTAAAGGTGTGTAACTTAGCAGTGAATTTCATGTATTAATGTCCATTGTACGCCAACTAACGACATCTTGTGTCCGATATCGTCGTTGAGGGCGACTCGAAGCAACTGCTATTCAAGGGATTAAACGCAATTAAAGAATGTGTGTGTGTGTGTGTGTGTGTGTGTGTGTGTGTGTGTGTGTGTGTGTGTGTGTGTGTGTGTGTGTGTGTGTGTGTGTGTGTGTGTGTGTGTGTGTGTGTGTGTGTGTGTGTGTGTGCCATTACGTTCTTAATCTTAATACATGAATCGTGTATTATAATAAATGTGCGATCTAATCCCTATCTATTTTTATGTTTAACCTTGATAGAATATCTGATCCTTGGCCCAGTAGGGGGAGAGTTGCCATAAATGGACCACCTAAGGGAAACCGAGGTTTACTGAATGAATGCTACCGAATTTCTCAAAGGAAATTGTGCCATATGATGGGCTGATTGGTCAAGTATGTTGTTCATAATCAAGGGACAGATAGTATTCATGCATTTATGAAAAATAACTAAAACAACTTGAGCTCTAACAAGTCCAATCAAGGCAACCTGTTTCCTTAAATGGACCACATGGTCTCCTTGATTGGACCAGTTGCCCTGAATGGGACATATTATTTTTTTAAAGACGTTTTTAAAGATAATTTGCAATAAAAAACACTTAAAACGTTTTACAACACTTATTGTCTAAAGCATACAATAAAGGCGTCTGTATCTAACTGCCAAAATACTATAACATTAGTAGAAATCAACTTTATATATGACTAACATAACCGCTGCCAGTAAACTAATTAGGTGTACATTGTCAGAATCACTAGTTAAATAAAGACTACATAGTTAGCTATAGACTAATTAATTACGACTAAATGATTAGTTAAGTCTTTTATTAATGCTTATTTACAACCATTCGAGTCTAACAATTAACAATTAACAGGGGCCTAGTTAGAGGAATTACACACAGTTTGCAAAGAGGAACAAATCATCAAGCAGTCCCCGCATTTTCTTTCACTCGTAGACATAAGTAAGTAAGTATATTCTTTATTAATACCAAATGCTTATACCGCACTTTGGTTTACATAATAGTTTATACAAAATAAAGCATTCTTGTCAAAAATGTTTTCCTCATTAAATTCTACATATGCAACTGAAAGAAAATGTTGTTCGACATAATACAAACCAGCGGAACTTATTATTATATAAATAAGCACCTCAAGCACAGTATAACATTGCAACTGCCGGTGTCAGGTTACGGCTAAAAATAGATCAGAACTACATGTACATGAAATAGAGTTTTAATCGCAATTTAATAAATGTTTAGTATTCCGTAAAACTGCCTATATCGATACGATCAATATTCAACTGCGCAAGAATACAACAGTTGAAAACGAGGTTAAATGAGTATCTAGGGTGTAAATCGGCTGTGGTCCAATTAAGGCAACGGTCCATTTGGGGCAACTCTCCCCTAGTTGAAGGAGGGCTGTCGCTTATGCTGGCCTGAGAGGCAGCCATGGGTATGAAGTATTGATTTATTCACGACGCTGGATTTCTAGAATGCTGGCGATTTAACTGAGACTTTTCAAAAGAAATGTATAACAGCAATCGTGGGTTTTATGTAACAGGATTTTAGTGTTTAACGACATCTTTTGGATAGCAGTTACATCGAGGGCGATCTTACGCTTTATATGGCACGTCAGTTCTATTGAGAAACAATTAAGCAATGGTACGCGACTTGTGAATATGTAGCTGAGAATAATGGGTTATAAAGGTGTCTAACTACAGTCGTAGATTTAATGCAACATTATCTAGGGTTTAGCGACATCTTGTGGGTTAACGTCAACCTTGTGTATAGCCTAAGGCTACATAGTAGATAAAAGAACGGATCTAGGCATAGTTATTTCGAATATTCCGAGTTTAGCGACATCTTATGGCAACAAAGGCCGTTGACGTCGACAGAAATTATTCTGGCATATTGAACGCGATTGGGAAATATGTAACTGAGAATGGTGGTTTTTAAAAGTTGTCTGACCGGAGCATTGGATTGTTTTGTAGTCTAGCGATTGTTTATAAGGTTTATTTAACGACGCGTTCATACCAAAGATGATTAGCGTCAAACACAGCACACATAAACAAGTATATAAACGTTTGGGGTTGAAGACATGTGTGCTGACGACCGGCTGCCAAACCAGATAACCCGGTTGGGGAAAACTGGTGGTTGGACTTTTCCATGCTCGGTCAGCGGAGTTGGGTTTTCTCCTCTCCTCTGTCTTGGTAACACGTTGGGGCTCGTTATTTACTACTACTACTACTACTACTACTACTACTACTACTACTACTACTACTACTACTACTACTACTACTACTACTACTACTACTACTACTACTAATACTACTACTACTACTACTACTACTACTACTACTACTACTACTACTACTACTACTACTACTACTACTACTACTACTCTAAATTTCATGCCCTGACACTTCTTAAAAGTTCTGTCTTTAAAATAGAATCCGAAACACATCATTTGAGGATACCAGAATTCAATCGAAGCTTTATTCTCGATGTCCGTTTAGTTGACGGCGACCTTTCCTTTCACGTTGCCATTACATCGCGTACATGGCAATTAAGCGTGATCGACGACCATCTATAGCCGTGATTAGAAGCGTTTAAAAGGTGTCTAAGTGGTGCAGTGGATATCATATATAATTCATGTCAATTGTACTAGCGACATCTGGCGAATGTCAGTGTCGTTGACGGGAACGCTGCGGAAATTTGATGCATTTGCGCTTTGATGAATTATGACTCCCAAGTCTTTTTCCTCCTCCGTTGCTCCTGATTTCGTGTCTCCCATTGCATAATGAAATCCTCCGTTCTTTCTTCCCACATGCATGACTGCATATTTGTTCATGTTGAATAGCATATTCCAATCTTCAGACCATTTGTATAATTTTACCAAGTCCTCCCTTAGTACTTCAGCTTCTTCGTTGTTTACCTTTGCACATAGTTTTGTGTCGTCTGCAAACTTGGAGATCTTTGAAGTAATTCTTTCGTCTACATCGTTTATATAATTATGTTACAAAGTACAATGGTCCTAAAACTGATCCTTGAGGTACTCCACTGTGACATTAGTCCACCTTGCGTTCTTACCCTTAATTCGTACCCGTTGTCTCCTATTATTCAGCCAATTGATGATCCATTGGAGTATGGACCTCCCTGAATTCCGCTTGTCTGCAACTTCTTAGCTGAGAATGGCGGCGTTTTAAAACGTGAAATCCACTGCTCCATTTTATACACCTTTTTAACGCTTCCATTCTTGGCTATAGATATTCATCAGTTGCGTTTAATCGCCAGAAAAGCGGATTGGAAAAATTATGAAGAATTAAGTAAATTTTCAATAACAAAAGATATTTTGGTTGAAAAAAATGTTGATCCAACTTTTAATATTTTAGTAGATTGTATTAATTCGATGGCTTTAGATTCAAGACTGCAGCTAGACATCTCCAAATATTCTCAGCTATATATTTCAAACGCGTTCAATCGCTAGACTGCAAATTACTATGCCCTACGTAGGTTAAAGCCGACGTTAAGCCAGAAGATGTCGCTAAACACTAAATACTGCTGCATTAAATCGAAGACTGAGAACACCTTTAAAACGCGTCATATTCAGCTACAGATCCACAAATCGCGTTCGATCGCTAGGCGTCGTTAGGCATTGAAGAGCAACGTCGATTTAAACGTAACTGACATACACAAGATTATTATTATTTTTACAAAAAGTTTTAAGACGCGCAAAGTCACACAGAAATGCGAATATGAGGCGCGGATAGTCAGCCGCCAGGTGAAGAGCAATTAGATATCCATATGTTTGAAAGCCAGTGAGAAGTAATGAGTTTTGAGGCGTTTCTTGAAGGAAGAATAAGAGGTCGAGCAACGGATAAGCATTGGTAGTCGGTTCCATTCCTTGGGGGTTGAAACACGAAATGCACGAGAGCCCATGGCAGTGCTGCATCTAAGCTCAACCAAAAGACCCATAACCGAAGACCGTAGACTGCGTGGCGGGATGTAAGGAGATGTCAAATACTGACAACTGCTACATCAAATCCACGGTTTCAGTTCGACACCTTTAAAACGCTATCACACTCAGCTACATATTCATCAGTCGCGTTCATTCACTAGATCGCTCTCAAACGTGCAATACAAAGCGTAAGGTCGATTTCAAACGTAACGGTTCACTTACAGAACTTCTGTCGTCAACAACTTTTTCACAACTGCTGCACCGTCTGGATTAAGGATTCACGACACAGCGCGAGTTAGAAATTAGAGGCACCTATCTCCCATAATTATATAGCGCATATATCTCTTCGGACTTAGGTTGAAATAATAAAAACTGTGACATCCGTCTTCTCATATCCATCCATCGATCGCCAAATTTTCTAAGATTATCTTAAAGGTAGACTTCAACGTAACTGAAATCCACAAGATGTCGCTAAGCACTAAACAATGATACAACAAATCCACGACTGCAGTTAAACACTTTAACACGTAGACAATCTCACCTTCATCTTTATCAATCGCGTTCAAACGCTGGATGCCTTTCGACATTGAGTCGTGAAGCGTAATGTTGATTTCAATGTAACTAACAACCAAAAGATGTCGCTAAGCACTATGCAATATTACATACATTTCAAGTTAGACACCTTTTCCACGCAACCATTTTCAGCTACATATTCACCAGTTGCGTTCAATCGCGAGGTTGTGCGGGTGACATTATAAATGTGGTGTTAAGACCGGATTCAACGTAACTGCAGACTTGTTGTCAAGATCTTTAACCTCAAGACCAAAACCAAGGCCAAGACTTTAAACTCCAAGACCAAGACTTTGGACTTCAAGACCAAGACTTTAAGACCAATGATGATAATGATTATGCGTTTAATCACTTTGATAACAATTGCGTTGAGTCGCCGTAAGGTTGCCGTCAACGACACTGTCAGTCACAAGATGTCATTAGTACAGTTAGCATAAAATCCACTGTGCTAGTAAGACACCTTTAAAATTGTGGCTCTCTCATCTACATATTCAAAAAGGCGTTATCCCTGGCTACATATTCAACAGTGGCGCTTAATTGCTAGGTCTCTCACAGATGTATCAGTAGGCGATGAGTATAATGTCGACTTCAACGTAACTGGCATCTACAAGGAGTCGCTAAGCGTTAAACAATGCTAAATAAAAATCAACGATTCTAGTTAGCCATCGTTCAAACGCTGTCATTGTCAGCTACATATCTACCAATGTCGTTCAATCGCTAGTATTTTCTTGGCATGTGGTATGAAACGTAAGAATCGACTTCAAAGTAACTGACACCCACAGGATGGCTAAACACTAAAATTACTTCTACGTAAGTAA
>OY744614.1:7277458-7409459 GCA_963556255.1 Allolobophora icterica
CTAACTCCGCTGTCTTTTTTTCCCAAGTGTTATCTGTCTACCGCCGTATAAAATCTCTGCAATGTGTTTCGGTAACACAGTAGTAGATTTGATTAGGTCAGAAGTAGTCTCCACGAAATCCGTGTCTGTTGCATTGGACAGAAGGTCCTTTAGATGTTGTGGTGCGAAGCCATCTGGTCCTCCGCTAGATGCCGCTGGAAAGGAAGCTACAGCATTGCACACCATCTTTCCAGAAACCTGTATGGCGTCAAACCTGTCTTCCTGAGGGCATGGCAATGTTCTCCGGTCATCGTAAGCCTTTGGGTGCTTCTTCTGCAGTTCTTCCATCACCATAGGCGAATCTTCTACAGGAACATCATCAGAGCATAGCAAACGAAGGGCCCCTTTTATGTCGCCGTCTTCGAGCCTGCTAGACACCGCCTGGGGAAGATATTTGCTCCCATCGTAGATCTTGTCGTTCCTCCTTGTTCGTGTGTCAGATGGCGCGATTTCTTTAGCTACATCAGAGAAGACCATTCCACTATTGTATTGTATTGTATTGTATCTAGAAATTTATAAAGCGCCTCTCGCAGAATAACTATTCAGAGGCGCTCTCAGCACAGAAGCCCCGGGGAAACAGAAATGCCTTTAGGGAACGCGAGACCGATCAGGAAAAGCCAGTCATTAGTTTTGCCCTGAGCAGAGGAGGAAGGTCATTCCAGATCGTGGGACCCACTACAGCAAACGCCCGGTGCTGGGCCAAGGGAGTTTTAGCCCTGGGAACAAAAAGATCAAGCCGATTTACAGAGCGCAATGAGCGAGAAGAAGATGCAGATAGCAGTTTTCGCAGATAGTTCGAGAGATATTTCGGGGCAGTAGGCTGCTGAGATTTAGAGACAAGGAAGAGAATATCTTCCCTAACAATCTTATAACACAACGCAATAGGTAACAATCTTATAACGGATGCGCGCAGCAATAGGGATCCAGTGAAGAACATCAAGCATGTAAGTAGAGATATGGGCAAACCGGGGGAGTCGAGCGATGAGCCTAGCAGAAGCATTTAGAATAGATTGAAGTTGGGAGAGACGCTGCTTGGGGAGACCCATGAGGAGCGAGTTGCAGTAGTTCAAGCGTGAGCAGACAAATGCGTGAACTATGGTGGCAAAGACAGAAGGTGAGACCGAGCGTCTGATGGCCCTGAGATGCCTCAGTTGAAAGAAGCAGGAGCGAATCATGTTGGAGATATGATCTGTGAATGTGAAGAGTCAAGTGTGACAACCCAGTCGCGTACGGTGGAAGAGTAGGTTAAGCAGGGAATTTCTCAGTCAGCAATGGAAAGTTGAGTTTAGCAAGCTGCTGTCTAGTCCCAAACCAGATTAATGGAGTCTTAGCAGTGTTGAGGCAGAGACGGTTAGTTGACATCCAGTAGTGAAGGTCAGAGACAATATGGTCAATGGAGCGAACAAGTGAGAATTGATCAGTTGACGGACCATGTACAAAAGCTGAGCATCATCTGCAAAAAGATGGCCATTTGCCCCATGTTTAGTAAATAGAGACGGGATATTCAGCAGTGAAAAGGATGTATAGGATGGGACCGAGCACCGAGCCCTGGGGAACACCAAATTCCACCTCTATCCACCACTGAGTCCTGGTTTCACCAAGGACAACCAGCTGTGAGCGGTCAGAGAGGTATGATTTAAGCCAAGAAGAGGAACACCAGATAGGCCACAGGACAGCTCCAGCCGCTGAAGGAGGATCTCATGGTCAACCATGTCAAAGTCAGATGAGACATCAAAATGCGCCAGGAGAGAAAGATGAGACTGATCAATAGCTATATAAATATCAGACAGTAGGGATAAGAGAGCAGTTTCTGTAAAATGGGGCCCCTGAAGCCAGATTGGGCGGCCGGCAAAAGCTCAGCTTGCTCAAAATAGGGGAGTAGCTGGAGTGAAACTAGTCTCTCGAGGGTCTTTGAGAGGAAAGAAAGATGAGAGATGGGCCAGTAATTTTGACAGGCATTTTGGTCAAGGTTTCGCTTTTTCAAGGTCGGGAAACAATAGCCCGTTTTTGGGAAGCAGGTAGGTAACCCTCAGAAAGTGACCTGTTAAATATATAAACTGGAAATGGAAGTAAATCGTCTCAAATGTTCACCAAAAATGGGGGAAGAGGGTCGAGTTCGCATGATTTTTGTTTTATGATCCAATTATTTGACAGAGTTCCGTTTCAAGGATTGAAGGAATTCTTCAAAGGTGTCATCCGCATGGGTGAATGGCGGAGGAGGGGCATCCAGAGTCTTCACTCGAAGATCAGCAATCTTCCATGTCATCATCTGAAGAAAATCCTCAGCAGAAAAGGCAGCAGGACCCACTGAACACGTACCCTGTCCCAGTAGGCCGGAGATTGAGGACCAAAGACGTTTTGGGTTGTTTTTATGTTGCTCAACCAGGCCCTCATCGGTCTCGCGTTCCCTAAAGATATTTCTTTTCCCCGGGGCTTCTGTGCAAAGAGCGCCTCTTAATAGTAGTTCTGCCATCTGTTTTTTTGGCAGTGCTACATATGTGTTTTCAGTTCCATCGCATTCCTTGACCCCGAAAATGTTAATTTAGACTCTAAAATCATGTTTCCATCACATACATGACATTACTTACAGCCATTCGAAGATAGTTGGCCGCCATTTTGTCCGCCATTTTGTTTTTTGGCAGTGCTACATACGTGTCTTTAGTTTCATCGCATTCCTTGATCCGGAAATTGTTACTTTAGACTCTAAAATCATGTTTCCATCATATACACGACATTACTTACAGCCATTTGAAGATAGTTGGCCGCAATTTTGTCCGCCATTTTGTTTTTTGGCAGTGTTACATACGTGTCTTTAGTTCTATCGCATTCCTTGACCTCGAAAATGTTAATTTAGACTCTAAAATCATGTTTCCATCACATACCTGACTTTACTTACAGCCATTTTCAAAGATACTTGGCCGCCATTTTGGCCGCCATTTTGTTTTTTGGCAGTGCTACATATGTATATTTAGTTTCGTTGCATTCCTCGACCCCGAAAATGTTAATTTAGACTTTAAAATCATGTTTCCATCACATACATGACCTTACTTACAGCCATTCGAAGATATCTGGCCACCATTTTGTCCGCCATCTTGTTTTTCCATGCAACCGCTAAAAATTCAGTTTGCTAACCACGATTTTCGTTTTCAGCAGGGTCAAATTAGTCTAGAAACACCTGTTAGCAAATTGTTACATGATTTGCTTCTGTCAATTTAAGTAAGTGTGTACATTTGAGTCATTCATTCTCCATTGGCGGCCATCTTTTTTTGGCGCCAAAATTTGACCTTTTTCCCGTGGTCCGATTTCGGTAAACTTTTAGTATGTTCATCTCCAGACCAAATGCACCCGAAAATCATCATAAAACGTTTTCTTGCAATTTGTTCGGGGTCAAATCGTATATTGACCCGACTACTCCCTCCCCTGCCTTGTCTTCATGGTTACATAATAATTATTATAACCATTATACCTTAATTCAAACGAAACTTTACTTTTTGTTTAATAATATCTTGTCGATGTCCGCTTAGTTGATGGCGACATTACTTTTCTTCTGCTGAAGTAACTTGGCGATTAAAACGCGATTCACGATTTGTACAGTTACACCCAGTGCTTGGACAGCTTATGTGTGTTCCAGCGACTTCAGCACCTGCAGGATTTATCTTTTCAAATCGCGGAATTTTAATGAGGCCACACCTTGGTCAGAAAATTCTGAGCGAATTGGTTTTTATAAAATGCAACACTCATTTGGAATAGTATTTCACATGAAGGACTTTTTTAAATGCGAATTGTGGAATTCTCTGCAGAGAATACCCAGAGAATACCCTATTTCGAGTTGTTTTGCGTGAATAAAATAAACCACTCATGTTTTCATTAAAATAGCGCTTAGTCCGACTTGAACTTCTTTAGTAAGGAATAGAAATCCAGGTATGATTGTCGATTTTGCCTCAAGACCAAGACTTTGAACCTCTAGGCCAAGACCAAGACTTTGAAATACAAGACCAAGACTTTGAACCTCAAGACCAAGACCGAGACCAAGACACAAAATCCAGGTCTTGACAACAAGGCTGCAATTACGCTGAGGTCGATTTTACGCTACACTGACACCCTGTGGATGTCCTTTACGTTGAAGTCATTCTTACATTTCACATGGTTTGACGGGTTGAATTGAACGAATGAACGCGATTGGTGAACAAGTAGCTGATGAAGGATGAGTTTTTAAGGTGTCTAACTAGAACTGTGGATTTTACATAGAATTGTTAACTGTTTGGCGACACCTTGTGGCTGTCTGTTGCGCTGACCTCGACTTTTCCATTCAGACAGGTAGATAAAAATTCCATAGTTACGACCACGATTAGTAAATTCCTAATTAAACACGGCGTCCAGTTTTACAAGTTTTTCAAGACTTTTGCAGAGTCTGAAAATCCAGGTGGAGTGGCAAAGCCTCAGAGAAGACCAGCGTATTTAAGGCACTTCTACCTTGCACTACTAACTTCGGAGTTAAATGGAGGGTTGCCAGATTGTGACACGTAATGAACACAACATGCGAGAAGAATGTAAATAAAGTTCAGATTAATTCCAGTACGTGTTGCTCCACAGAGAACTGTTCTGATATATTTAGTCGAGTTGGATGGATGGATGGATGGATGGATGGATGGATGGATGGATGGATGGATGGATGGATGGATGGATGGATGGATGGATGGATGGATGGATGGATGGATGGATGGATGGTTGGATGGATGGATGGATGGATGGATGGATGGATGGATGGATGGATGGATGGATGGATGGATGGATGGATGGATGGATGGATGGATGGATGGATGGATGGAAGGTATTTGTTAATGTATGGATATGGATGGATGGATCTATGAAACAGACGCTTGCTTTCTTTCATCGTCTGAGCTGAGAGTAGATATCGTCGTAGGGATGCTGTCCATCGTGGAGCTAGCGCTCAGCTGCTGCAATGGACAACTTTCGAAGTGATCGGTCGCCTGCACTTCCGGTCGTTCTGCGTTTCCTTTCCTCGTTTCCTTTCTTCCTTTCCATCCTTCCTTCATTATTTCCTTCATTTTTTTGTTTTCATGTTTCATGTTTTCGCTCTTCTTTCTTTTTCTCTTTGCCTCTTTTTCCTTCCATCCTTCTCTACTTTCTTCCTTCTTCCCTTTCTTCCATCTTTCCTTCCTTCTTCCCTCCCTCCTGATGAGCTGTTTTGCAGATAACCTACATTTAGGAAACATGTAAGGTCTCCGAATATTCTCCCAGATTATTGATCTAATCTAATCTATGCAGCAACTTCTAAGCGCCAGTCAAAAGCGAATCGCTCGTTAAACAATGCTTTGCAGTCGCTCACGTAGAACAGGAACTTCACCTGTAAGCAAATAACGATAACCAGGAGAGTCACCGATGGGAGCCCTCGCATACACGTGGAACCAAACTAAAGGAGTTCTGAACACCGTTGAGGACTGGATTCGAACTGTGGATGTTCGTTCAGTTAACAGTGACCCTACCTTTGTCTACTGAAAAATCAAACGACTGAAGCGATTGACGCTTATCTATAGCTCGGAATTAAAACGTTTAAAAGGTGTCTAAGTGGAGCAGTGGATTTCATTTGCTAATGTCCATTGTACGAACGACATCTTGCGAGTGCTAGGGTCGTTGATGCTTTCATTTGCTAATGTCCATTGTACGAACGACATCTTGCGAGTGCTAGGGTCGTTGATGCAAAACCTACGCTAACTTGACTAAATTGCTATCCAATCGATTAAACGATTGGTAAATAAATTATGCAGATGAGAATGGAATGTTTTAAAGGGGGTGTTAACTACATTCTTGGATCTTGTGTAGCTGTAATTTTAGTGTTTAGCGACATTTTGCGGATGTCAGTTAGGTTCACGTCATCTTTACACTTTACTTAAAAAGCGCGGAGGCCATCTAGCGATTGAACACAACTCCTGAGTAGGTTGCTGAGAAAGGCTGCGTTGTATAGGGTCTAACGGGAAGTGTGGATTTGTGTAGTACGGTTTTGTGTTTAATGAGAGTTACGTTGAAGAAGAGTATCGTAAACCTAGAGATTGAATTCGATGCACTTTCTGATGTAGGTTAAGGTCGATTACAATCCCTTCGCTGCCAAACTTAGGTGTCGTTAAACTCAACGCACGCATCTCAGCAGTCGTGAATTTAATGCAGCAGCATTTAGGGTTTAGCGACATCTTGTGGATTTCAGTTACTTTGAAGTCGACAGTAGCCCCCCCCCCTACGCTTCGTGACGCTCTGTTAGAATGGATTCAGAGGTCGAACACCATTTGTGGATCCATATGGAGCTCAGCTGGGAATAACGCGTTTTAACTGCAGTCGTTGGTTTAATCATGAACTTTTAGCAACTGTATATGAAGGAGGTTGAATTGGACCTACTGATTGAACAGGATTTTCAATATGTAGCTGAGAATAGCTCTGTTTTAAAGGTGTCTAACTGCAGTCTTGGATTTAATACAGAAGCATTTAGAGTTTAGCGACATATTATGGGTTAACTTCGACCTTACTCTACATAGTAGGGAAAAGAGGCGGATCTAACGATTGGATGGACAACTTATGGCAACAAAGCTCGCTGAACTTGAGAGAAATTATTTTGGCATATTGAACGTGATTAGTAAACATTGGCTGCTTTTAAAAGTTGTGTAACTAGAGGCGTTTAGTTTACTTTAGTTTTTGACGACATCTTGTGGATATCAGTTACGTTGAGGTGAATCTTACGCCTCTTTCGACGAACCGGTTTGTAACCTTCCGATTTGTTTTGTTTAACCATCAGTTTAATGACATCTCATGGCAACATCGGCCGCTGACGTCATATCAAACCTCGTACATTTGCAATTTAACAAACAGCATGCACATTTAAACTATACAGGTCGTTAACAGGATTTATCTTGAAACTGTTCCGGCAGCTAACATATTTGAGTCTTGATTTCAGTTACTAGTAACATATACAAGAACCATTTGTGATTATGTCAAACATGTTAGGCTACATTTCTAACAGAAGATCAGGTTTAATGTATAAACGTTAGCCAGTATATGTCTAGGCACAGACCATTAATACATATAAATATACGTGTTCATATAAGCATATATCATCTTCATCATCAGTTCCTGACGCCAGCCATTTGGCGGCGATGGGTACGAATAAATGATCTCCATTGTCCTCGGTCATTTTTCAAGTCTATTGCCCCCTTAATGTTAGTCCAAGTGATGTTATGTCCTCAGTTATATTATCTATCCAGCGTAGCCTTGGTCTGCCCTTGTGTCTTTTCCCTTCGAATCTTGCATGTAGTGCACTGTGTGGGAATCTGTCAACTGGCATTCTCTCTACATGTCCAAACCATCGGAGTCTTCGTTGAACGACTTTGTCTAGCAGAGTTGTTTTGATGCCTAATGATTGTCTTATGTCATCGTTTCTTATTTTCTGCAGTCTTGAAATCCCTGCGATCTTCCTCAGCCAGTTCATTTCTGCTGTAAGAATTCTTCTTTCATCTTGTTTTCGCATTGTCCAACATTCCGATTCATATAGGAAAATGGGTTGTATCATTGTCTCGTATATTTTTGTCTTGGTCTTCTTTGTTAATTCTTTGCTCCTCCAAATCCTGTTCATTATTGCAAATGCTTGTGAAGCGCCTCTAATTCTTCTTTGTATATCTTTTCCATTGCTGCCATCAGCGTTTATTAGCCCTCCGAGATAGACGAATTGTTCTACTTGCTCACTAGCCTCTCCTTGGATTGTGATAGATATTGGTGTCTCTTTGGTCTTTTCAATCACCATTGTTTTAGTTTTCTCTGCGTTGATCATTAGGCCAAATCTGCTACTGGTTTCGTCAATCTGTGTCGTAATATCATGTAGTTCTTCTCGCTTCTATTATTATATATATATATATATATATATATATATATATATATATATATATATATATATATATATATATATATATATATATATATATATATATATATATATATATAGCGACGTGACAATTTCCGTGTGTGTGGCCACTCCACCTGGATCTTCAGGCTCTGCAAATGTCTTGAAAAACTTGTAAAACTGGACACCGGGTTTAATTAGGAATTTACTAATCGTAGTCGTAACCTCGGAATTTGTATCTACCTGTCTGAAAGGAAAGGTCGAGGTCAGCGCAACAGACAGCCACAAGGTGTCGCCAAACACTTTGCAATTCTATATTAAATCCACAGTTTAGTTAGACACCTTAAAAACTCGTCCATCAACAGCTACATATTCACAAATCGCGTTCATTCTTTCGATTAATCCTGCCAAACAAATTGAAATGTAAGAACGACTTCAACGTAAAGGACATCCACAAGGTGTCAGTGTAGCATATAAGATCGACTTCAACATAATTGCAGTCTTGATGTCAAGACCTGGGTTTTGTGTCTTGGTCTCGGTCTTGGTCTTGAGGTTCAAAGTCTTGGTCTCGTATTTCAAAGTCTTGGTCTTGACCTAGAGGTTCAAAGTCTTAATCTTGAGGTAAAATCGATAATCATATCTTGGTTTCTACTCCTTACTAAAAGAATATTAAGTCAGACTACGCGCTATTTTAATGAAAACATGAGTCTTTTATTTTATTCACGCAAAGCAACTCTAAATGCAGACTGCCGAGAATTCCGTAATTCGTATTTACAAAAATCCTTCATGTGAAATGCTCCTCCAAATGACTGTTGCATTTTATAAAAACCAATTCGCTCGGAATTTTCTGACCAAAGCGTGCTCTGTGTGGCCTCATGAAAATTCCGCGATGTGAAAAGATAAGTCCTGCAGGTGCTGAAGTCGCTGGAACACACATAAGCTTTCCAAGCACTGGATGTAAATGTACAAATCGTGAATCGCGTTTAATCGCCAGGTTACTTCAGCAGAAGAAAGGTAATGTCGCCGTCAACTAAACGGACATCGACAAGATATTATTAAACAAAAAGTAAAGTTTCGTTTGAATTAAAGATTAATGGTAATAATATGTAACCATGTAGCCATGGCAGGGAGGGGAGCAAACCCAACTCCGTTGCACAAACACTGGGAAAAGCCTACCTCCAGTCACCCCTCTGGGGTTCTCTAGTCGGGTAGCCTGTCGCTAGCTTACCTGTCTTGGACCCCATAGCTAAGGCTACTTTACATGCAAACCGTTCTCATGCAAACCGTTTACATGCAAACCGTGGATGAGGGGCAAATTTTGCATGACCTGCTCCCGCCGATTAAGCCCTCCGTCTACTATATGAGAACGAGGGCCCACGATCGCGTTATCCCACCTGCCGCAAAGTTACTTGATGAGGAAAACTTATATTACTAGAATGTTATATGGGAACTTATATAGGCCCTAATGCATATAATAATGTCTGTCTGTGTTTATATAAATATATGTTGGTAGCAGAAAATATGTATACGATTAGCGGTTGTACACCAAAATGCGGGTAGCAATTGGTTTAATAAAGAATATTCTTATCTTATCTTATCTTATCTCTTGTATGATGCCAGTCATCTTCGATAAATAAACGTATTACTCAGTCAGTCAATCGCTGGATGTTTAGGGCAAATGGCCTAGGAAGGGTAAGATCGATTTCAACGTAACTGACATCCGCTAAATATGAGGTCTAACAATAGATAGCTGTTCCTTGTGACCAATATCTTTGTTTCATCAACAGTGATAGAAAATAAGTAGAACTCCTAACCTCTTCTATTTTCTGATCCCTAACTTTATCTGTCAGTGTAATCAAGATTTCATTTTAAATGTCTTTGTCAGTATAGGCCTACCGATTAAGGACTATTAAACATTTCTCAACTATCACTCATCTTGCAGCAACTTGACCAAAGTGTTACTAAACCAGGACGACCACTAGCGGATATCTGATCAAATGCAGCTCAGTCTCATAACACCAAGAATAGCCGGAAGTAATTTTACGTCATGGAAATAATTAAGACTCTACGCAAGGACCGTAAGTAGGTCATGTCTGTGAAAGTTCCATGAATAAAATAATATCGGATTTCATCATGCATCATGTTTAAGCAAGAAAGTAAAAGTCATAACTTTGAAAATATCAAAATTAAATAATACGTACCAGATTTGATAATAGATCAGACTCTGATTTGGGGGGCCACCGGGGAGGCACAGACTCAGTTGGTGGGGCACTTGCCCCCCCCCCCAGCCCCCTGCGGAGCCGCCACTGGGTACATCAAAAGGATCCTATGGATTCTACACAAGGACCATGTTAGTCAAATTTAACGGTGGTAGAGCGAGAACTATCGCCTTTAGGGGCGTTTTATGTCGTAAGATGTCGTTCACCTGTTGGATCTAATCCAAACGCCTGATTACCTTGTTCTGACCAACTAAGTGAAAGACAATGTCGACATCAGCGACAATCACACAGACATAATATCTCTAGACATTATAAATTGTCACGAAAATTGTCATTCTCAGCTACATATAATATCATCGTTAAACACTATTAAATGTCACGAAAGAATCCACGGCTCAGTCAGACACCTTTCAAAAGGAGCAATTCTCAGCTACATATTCGCCAGACGTATTCAATCGCTAAATGATCATTTTCGGTGTCCTATGAGGCGTAAGGTCGACTTCAACGTAACTGACATCAACAAGATGTCGTTAATCAATCAATCAATCAATCAATCAATCAATCAATCAATCAATCAATCAATCAATCAATCAATCAATCAATCAATCAATCAATCAATCAATCAATCAATCAATCAATCAATCAATCAATCAATCAATCAATTTCGATTAATCATACACCGAATTTGACATTAACGCAACTAAGTGAAAGACAATGTCGACATCAGCGACAATCACACAGACATTTAATAGTGTGAGCCATTACCCACTGATGGAAAAATTTAACACCCTCGACATTCCTGACCAAATTTATAACTGGCTGGTAAATTACTTTCACGATAGGAGCCACGTAACAAAGTTCAGAGGGTTGGTCTCGGGGCCTAAAACAATTAACTCGAGTGTCATTCAGGGATTGGTAATCGGTCCTCTGTCTTTTGTGGTCACCTCTTCTGACCTACATACAATATATAGCTTCAGCTGCTTAGTCAGCTGTTGCGGAATTTACCAATATTTTTTCGTCCTGGGCTAAGGCAAATAACCTTAAACTAAACTCTACAAAGACCCGAGAAATGACGGTTACGGATAGAAGGCAGGGACTGGCCTCTGTCCCCCAGATAATTCCAGGGGCAGAGCGGGTGGGCTCTATGAAAGTGCTGGGTGTTACCATCAGATCAGACCTCAACATGGCCAGCCACCTTGATGGGGTTCTCTCCTCCTGCGCTTCGTCACTCTACGCATTAAGAGTCCTCCGTTCGCATGGTCTTCAGCCTGGGCCCATCCATGATGTGACAAAAATGACAACAATAGCCTCACTCATGTACGCATCTCCTGCATGGTGGGGCTTCACTCGCGCAAATGACAGAGATATGATGGAGCGGCTTATAGGAAGGATGCGAATAAGTGGCTTTCTTCCCCCTTCGGCCCCGGGCGCAGAAGCACTGACCGAGGCGGCCGATGAGAGCCTGTTCAAAGCTATCACCGCCGACCCAACTCACGTTCTTCGACAGTTATTTCCAACAACCCGGCATAATCACTACCACCTCCGCACCCTGAAACACGACTTTAACCTGCCAAACAAAGACGACCGAAATTTTTTTCTCGTGTTCTCTTCAAGAACACATATTAATGAAAATGTAAACAAGTTGCGTCTGTGACAGCCTGTATTTGTCAAATAAACGAATATTGAACGATTTATGCTTCATAAAATCCACGGCTCAGTTAGACACCTTTTAAAAGGTTCTATTCTCAGCTACATATTCGCCAGACGCATTCAATCTCTAAATCCACCACTTGTTCTTTCAGAAATGAGTATAAAAAGACAAGGCCGCAGAGATCGAAACTGAAACTCGATGACATCTACATGCTGGAAGCAGCCTGAAACATCAAAGAGAAGCTCCAATAAAACAGCTGAACTGGGGAGGAAGAGTAAACTTCCTAAAGCTGGTTTGGAGCACAGGACAAATCCTACCTCCCTCATCCTGCAATGACAGGGACTAGGGTTAGGTAGCCGGCTCGCAGCAATCCCGGAAAGCAGCTCTAAGACAGTGTGATCATCGAAACCAATAACTAATAGTGGAAAAACGTTTGTACATATGGTTTCAGAGACGGACATTATTTTTAACATCATGAATAGACTATAGTTGTATACTGCGTAAGGGGGCCATCATCTTGGTCATGAGTGCTCCCCAAATTCCAATAAGCAACAACAACAATCGCTAGAGCACATCCAACAATGTCCTAAGTGTAATCTAAACTCAACGTTAACCCACAAGATGTCGCTATACACTAAATAATGCAGTATTAAATTCACGACTGATATTAAGCACCTTCAAAACGCCGCCACTCTCAACTACATATTATTTCAATCACTTTCAATCGCTATGTTGATAGCCGTTATTTTCGGATGTAGGGTAACGTCGAAAATAATGCATAAAATGTGGAAAACACTAAATACAAAATAATGCTGCGTTAAATCTACGACTGCAGTTAGACACCTTTAAAACGCGACATTCACAGGTACATATCTGCAAATCACGCTAAATTGGTCGATTACTTTACGTGTCTTTGGTCGTAGGACGATTTGAACGTAACTGACAAGATTTCGCTAAACAGTAACTAAATTTTGCTGCATTAAATCCACGACTCAGTTAGACACCATCAAAACGTGCTACATCACAGCTACATATTGACAAATCGCTTTCAACTGCTGTAATATGCCAAACAAATTTCTGTCGACGTCAACAGCCTCTGTTGCTATAAGATGTCGTTAAACCCTGGATCCATCCATCCAATTGCTGTATGCTATCGTAATACAGCCACAAGCGTCAGATCAATTTCAACGTAACTGGCATCCACAAGAAGTCGCAAAACACTGAATACTACCACCAAAGATCCAAGAATGCAGTTATGCACACCTTTTAAAACGCTGCCATTCTCAGCTACATATTTTACGTTCAATCGCCAGCTTTCCAGAAATTCAGCGCTCGTGAATAAGCTGGTGCTCTTTAGAAATTTGGAGTTTACGATTACGATTACTATTACGAACTGTCCGGGAAAATAATAATAATAATAATAATAATAATAATAATAATAATAATAATAATAATAATAATAATAATAATAGTTATTATTATTATTATTATTATTATTATTATTATTATTATTATTATTATTATTATTATTATTTTCATTATTATTATCATTATTATTATTATTCTCAAGGATGTTGTCGCTGACACTTCCTGCCTTTTGGCTTCTGCTGCGGGCACTCTCCCCCTCAAATCCATCATTTGAACCTCTATCCAGTACACCGGATGCACATTTCCTAACCAAGAAATCCGAGTGATATTCCAAGACGGGGATCGATGATGTAGAGACCATGCCCTCACATCAGCAGACTCAATGGGACAAGCCCTCGTTGAATCAAACGGCCAACACACTGTTTCAAGACACAACAGACCTTTACAACATCTCACGTTTAAAAGCAAACTCTTCACTCAACGCCAGTGATTGGTTTTATGCCTAATAGAAAAATCTTGCGGTATGAGATTAGCAACGAGGACGTGAGTGTACGTATACCGGTCGGTTTGCGCCTCGTGGACCTCAATATGCTTACGGCACTCGGATTAGTGCTACATATAATATTTATTCTTTAATTAAGCGCCTGCAAACGCAATGCGCTGTACATGTACATGTTATGCGATAAATCATAACTACTAACAGAACAGACAGCCTGCAATACACGGCGCAAATTGCAGTCTACAAAGCATGTCCGCCTATGGGACTCGATCTGTGTACCTCTCGCACTCTACGCCTGATGTTATCCAATGCGCTATCGGGCATATTCACCAGTCGCGTTCAATCCGCCAATACTCGTGCTGTAGTAGTGCCAGTTCCAAGACTGTATAAAGGAAGAGGACCACGGTAATCATCTTTGTTATGACACAGTGTCGTTAACACTCGAGTGCCCAAGCTATTTTTTGGTACACGAATGCCCAACGGGGGGGTCCGAGCGGACCCCAATGTTTTCATTGTGATATCTGGAGAACGGATTGGAATATTTTAACGGGATTTGGCTTGTTATAATCCAAATTCAATTTGCAATCGACTGATATATGGTATTTCACAATAGCGCCACCTGGTGAAACTTTATTTGAACTTTAATAGGGGGCCTACTCTTTTGTAGTTTCTTTGCAATTTCGGGATTTTTCGCATGTATTCAATTGTACGCATGTAGTTGTTCCCTGGTTGTGGGGTACAGGATTGGAATATTTTAACGGGATTTGGCTTGTTATAATCCAAATTCAATTTGCATTCGACTGATTCATGGTATTTTACAATAACTTGCGCTAAAAATTTATTTCTGGGTTGGTAAACCATATGCCAGTATGACCACCAGCCGCATATCTTGGGGTGTCCTTGGTATATGCTCTGGTTGTGGGGTACAGGAATGGAATATTTTAACGGGATTTGGCTTGTTATAATCCAAATTCAATTTGCAATCGACTGATATATGGTATTTCACAATAACGTGCGTTAAAATAATTTATTTCTGGGTTGGCAAACTATATGCCAGTATGACCATCAGCCGCATATCTTGGGGGTGTCCTTGGTATATGCTATGGTTGTGGGCTACAGGGTGGTAGTATAATCACGCAAAATATAACATACGAAGCCCAATTGAATGCTTTAGGATGTCCTAAAAGCATTTCTACAATTTCGTAGCCGTTCTAAAGTTATCCGTGAAAAGCGGGTCTGGGGTCCGGTCGGACCCCCCCCTTGGGCATTCGAGGGTTAAACAGCAACTACACACACAATCGCTAGGTTAAAATTCACAGTAGTCCATGAAGCAACGGAGGTGACATGCACAAGATGTCGGTTAGCGATAAACAATGTGAATTAGATAAAACCCATTCCAGTTGGACACCTTTAAAACTGCGTCATTCTTGGTTACATATTTACCACTAGCTCTCAATGGCTAGTTGTTTCCTTTGTTCGGGACGAAGCATGAAATCGACTCAACGTAACTGACACCAACAAGATGTCGCTAAGCACTAAAATTACTACTACATAAGTATGAATTGTCTTTGTCGAGAAGCACAGCGCTGTACATGGAAAACATATCACAGTCAAATAATTAAACAATATAAAACAATTATAGAAAAAGAGAAGTCACTGAGAATTAAGTAAGACATAAGGGGTACAGGAGAATAATAATATTAAATAATAAATAATAATCTTTTCTTTATTTAATCGCCAGCAAACCGCACTGCGCTGTACAGTGAACATACACATAGTTGAAACGGCAGCCACACAGGGCGCCTTACATATATGTATACAGTATGTATACAGTGTGAAGCTCATGATAACAGTTTTACTGGAGTCGAATATAACTTTTATACGGCAGCCACCAGGGCTCCATTCACGGCCTACTATTCATTTAACCACAACCGCCACCTAGCGAGTGGAAGGCTGACTCAACCTTACGGGGTCTACGGGGTTCGATCTTGGTACCTCCTGCCCTTCACGCCAGTGTGTTATCCATTACTTTATGGCCTATTGTTAGGGAGGTACTAGGTAGCCAGGTCTTGGTAGACCATGGTTATTTGTATATCCTATCGAGGAAGCAATCGACTGATATATGGTATTTCACAATAACGTGCGTTAAAACATTTTATTTCTGGGTTGGCAAACTATATGCCAGTATGACCATCAGCCGCATATCTTGGGGGTGTCCTTGGTATTATGCTATGGTTGTGGGCTACAGGGTGGTAGTATAATCACGCAAAATACAACATACGAAGCCCATTTCTACAATTTCGTAGCCGTTCTAAAGTTATCCGTGAAAAGCGGGTCTGGGCATTCGAGGGTTAAGGAAAGAACTGAAAAGAAGTTAGAGCGATTCTATTTCAAGTTTAGCTTTTTAATGACTTTTAGCATAGGAGGTAACTTATTCAACGTCGGTAATAAGGTCAACGTAGGTAATACGGCCAACGTCTATAAATAAGTCAATTTCACTAAAAAGGCCATCGTCGGTAATAAGGCCAAATTCGGTTATTAGGTCAACTTAGATAATTATGTCAACGCAGGTAATGAGGTCAACGTAAATAATAAGGCCAAAGTCGGTAATTAGGCAGTATAAGGAACGAGGCCAGCGTCGGCAATTTGGTCAACGTAGGTAATAACGGTACTGTTGGTAATTAGGATATATAGGGAAGTAGGCCAACGTAGGAAATTAGGCCAATGTCGGTAATTCGGTCAACGTTTGTAATAAGGCCAAAAGTCGGTAATAAGGTCTGCGTGAGTAATTATGCCAACTTGCATATCCTTCGACCAGTCAATTAGGCAATTGTATGTAAATAGGCCAACGTTTGTAATTAGGCCAGTTCCAATCTTCATCCAATAGATATAGCCCAGGACCCTGAGTTAATCATTGCTTCGAGGCATACTGTACATAGGTAGATAGTGCAAGCGACTAAATTTTCTTGGCCTCGGCATGTAAGCAAGGATGTCCTGTCCACCCGCTTCGATTTAGCGCTCTTGGTCGTTACTGGCGCCATCTAGCAATTAGTTTGTAGCTCTGAGGACATAGATTGGGACACGTAGTACTCGATTGTCATCCTGGCTTCAGCAGCTGTGGCCATGCATAGAGCATCGTATGGTCTGCCTCAGGACAAAGCATCGAGTAATCTGCTTTATGCATTTGTTAAGCGCCACTACTTAATGACTAAGCATCAATCTATGGCGCTGAGTGATTTCGGGTGAAGGACTTGTTCAAGGTCCCTACACAGTAACCGTCTCAGAGGAGGATCGAACCAATACTAGCCTCCTTACAAGGCCGGTGTTTTAACCAATTGGCTACCGAGTCCCATCATCACTGCCCTTTCAGCTCAGCGTCCACAGTTCGAATCCCAGTCTGCAACTGTGCTCAGAAGAACTCCTTTAGTTTGGTTTTAAGAGCATGCGAAGGATATCATAGATGTAGGTGACTATTCCATTTACTTAATTTGCTGAGAGGTGAAGTTCTTGTTCTTTGTGACCAATTCCGACGCATTGGTTAGCGAACGCAGCGCTTTGGACATGCGCTTAGAAGGCGCTGTGGCATGTTCGATAGTGTAGCGGTTAGCATACTGGACTGTCAATCCAGAGATCGGGGGTTCAAATCCCCGCCAGGGCAGAAATTTTCTTCGAGATTTCGACTCCATCTGAACCCCTATTATCCAACTCAGCTGTAATGGCGTCAGGAACTGATGATAATGATAATGCGTTTAATCGCTTAGATAACAATTGCGTTGAGTCGCCGTAAGGTTTTCCTCAGTGACACTGTCAGTCGCAAGATGTCGTTACTACAATTGACATTAAATACACTGCGCCAGTTAGACATCTTTACAACGCTATTATTCCCAGCAACATATTTACCAGTCACGTTCAATCGCTAGGTTAAAATTCAGACATTTCGATGAAGGGTAAGGTCGACTTCAACGGAGCTGACAATGTCATCCACAAGATGTTGCTACGCGATTAAAAATAAGAATCAACGATTCCATTAGACACCAATAAAACGCTCTCATTCTCAGTGACCCTATCTACCATGGACGTCTGGCGGATGGTTTTCGGTCGGAGGTTTAACGGCTGCAGCAGCTGAGTGCTAGCTCTGCGATGGACAGCATCCTTACGACGATATCTACTCTCAGCTCAGATGATGAAAAAAACCAAGTTTCCTATAGCCATCCATCCAGCCAGCCAGCCAGCCAGCCAGCCAGCCAGCCAGCCATCCACCCATTCATCCATCCATCCATCCATCCATCCATCCATCCATCCATCCATCCATCCATCCATCCATCCATCCATCCATCCACACCATCCATCCACACCATCCATCCATCCATCCATCCATCCATCCATCCATCCATCCATCCATCCATCCACCCACCCACCCACCCACCCACCCACCCACCCACCCATCCATCCATCCATCCATCCATCCATCCATCCATCCATCCATCCATCCATCCATCCAACCATCCATCTATCCATCCATCCATCTATCCATCCATCCATCTATCCATCCATCCATTCATACATCCATTCATCAATCAATCCATTCATCCTTCTCTATTGAATGGGTTAAAATAATTCTGTATAAAATTGGTATTGATCTTAACTTTATTTGCCTTCTTCTTGCATGTTGTGTTCATTACTTGTCAGAATTTGGCAACCCTCCACTAACTTCGAAGTTAGCAGTGACAGGATAGAGTTGCCTCATATAGCTGGTATTTTTTCAGGCTTTCCACTCCACCTGGAATTTCAGGTCCTCCAAAATTTGGTTAAACTTGTAAAACTTAACGCCTTGTTTCATCAAGAATTCACTGATATCTATAAGATGTCTATATGCACTAAAGTTTGACTAAACAGTGCTACGTAAAATCCCCGACTCCCTTTAAAACGCAGCGATTCTCAAATACATATTATTCACCAATGACGTTCAATGGCAAAGAAATGAGTAGGGCGACGCTAGTCATCTTTGTTAGCGTAATTGACATCCGCAATCATTATACTCCTGTTGGACACCTTTTAAAGGCAGATATTCTCAAATACATAGTTATTTACCGATCGCGTTCAGTCGCTAGTTTATACAATTCTATGAAGAGGTGTCATCGTGAAGCGCAGGGTAACTGACATCCACAAGATGTCGCTAAGCACTAATCAGTGCTACATAAAATCCACGATTGCATTTATACACCCCATTTAAAACGCAGCCATTCTCAGCCACATATTTATGCTTAATAATCGCGTGCAATTGCTAGAAGTTTCTGTGGCCAATCTTCTATGTCAACACAACGAACAGCCACAAAAGGTCGCCAAACACTAAACAATGCTAAATAAAACCCACTTTTGCAGTTAGACACCTTTAAAACGCGATCTTTCTCAGGTACATATTCACCAGTCGCCATCTTGAAAGTGCTTTAACTTTTACATCCAACCTATTTTGTTTGCAGACTCAATGGATTCGTGTTTGGGTATGTCTGTACTACATAAAAAACCTTGTCTGCGCTCCCCCATTCCCAAATAGATACCTCTATGGGTCAGACCATTGCCTTCTAGATACTGAAGGCCGTAATGCTGATTGTGTGACGTCACAAACTGAGTCCGTCAATTGCTTGAATATTGTATTCACGGGTACAGAAATTAGACGGGTAATCGTAATCGTAAACTCCAAATTTCTAAAGCACCACTCGAAAACTAAGCGCAGAACACCAACGTATTCACGAGCGCTGCGTCAAGTCAGAGAGGTTGTCCAAAGGGTAGCCAAGAGGTCAGAATCCGGTTTCCAAGAGATCCAGATCAAGAGAGGAGGCAGAGCAGAGGTGTCTTGGGTCGAGAATTGGAAGTCGCAGTATGAGACAGGGTAGGAATTCTTGAAAAGGTGAGACTGGTTTGAGTGGAAAGCCAGAGGATGATAGATAGAGGAGCCTGAGGCGGATGATGGAGGGTAAGTGGCATTGACATGGAGAAACCAAGATTTCGGGTGGGAGATTGTTCCGAAGCCGTGATGCAGTGTTGGAGAACTTCAGATGAGTAGTTAAGGGGGAGTCGAGAAAGACTTGGACAGAATTACGATCGAGTGGAGCGGGTTGTCTGGATGGTGAGGAGTTTGCAAAATTATAGCAATTCTGAAATTTGATGATATAAACTAGTGTTCAAAACTTACAGAAAATTGCAGAAGAAATAACAGAAACTTTAATTACATTCTATGAGATATTATACACTTTTTACAAAGTCCTGTAAGTTCTATACATAGGCCTATATACTTTATTACATTCTATGAGATATTATACACTTTTTACAAATTTCTGTAAGTTCTATACATATATAAGTTCTATATGAGTTTGCGCTCGATAGTGTAGTGGTTAGGGTGCTGGACTGTCAATCAAGATGTCGGGGTTCAAATCCTCACCAGGGCAGAGTTGGTTCGAGATTTATACCCCACCTGTGCCCTTAACCTACTCAGCTATAATGAGCACACAAACCCTACACTGTTGGTGGGAAGATCAGGCCGTGAGGGCGAGGCTAAGAAAATGAAGTCGCTAACACTGCATACCCATGACTGCCTCAGGACTAGCTTCCAGGATTGCTCTTCTTCTTCTAAAAGTTCAAGGATCATAATTTCACATTGCCGAGCTGTAGAACTGTAAACATTAATTATGCCTTTAGTGTTGACAATTTACGCTTACTTTTGCTTTTTGCTCCCTTACAGATATTACTAGCATCATTCAATTTTTTGCAGTAGTTGTTAAGCAAGATATTGGCCATTTTGCTAGCAATGACATGGACAAAGTCTGAAAATTTATGTCCACAATCACAAACACTATTTATAATGAATACTGTAAAAAGCTTTTCTTAGATACAGAAATAAGAACTTTCTTCTGATTTGATGCACTAAGAAACTGTTGTTCATAAGGTGCTGACACCAAACACTGGAATATACAAAATACTTTTACAACAACATCAACCAATTCTTGTGTTGGCCAAGTCAGACCTCCTCTGTCCAGTGTTTCCAGATAAGAAAAAACTGTGCCTGTAGTGTCAAATGCCATCGCATCCGCTGACACCAAGGCAGCTACACAAAGTCCACATGCAACAGACCTCTTAATCTTGCTACCAATATACCCCGCAAGAAAAACAACAACATGCATTTCAGGATCTGAGACACTTATTAAAGTGCAGTCACACAGCACTCCTTCAAAAGCACTTATATCACATTCCATCACATTGTCTGACTTTTCCTCCAGAAAACAATCATTTGAAAATTTCATAATTGACACTTTGCCCTTTGATGCAGAATTGATGTGCAGTATACTGCTAAGCTTTAACTTTTTCTCACATTCCATGATTTCACGCACAGAAACATGAAAATTAGTGCCAGCTAGTCGCCTGTACTGTGAAAATCTGTATTCTAAGAAATCAGTTTGAAATTTGCCAGTAAGAACATATTTAAAGTCAAGACTTTCCAGGAGATATCTGACTAGACAAATCATGGACTTCAAAGTATGTTGCAGAGCAAATGCAGTTTCTCTTGTTAACATTCCATTCCTATTGCCAGTGCTTGCGTCCCACTTTTGAAGCCATTGAACAACACTATCAAAATACAGTAACTGGTGGTCATCGACTTTTCTTACAGGGTCACATTTCTCATCACGAAGATTTCTACCTTTGAAAGGATGTTTAACATTTAGCATTTTCCACAGTGACACAATTATATCAACAAATACCAGTGTATCATCAACAGTAGCTTTGTTGCAATTAGGATGCTGCTGCTGTGAAAACAATTTCAGTGCAGCTACCACTATCTCATTGAATATACACAACATCAGTGGCACACTTTGCCGTTCAGTGTTTGATGGGTTCAATGCCTTATATGATAAGGATGGTGCAAGTTTAACAAGATTGTTCTTTTCATTCATATGCAACTGCTTCAAAACGTTAAACTTTGCTTTGCGAATCAGATTTGCATCTAGCATGTCGGGAAAAATTAATGTCTGGTCACTGTCTTTCTGGTTGATCCAATTATTTCTGATACATTTGAATAAATGCACAGTGTCAAACAGAAAAAACAGTTTCCTACTGTTATCACATGGGTGGTCTATACAAGGCTGCAACAAACCACCACATAGCAACTTAAACATATTGCCATTAACTCGATTATTATCAGAAATCAGACAAACAGTCCTAAAACCTGCCTTTTCAACCATTCTTATGACATGCATGGTTATGTCTTTCAGATAAGGTGCAGTTAAGTTCTTAACAGGCACTAAGGCGGCTATATCTTTTCTGTGAGACAATATTGAGCAAATCATAAATGCTTGCACAGTGGTTGCCTGGGTCATGTCACAGTTTGCAGCAAAGCCCTTAACTGTTCCACCCTTGTATGAAACTTTAGGCTCAACATAGATCTCATCAAGCAGCATAGTCACGTAACGTTCATGTGGCTCAAGCAGCTGACATTTTTTTGTCAGATAAGTTATGTGAGCATTGCAATCAGTACCAGGTTCGACAGTAAAGCAGGATGAAAGTTTACGTAAATAAACAGGGTGGGGTAACATCAGTGTACTGTCACGTAAGAACCCATATGCAGAAGGTGACAGCGAAAATACCTGAAATGCCCAGTGTAAGTAATCACCACAGTACTTCCTTTTGCATTGCTGTAATAATTCCAACTGCTGGATAACATGTCGAACAACACGAATGCACTTAACTTTACTTATAATAATGTTGCTACCATCTTCAACATCAGCATCACTAGCACCATCATCTTCAGGATCTCTGCTACTGATAAGTGAACATTGTTGCTCACATATATCACGCAACAGAACTAAAGCCATATCTACTTTACCTCTGAAGTCAACCTTTCCACTTTCCCATCCCTGATAATGACTTAGAAGACTAGTCAATTTGGAATAAGAATCAAGTTTTCCATTATCACCTATCACCCACTCCAAGTTTCTGTCATCTACCCTATATCCCCCACAGCAAATGATGACAGACAAAACATCAGTTACACGAATACTTACTCTAATGCAAGGCACATCAGATACATCTAGAATATAGCACAACAAGCAACTGTCAGTCACCTTAAAGTTCCACAGTGAAGACTGTGGAATGTGTTTCATAAAGTTCATGCAAAGTTCCTGAAATGTTGTAATACTGTCAAGATTTAGCCACTGTTGTAGTGTCTGATCATCCCTTGTCTGCATCTCAGAATGTCTATCTTCTGGCTTTCTTCTCTTCATGGGAGGTTCTGATGACAAATATGATGGACAGTTGTGAAAAATAGATGGGTACGCATCTCTTGCTAGCTTTGGAAACTTTCGTGGCACAATGAGTACAGATCCATCAGGACGTGTGGCAGTGTCCACTCTGACGATAAATTCTTCAGCAAAGTGTTTAATGCATATTACCGTATTGAGGTTCAGCGGAAAATTATCCTTTGGTCGCGGAATCCGTCGCAACCAGTTTTGTAGTTTGCCATCGTTTCCTTTACACTCATTGAGTATGCTAAACGACGAAGTATAATCTGATTTCTCGTTCTTGCGAGTGTAGTTAGAATTACATCCTGTTACACAACAATGACGAGGCATTCTCCAAATTTGAACAAGTTAAATCCTTTGAAAGTCAGACGAACGGATTTTAGTGTAACTCAAAGATCTATGTAAGCAGACGATAGAATCCGATTCAAGCGTTCGAAAGTTCAATTATTAATACTTTTAAGTTCTAATAAATAATAGGAATGCGTAACATGATTAAAATCTCACTAACTGACATTAAATTTGCAACGATATTCCAAGTTTGACGCAAGGAAATTAAAAAATTAATCAAAATCGCTTTACGTGTTGACACGCTTATAGTGAAACGAAGAGGGACTCAACGTGTGACGTCACAAGCCTAACTTTAGGCAGCATTACGGCCTTCAGTATCTAGAAGGCAATGGTCAGACACTGGTCTATAACTAACTTGATCTGTAAACGTTCTCTCTTAAACACCTTTAAAAAGGTGTCAACAGATGCTATATAAGATGAGACGCGAGAGACGATTGATAACACCTTAAAAAATTCTACGTTTGGGCCTGGGCCTCCTCTAAGTAGAACCATTCAAGGGCGCAATATCAAATTTAGGTTGATTGATTGATTGATTGAATAATTGATTGATTGAGTAAGTGTCCCTTCGTGCCTGTCAATGTATCTGGTTTGAATTGACGCCTTGTAAAGCGGAGTGTATGGGTTCGATCCTCCTCCTCTGAGACGGTTACTGTACAACCAATCGATATTTGGTTGGTTAGTTGCTGTTTAACGACGCTGTGTAACAACAAAGATGATTTGCGTCGTCCTCCTCCTTTCTCCAGGCTTGGGACTGGCACTGCCAGAGTGCGAACAGTGGCGGAGTTATTTGAGCGAGTGTAAAAGCATGATAAATTTATAGAATCGATAGTTAAACTGTGTCTTCCTTTATGGTTTAGTAGTTACAGTTAAGCGACATCTTTCGTCCTCAAATATTCGCCTGAAGAATCTGTTATTGGTCGGACGAATGAAATATTTATGACCTTGAGAGAGCTCGATTTAAAGGTGTCTAAGTAAAGCATCACAATTTAAATTGTTTTCATTGTTTACCTTAAACTTTCACGGCTGTTGACATTGTTTTACTTTTGCCGCAGTTCAACACAAAATTAACTAAAACACCAACTGAATTCACATTCTTGATAGATGCGATTCTATGTTAAAATAATTCACATTATTGAGTGAATAAATTGTTGCATTTTATATCGTTTTATTATTTTTATTATGAGAATTACATTTTAATTCTTCAAAAATTGAGCAGGTGTCCTTTTTGAGCAAATGAGTAATGTTTGTCAGGTTCCGCAAAAAACACGTTTTATAGACACCTTTAATTTGGTGACTATCAGACAGACACTGACAGATAGAGAGAACACAGACAGACAGACAGACAGACAGACAATGACAGACAGACAGAGACGCAGACAGATGGAAAGACAAACAGACAAGGATGTTAAAGCTGGAAGAGTCGCTATGTCAATCTGTTTACAATATAATTTGCAGAGAGAGAGAGAAAGAGAGAGAGAGAGAGAGAGAGAGAGAGAGAGAGAGAGAGAGAGAGAGAGAGAGAGAGAGAGAGAGAGAGAGAGAGAGAGAGAGAGAGAGAGAGAGAGAGAGAGAGAGTCAGACAGACAGACAGACAGACAGACAGACAGACAGAGACAGAGACAGAGACAGAGACAGAGACAGAGACAGAGACAGAGAGACAGACACAGACAGAGACAGAGAGACATAGAGACAGAGAGAAAGGGACAGGCAGAGAGACCCGCAGAAATGTACAGAGACACACGGACATAGCGAGACATACACGCAAAGATTTTCAGACAGACAGAACGACAGACATATGTATACACGCAAACTATTTCTCTAGAACTTTCAAAATAATTCCACACCTCTTTTAATGAAAATATTCTCATTATAAATAAAAACAGTGGCGCCGCGTTGTATTTAATGCTGAATAATATTCTACCTTGTGTTTGTTGCCATTATAAGATGTCGTTAAACTCTGGATCTATCCAATTGCCAAGTTATCAACACCTGTTTCCTTAGGGCTTTAATGTGAAGTTAAGCTGTGGATTCTGAGAAAAAGAAATTGTGAATGGAGAAGTTTTCTCCTATCGACGTTAAGATCCTTTTGCTGCCGTAAGACGTCGTTAAACGGTTAGATCCAATCGAATGCCATAAGATGTCGTTAAACTCTGCATCCATCTTGCAGGGTTTCATTCCTGGAAAGGATGCTCCAGCGACAGAAGCGGACGAGACCATCCTACAGGAATCCACTTCCGACCGATGCCCTAAGAACGGGGGTCTTCCTTCCTTCCTTCCTGGCGTCACCCATCTACGCAACTCAGCCTTCACCTCGTCATAGCACTCCGGCGGGGCAGGGGGCGGTTCCTCCACGCGCCCGGCGACCAACAACGGCACGAGCCTTTCCCTCGGTAAACAGATCTCCCGGACTCTGACTAAAGTCTGCCAGACGATCACGCGGAACGAGTCACGCATGGCTGATCAGGAAGAGCGCAACAACAATCGCCTGGAATGGCAACAGGTGGCGCTGGTTACTAGTCGACCGTCTTCTGCTCTTTGTCTTTACGGTTGGGACGATCGCTATCACTCTGGGCGTACTACTGCACGCGCCGCTATAATATTCATGTGGTGCAAGTCCAAACCTTGGAGAAAGAAGGAGGGCGACGTCAATAATCCCTGTAATAGCATAGCATCATTAAACTACCTAATCGTTTAACATTGAATACTACAAAATAACGTTCTTTGTAGACACCTTTAATTCGATCCTAATTGATAATATAATGACTCTATTTCGATTCCGCAAGCATTCTTGTTTACGACTGATAAACGTCAAAGGTCAGGATGTATTTAACCCTCGAATGCCCAAGGGGGGGGTCCGACCGGACCCCAGACCCGCTTTTCACGGATAACTTTAGAACGGCTACGAAATTGTAGAAATGCTTTTAGGACATCCTAAAGCATTCAATTGGGCTTCGTATGTTATATTTTGCGTGATTATACAACCACTCTGTAGCCCGCAACCATAGCATATACCAAGGACACCCCCAAGATATGCGGCTGATGGTCATACTGGCATATAGTTTGCCAACCCAGAAATAAATTATTTTAACGCACGTTATTGTAAAATACCATATATCAGTCGATTGCAAATTGAATTTGGATTATAACAAGCCAAATCCCGTTAAAATATTCCATTCCTGTACCCCACAACCATAGCATATACCAAGGACACCCCAAGATATGCGGCTGTTGGTCATACTGGCATATGGTTTACCAACCCAGAAATAAATATTTAGCGCAAGTTATTGTAAAATACCATGTATCAGTCGAATGCAAATTGAATTTGGATTATAACAAGCCAAATCCCGTTAAAATATTCCAATCCTGTACCCCACAACCAGGGAACAACTACATGCGTACAATTGAATACATGCAAAAAATCCCGAAATTGCAAAGAAACTACAAAAGAGTAGGCCCCCTATTAAAGTTCAAATAAAGTTTCACCAGGTGGCGCTATTGTGAAATACCATATATCAGTCGATTGCAAATTGAATTTGGATTATAACAAGCCAAATCCCGTTAAAATATTCCAATCCGTTCTCCAGATATCACAATGAAAACATTGGGGTCCGGTCGGACCCCCCGTTGGGCATTCGTGTACCAAAAAATAGCTTGGGCACTCGAGTGTTAAGGAAATACAAGAAATTGCGTTAAATAGGGGTATTCAAGTTTTTTGCACACTGGACTACATTAAACGGCAAAAAATTCGGAGAATTTTGAACTTTTTAATACTTGCTTCGGTCAACATTCAACCCAATCGCTCAGGTATTTTAAGCTAGTGGAGAGATTTCAGGACAGAAGTGATGTGATGGAGTTTTAAAAATGGAAAACAACACGAAATCTATCAGGTTCTTCAAGTCACCTGTAGTTAGCATAATTAGCGTAGCTCCTCAGTTAAGCAGCGTCGAGCCTTCTCAGTGGCTGGCCCCTCTACGTGGAATGGGCTCCCACCTTCTTTGCGCCTATTTCCACGAGGCAATTCACCTGTTTTCTACCGTCTTCTCTTTTTAACTGTGGCTGGACTGGGAGCACCGCTGAGTAGGCCTAGGTTTCTCTGAAGAGGGCTACATAAATTATCAAAATGAATGAATATATACTGTATACTGTACTTCTCAATTCGATTAATTGCGTACATAACTTCCCTACTGCTGACCGTATAAAACAGGAGGGCGACATTGGCCATCTTTACGTGACACAATGTCGTTAAACACTAAACTATTCATTTAGTTCAGTGTCTCGCAAACTTTTTTCACTCCCAGCAGAGGAAATTTTGATCGCGGCACACCAATAAAAATTTATTAAAATTACAAAACCAACAGCAATAATTTCAGCTTGTCGTATTTTAAGCTTGTCATTTTAGTCCAGTAATAGCGAAACTAAAGCAGATTTTTAATTGACTAATGATCACTAATGCGAAGGATGAGCTTTTTCATGAGAGCATAATTATTAACTGAAGACGCGGTTCGATAGCCGACAAGCAGATACGCATTTCATCATCCACCATCTGTAGTCGCTCTCGTTTTCTCGATTTCATTTCTCTTAGAACAGAAAATCCAACTTCGCAGAGATGCGAAGATCCAAACGACAGCAAACACTTGATTGCTTTCGTGCTCAAGTCTGGATATTGGCTTAGAATTGAGATACGAAATGCTGACAACTCTTGATCAACGAAAGAGCCTCTGTGAACAAGATCGTTCTTAAGATCGTTGAGACGCTCTTCTTTAGCCATCGTCAGACCGGTACATTCGTGATTTACGAATGGAATGATAACCCATTCATACTCTTTTGTTTCCAGGGAAGGAAGGCATTTGGCCAAAGCTAAAGCGAGATTTTCCAGCGTCTCCCTAATTTTCCCCATTATTGTGCTCTTGTGTGGAGAAGCATCAATACATGGAAAACAGTCAAGCTGTGAATTGCTTGTATTCTTAATCCACAGTTGCAACTTTTCGTTGAATGCCTTCAGTTCCCCATGATTGTGACTATGTTTTCTTTTGCGCCTTGAAGATTCAAATTTGAGGTGTTCAACCTTTCGAAAAGGTCGTTGAGGAATGTCACTTCAAGCCACCAAATGTCACTAGAGTTTTTACTTTTGATCACATGACATCGAATAACTGTGAATGATGAACTATTCTTAAAAATAAAAACATTTAAAAGTCGAAAATTGTATTCATGAAATAATTTCTTATAAAGCCAATTAAAGAGACTAGCGAATTTTAGGTTTCTGTCGCGGCACACCTGAAATCTCTCACGCACACAGTTTGCGATACACTGATTTAGTTCTTCCGCTTATGGGTTAGTTACAGATTAACGACATCTTTCGATCTCAGAAGTCTGAATTAAACGGTGAACGAAAATGGAATATATATAACATTTAGAAAATGATTCAAAGGTGTCCAAGTTGAGCATTATAATGTCTGTGGTATTCATTGTTTACGGCTACTATGGCTGTTGATGTCATCTTATTTCCGTCGCAGTTCAACATAAATTAAATAAAACACGAATTGAATTCACAAATGGATCAGCAAAGTACAGAATTCTTCACCGCTTTCCGCTATTCTTGCTAGACGCGATTCTAGGTAAAATATTTAAAATAAATTGTGTGAATTGAATTCACAAATGGATCAGCAAAGTACAGAATTCTTCACCGCTTTCCGCTATTCTTGCTAGACGCGATTCTAGGTAAAATATTTAAAATAAATTGTGTGAATGAATTGTTGCATTTTTGGAGTAATATTATATTTCTTGGGCTTATTACTTTCTTTTGAAAATGTGAATGCGTGAAACGTGTTGAGATCGGTAGGAAAATGAGTGATTTTTGTAAGGTTACGTCAATATAAAGCGATGGCGTTAAACAACATGCACTACAAGATACCAGTTTTTGCAAACACCTTTAATTTGTTATCTACCAGTGCTATATAAGTCTCAATTTTGTTATATAGTTATGTTTATCATAACTCTGTTCAGTAGGGTGCATCACTTGTAATGGTGAAATTTTTTTTATATTTTTCTTTGATTTGTAATAGCTGGGGAAAGTTGTCACTATATATTAGAAGCAAAATGTAAAAAAAATTAACGAGATTGTAAAATGTTTTGAGGTGCCCCAGAGAGATTTTAGTTTTAGGGGGTCATTAAGCCGAACTAGCGTTTTTCGATTTTTGCCCATGTTTTGGGTCAGTTTTTGCAGCTTCTGGTTAGACCTAGAACAATTATTACTAGCGATTCATATAGTCTATGTCAAGTAGATTACAAATATGTAAGCCTAAAAGTTGTAGGATAAATAGAACCGGCGCTGCTTTTAATCAAACTTGACGATTTTTCGTGTAAATCAGTCACGTAATCGCGCATAAGCATTTATCCTAAGTTTGATGGTTATTTACTCGAGATGTATAAAGACTTAGATATCAAACTTTGGGTTGTTGTAGACTAATTATGTGGAGTTTCCAAAAATGTGGACATCAATGCTCTACTATAACAAGAAACAGAGTTTTAAATCATCAAATCTGGAAGAAATGAGCATGAACGATGCATTGCATACAATGTATACTAGATGTATGGTAGTATGCATAACATTATTGCAAGTAAATCATGCACTGTTGCAATACTCAGTTGAAGACAATCAATTGGCAACAACATTACATACATTTATAAGTGCCAGTGTCTGCAAAATATCGTCAGAAATAATTACGAGGAAATTAATTAAGCTAGTTGCACGCAATAGTCAGCTTTTGTGTTAAAGCATGGCATAGTGGCTCGAGCTGCGACTCTTGTTCTAATAAAACCGTCTCTAGCTTCAGCACTGCATACATTGGCTGAAGATTCTGTCACAAGCTTGACACATCTTTCTACAGCCTGGGTATGACAGGGAAAACGGGGAAAATCTACAACCGGAGCGGAACCATTCGCTACAAATAGCTTAATTGCATCGTCCGATATACTGACTGTCAGAGGCGGCTCAGTAATTTCGACATCTTGCCAGTTAATGAGTTCCACATAATCATTTGCATCAAAATCCAGCTGAGGAACTACGAATCGTCGCAAGGCTGTTGGAGCATTTGTCTGTGTTCTCACCTTCAGTATACGGCGCAGCCCGAGTTCTCGAATATGCAAGCGTTGGTCCGTGATCATTGAAAGCAAAATGTTTTCTGGATGTCCGAAAAAACCATTTCTCTGAATCACGGGATCAACAATTCTTCGCAAGTCTTCTGGGAGATATCGTGATAGTTCAATCATGCGAAAGAGGTGCAGTGCGCCATCCTTGCAGGAAGGTTTTGACTTTATCGAAAACCATAGCGGAACATACACTTTGATTATGTACGTTACTAACGACACAAGACTCGTTGATGGCTCGTCACTAGCCACGTACAATCGAAGCAGTCTGTTGGCGGTGGTCAACCATCTGGAATGGTTTAATTTTCCTGGATCCCGGTTCGATAGTTCGGGCGAACATTTCCCACTGCACACAGCCATGCTGATTTCTAATAAATACCTTTGGTCAGTACTTAAATCTTTCAACTCAATGGAGGGAAAATCTCCAGGAATTCTGGCAAAGTTCGTCAGTGGTAAATGTTCGCATTTTGAAAGCTGCTTACCAATGGGACCCGTGAAACCACGAGGACCAGATGTTGACCCATCCAGATTTTGCACCAAGTGCCTCAGCGGAAGCTCATTCGCGTGAAGTTGGCATACGAGCCACTGCAATGGTTTTTCATACTTCTCCTCAAGCAGTCGAATAACTCCCCCTTTTAACCCAGTGTTTACATTAGTACCGTCACATCCTATGGCTTCAAGTTTCTCAGTAGAGATGTTGTTAATAGTCAAATAGTCCACTATGCTCTTCGCTATATCTTTGGCGCTGCCGGAACTTGGTGATGTGTGTCCAAGATATGAAGAACCGGGCTCAGAGATGATCGATATATGTTCTTCGACTACAGTTCTGCGATGAAATGTTCGCCCTTCTTTTCTGTTTGTGAGTGTTTGGTCCTTGCGTCCATCGAAGAATAATCCACGCAGTTCAATTTGTGTTTCAGACATTTGAAGTCTTGTTCTCGCCTTCCGTCTTTGCCGTCTTACTTTATTCTTATCAATCACACTCAAAGCATTGTTCTCAGTAACTATTCCGACATCTTCTAAAACTGCCGATGCTATGGCTGCCGCTGACCTATCTGACACGCCGTAACGGTCACATGCTCTTGCAAGTGCTGGAAGATCTCGCCCAACAGTACGAATGCCTGATACCTCACCCAATCTCTCAGAGTTTGTAACTTCTTTATCTTCTCTCGATTTAAACTTTAAACCAACTTCAATCTCAGAGTAATCACTTTCACTGTCAGCTTCAGTGTTGTCAGCTTCAGTGTTTTCGGTTTCAGAGCTCGACGCTGTATTGTTCATTTTATTCAGAGATTTAGTATGCTTTTTTATCTTTTCTGCCTCTGATGCTTTTCTTTTCAGATTCTTAACAAGTCGCCGTGTTTTAGACTGGTCGATACCGCTTATGCACATCAGCCGGACCGTCCTCTGATCACTAAGGAACTCTACCTCCTCGGCTGGAACCTTGCGGTCTTTGGAGCAACTACATGTAGGCCTACCGTCAACACATTTGCAACTTGCAATGTCAAACAACGTTTGTTTACTTTCCTTTCTGAAAGCCAAGAGCTTAGCTTTATAACCGTCTTGATTTTTCCTCCCTTTAAACGATTTCAAGATCTTTCTATACCTGTCGTGATATGTCCTAATCATCTGCAAGACACGAGTGTGTGATATAATTGGAATCGAAGCCTTACGCCAAATGCCTTCGATAACTGTCGCGAGGTTTTCAGATATTTCTCCGACAGTAGGCTCTTTTGCATCACGGGATGGCTTTAGGTGAATCCTCTCCAACAAATAATGCTTCATAATATCGTCATATGTTGGTAGCAAAGCTTCAGAAAGTTTTCGAGGAGCTCCGAATACAGGACAGGATGACTGCTTCCTAGTCTTCGGCGTGCGACAGGTAGCCATCGAAGCCATTGTTATTAATAAAGTCCTGCAAATAAAATAAACATTAGCCTAAACAAGCCGCCATCTTAATTCGCAAACAAGCACAAACAGTACTAAACTCATACATATTCAGTCTAAGCATATATGTTTTAGTTTCGTATAAACACAAATCAGTGCTCTGGTAGCAGTTGTAGACCATCTAAAAATCTTATTATATCAAAGACAAGAAAATTTACTAAATTTGCCATGTTAAAAGGCCTACTAAACCCGCACTAAACCAAATATCATGGGGGCACCTCAAGATATTTCTTAATAATTCCCCAAAAAATCAGGCATGTTTTTGTATCCCAAATACAACTTTTTGCCACTATTAGAACCAAAAAAAAAAAAAAAAAAAAAAGTGATGCACCCTACTGTTCAGTGTCTTCACTGACAAAAGAAAGGTTTTCAGGCGCTTGCAGAACTGGACACGAGGGAGAGGAGGTCAACCCTAAGAGCCTGAGGCCAGGAATTCCAACTGGAGGGGTCTCGGAACATGATGGCTGGTGGCCAATCCTCTTCCTCGCCCTCTCATCTTCCCACCGACAGTGTACGTTCAGCGTTCTTGCTAAGACTGAGTTGGCTAGGGGCGCAGGTGAAGCAGATATCTCGAACATGTTGAAAACCCTGTAGGGATTTGAACTCCCGACCTTCTGGTAGACAGCCCAGCACGCTACTCATTTGACTCTGTCGCACCCCCTCCCCATGCAAGTAGATTCTTTTATTCATTTCTGTACCGTTTGGTCGCTGTTTCTGCCGTATTTCTGGTAATAAAGTAAGTAATAATATATATTCTCTAAATAGCACTCTGGTGAACAAGCATCAACATACAAACACCAGGATAAATTATTATGTGAACAACGTTATGGCTACAAACGTTTTCCTAATTTGATTGTCTGCTTTTGGCAACACTCGGTTATGGCGTGGCTTCTGGGGCGCAGGCTGTAAATCGCTGGCTTAAATGGGGGGACCCGGTTCTTGAGATTGGCGGTAAAGGTGTTGAGTAAATAAATAAATAAATAATAAAAACAATAATAAAAATAGATAATAATACTATAAACATGGCTACTATAGCCACTACTCGTACTCTGGTAGTGCCAGAACCTTTAAAATTATTTGCGATCGTCGCTATGTTTTAATAACTGGCGCTTATTGGCTATTACCAACTCCGCGACTTCCGCTTTTGTGGTGGTGCCAGACCGACGCAAGAATAAAGCAGGAGTGCTACGCTAATCATCTTAGTAATGATATCAAAGTCGTTAACCAGCAACAACCTCCGAATCACTAGTGGACATTCAAACACCAAAGTAACATCGTCGTCAATGTCACCCACACGATGTTGTTAAGGTGTAATACAAAGCTCTACTTAGACATCTTTGAAAACTCTTTCAACAACGCTATGTATTTTATCAAGCGTTTAGCTGAAAGGTATTGGAAGACATAATAAGGACCTTTGCACTGGGAGCACCTCTGATTGGTGGATACTGGGTAGAGGCGCTTTATAAGTTTTGAAATGCAACACAGTACAATACAGTGCTCAGTAAGATTGCATGTGAAGTCAGTATTGTGGGCCCTGAAATATATAGCGTTTGCGAATATTTTTAAAGGTGTCTAAGCTATGAGCGATTTTCAACGAATGAATATATAAAATGTCAGATCTTATCATCCGTTTATAACAAAATAAATAAAGTAAGAACTGTAATATAAGAGCCAAAATAATTTCTGTCCACGTCAACAGCTTTTGTTGCTATAAGATGTCGTTAAACTCTGGATCCATCCAACCATCCGTTAATTTAATTTGTTTTCTTTTGTCAGTTGTTTTGTTCTTGTTCTATTATTTGAATAAAACCTATATTTCGTCACAGACAGCCGAAGAACAGTTTTCAATCCAACTTAAGAGGCACCTTTTTCCTTCGGTCAAATTGTCATCATCACACGGCGCTATTAACTATTCTTCGTGTAACCTATTCGCGCTTGAGTGCAATCGATGAAGCTATTATAGCCTCAATTACAAGCGTTTCAGAGGTGTGCAACAGAGCTAAACCTAATTCAATGTTTATTGATTTATAATCGATTACAAACATTTTTAAAACGCACCGTCACACCGAAATGCGAATATTAACGACATCTTTTGGCTGTCAGACTCCTTAGCACCGATTTTAGCAATCTTCTGGATATTGACCTGATTACGGCTTGCTTTTGGTGCGCTCTCGGTTGATGCTTTGTGCAATAGATATCGGCGTAGTAGAAGTAACTCATTACAATTACCACTTTTCCAGAGTTTCACACGGGCGTTCAAGTTGTATGTAACAGTTCTGAAAACGAGCCATTTCATACGAATTTAAAGACATTTCTTTCTTGGTCAAGTTCCACGAGGACTTCCGCCAGATGCGCCTCACTCATGCGTCACGCGTTGACGTCACGCGCAGTCAGCTGGAACGATTGACGCAGGTCGACAACATGGATCTGGCGCTGTACTAATTAGCAAAGCAGCTGTTCTTTCGGCGCCTGACGAGAGTTTCCATTCGCGAGAGAGAAGGGGTAAATCGCACTGCGACGGGTACCAATGGTTCTTTAAACAATTCGTAAGCACAACACGCGTCCAGAAAGATTAGTTCTACATCTAGACAATTTGGTATCGTTAGGACACGCTGACTGTCAATTGTACACGTTCATCCTTCAGCCCGTCTTTCGTGCCACTCACCTCTGGCTAGGTTGCTGACCTGGTTGTTGACCCAGCTGTTGACCTGGGTATGAATCGTAGCTTGGGCACAGTTTATGGATGCAGAAGTGTCTGGTAGACCTGACCATTGTCTGGTTGGAGTCACACTCTATCCTGAAGTTCTGGATTAGTTCGATCAAGATCAGCCGCAGTTCCTGCTCAGCGAATCTTCTCCCTGCAAAGTAGAGCAACGGATCGGATGGATGGAGTCAGTACACAGTCAGAAGCAGTCAGGATATTTAACAAATAGGAAGGTATCTAGACAACAGGAAGCTATTTAAACAATAGGAGGCTTCTATATCTCAAAATAGTGTTGCGTGAACCATTCTTTCATTTTGTTTTCCTAATGCATTCCTTTGTTTTTTTTATCGAAAAGTGATGTAAGGCATTGTATTGTACACAGGGCTGTAGTGGTAAAATTAGAGGTGAGTATACGCTACAGTATTTTGTGAGTACACGCTATAGTATTCTAATATAAATAAATATAAATATTCTGTGAGGTGAGTATACGGTCTCCATAGAGGTGAGTATATGCTGTATACCCGCGTATACCCTCGACTACAGCCCTGATTGTACAAGTGTAGTTCATTGTTTTGTCCTGTTTAGTTTTGTAGAGGTAATAGTAAATGCAATTTTATACAGCACCACTTTCATCGCCCTCACTCTGCGGCTTCTCTTCGTCCTCTTCGTTCATCTGACCGTTTGGACCTCCTCGTTCCCCGTGTCAGGACTTCACTGGCTCAATCTAGGTCGTTTGCTTCCATTGGCCCTGCTCTTTGGAATGGGCTTCCTCCGTTTGTTCGTTCTTCTATTCTCTCAGGTAGCGTCTCTTCCTCTTTTACCTTTCTTAAAACTTGCTTTTTCTCTCGGGGTCTATCGCACTGGGAGCGCTTCTGAATGGCCCTCCCGCTAGAAGCGCTTTATAAATATCCGAATACAATACAATACAATACAATATATATATCTGGAGTTTTGGAAAGCACATTTTAGCCAACCCAAATGTGTTAGGCTATTGCATGATCTTCTATTCCATTCGATCCTATTTGACGACTCAACGACTCCCTTTTGACGACTCAACAGCTAATTGGTGATTTATATAAGACTGCCCGTGAACAAACTGTTACTATCAGGTTTCAACACATTCAACCTCATTTGGAGATAAAGACGCATTTCACGTTTATGCGCTGTAATTTATAAATAGCCAAAGGTGAACCTATTTTAAAGGTGTCTAACGCAGACGCACGCTCATCTGCTGATTTCGGAATATAACTAAACTAAGAGGTGGCTAGTTTAAGGATGTATAAAATAGACTCGTACTTTAATTTGGGTTTTGAATTTTAAAATATGAGTAGACAAATAAGTTATACAGGTCTGTAACGCAGACGCACATTTATCTGGTTTCAGTGTCTAACGTTAGGACTGGTAATGCCGTTCGCGTGGAACTTGCTTTCATTTAATCTAAACTACCGTCTGGTGTCTAATGCTTGAATGACGTCATAATTATGGTATGAACGCCTTTTACTCAATTAGGAACACATTTTCCTAGAGCTTTAATTATAGCATAAAAGTTATCAATGAAACTGAAAGAAATGTATAATTTCTGAAGCAGAAGCTGCAACAGTACTTCAAGTGATCAACTGTACATCGTATGGCTATCGCGGCCGGTGACGTCATCCTCCTTTTTCAGACTGGTAATGGCACATCTGGTAGTTTTGGCACACGGGGTAGTGCCGATTTCTGGTTTGTTTCTGCTTAACGACACTGTGTCATAAGAAAGATGATTAGCGTCGCCATCCTCTTTTCTATAGGCTTGGAACTGGCTCTACTAGAGTACTGGTAGTCGCGGACTTATGTCAAATTTATCCAGATCCATGAGGTAAATCCTTGTGAAGATGTCGTTAACTTGATAATAAACTCTGTAATAAGACACCTTTAAAACGATTTCAATCGAAGTAATACATAAATATTTTAACTCCGCGATATTTAAGTGCAGCTAAACCACAATCATATATTATGCCTACGGTCCTGTCAATTCGTTTTAAAGGTCTCGAATAAGAGCGGTTATTAAACATTTAAAAAGACAATGACATTGTCTCATGATTCCGACATCTTATGACAGTCACTAACACTTTTTGACATTTTTCAGACATCTGCAGCCATTGACGTCAAACTTAGCTATCTGTGTTTGGAATATCTTCACCGGTTGCACAAATGTTTTTGGAGAAACTTCCTACTAAAACGACTTCGGAAAGAAATAAACCGTGTTATTGTGTAAAAATAATATATCAGGAAATGCATGGTCGATATAAAAGGCACCGGCCGTCATAAGATGTCACTAAACATCAGGTAATTCAATGCTTACCTAGAACACCTTTAAAATTAACTTAATGAGAGCTATATATAATCCGCCTTCACATTTTCTTTCATATATGACGAGCCGTATCTAATGTGAGGTTGATGCTAACGGCTCTCGTAGCCAGAAAATGTCATAAATACATGTAATTGCGCAATCCGAAATCCATAAAAACACTTCAATCGATTCTATATTGTATTGTATTGTATCTAGAAATTTATAAAGCGCCTCTCGCAGAATAACTATTCAGAGGCGCTCTCAGCACAGAAGCCTAGGAGAAACAGAAATGCCTTTTGGGAACGCGAGACCGATGAGGAAAAGCCAGTCATTAGTTTGACCCTGAGCAGAGGGGGAAGGTCATTCCAGATCGTCGGACCCACTACAGCAAACGCCCTGTGCTGGGCCAAGGCAGTTTTCGCCCTGGGAACAAAAAGATCAAGCCGATTTACAAAGCGCAATGAGCGAGAAGACGATGCAGATAGCGGTTTGGGCAGATAGTTCGAGAGATATTTCGGAGCAGTAGGCTGCTAAGATTTAGAGACAAGGAAGAGGATCTTATAACGGATGCGCGCAGCAATAGGGAGCTAGTGAAGGACATCAAGCATGTAAGTAGAGATATGGGCAAACCGGGGGAGTCGAGCGATGAGCCTAGCAGAAGCATTTAGAACAGATTGAAGGGGAGAGATGCTGCTTGGAAAGACCCATGAGAAGCGAGTTGCAGTAGTCCAAGCGTGAGCAGACAAATGCGTGAACTATGGTGGTAAAGACGGAAGGTGATGGCCCTGAGACGCCTCAGTTGAAAGAATCAGGTGCGAGTCATGTTGGAGATTATTTATTATTTATTAGTTATTTATTTATTGCGAACATTTTTAACGCGCGCAAAGTCACACAGGAGTGCGAATCTGATGCGCGGTTAGTCAGCCGCCAGGTGAAGAGCAATTAACGAAGACAACATGACAACCATTTTGTGTAACCTCGGCGATTGTATCAATGGTCGGCCATCCATTACTCCTAGGTCGTTTAGGCCAACCTTGGGCTTCTTTAGGCCATTGTGGGCACCATATGCTGTTGACGTTATCACTTACGGAAGAAGAACCATCATGCGCATCCTGTCTATGTTTAATTGCTGGACCACTAACGATATCTGGCCAGGCGTTTCCTTGGAGTGCAGAATTGGAATACGTATTCGCAACGCAATCCAAATCTAGAATTGCGTATTCGTTTGAAAGAGCTATTTCCTTAAATTCGTACTTTTTACATTTCCAATTATAGTTCATTTCCCCAAAATATCGTAATCGAAGAAAACCTGGCAATTCATGGTATGATTCAATCTTGTAGCACTCGATTGTATCTGCTAGGCCACTCATATCCATTGGCAACACTGGAAAGTCGTCACTGAAGACCAGCTCATCAGCTTGGGCGATCAAGATATCTACGTCATCAATACATGAATTCGGCGGTCGGATATAGAACTCAGCATGGCTGCCACAGAAGATTAAATACGCATTTGTTGCAGTTCTCGAGGACGGTCTTAAGTTATGCATATGATCAGAAACAAGAGGGAATGACTTTGGAAGTAAATGGCACGTGCTAGCGATGAACCCAGATGCCATTTCTTCATTCGATTTACCCACATGTTCCGTCATCCTAAATGAAGAACATCAACATTTCTACATCCTTAAAACTTATCACCATTTTCAAAAGCATTGTCATCGTCATCATTATAAGCAGCAGCAACAGCTGAAGGAAGAACTGAATTCTAGTTTATTAGACATATCAAGTGCCATCAGTCACCTTTACCACTCAAATCATGTTTAATACACTGTCTAGTTTCAGCTAGCCATCAGTCTGATGGCTATCTGAAGCTCTTGACACCAAAGCCTACGAATAGTTGACATCATTATTGATAAGTAATCTTTAATAAAAATGTATATGCTATTACAAATCCAGGTAATTCAACTACATGAATTACGTTCTACCTAGCAATCTCTACTTCCCAAAACTTTTTTCCTGAAAAAAACTACACTTTGTACTACCCAGTGTTGTGTAAAATGTAAAAGACGCGACACTATGTATTGCACTTGCTTTCCATTGAATCAAAACATCCGTTAACACTTTAACGAAGAGCGTGCACCAAAATGTATGGAAAATGACTGCCTCTCGTCGTTAAAGGGTTAAAAGACACGTCTACATAGTCTACAAAAACACACATTAGCCAGCAAACATCTTTCTTATTTGCTTCCACTTAGACTCACAAATATTACAATTTGCCATCTGGCTTATCCAAAGGACTGTAACTGTGACAATGGTCTTTGGAGGTGACCGTCGTTTGATGCTTTGTGCAGTGTGATAACTGCGCTACAGAAGTAATTGGATTAGATTCTCACGTCGGCTCAAGCACCAGATTAGGAGAAGAAAAAGAGCCGTCCACTGAGCTTTCCAGAGAGGGAATCGTGGGTACGAATTGTTGGCTACTCCATTTTTCCTAGGTGTCGTTATCTGTGGGCGGATGGCCAGTCCGCTTCTTCGGTTTATTTCTAGATAAGCTAGATAAGCTACATAAGAGGAAATTACCCGATGTCAAAACTGCATAGCCTACAATATCCGCCGGCTACAGCGAAACCAGGATCTGCCTCTCAGGAGGGTTGTCCCGCGGACGCAAACAAGCCGAAGATATTTTTAGACGCACTGTTACTGGCCTACATAAGAAATTTCCCATCATGTTGTAATATTGTGATTACTGGTTCATCAAAAACAATCAGTTACAATTTGGCCAAATGCTGGTTTATTAAAAGTGCACAGCAGTCTACCCCTAGTGATATAATGGCTAGGCCATTTAAAATGGAAGATTTTCCTGATGAAATGGTTAACTAAGGTCACAAAACGTAGGCCTGCAAAATGGCCACTATTTTCTGTTGATGTAATTTTTACGGAACTGCTTTATATCGGCCCTGTTATGAGATGAATACTTGTGACTTCGCCCTACAGAAGGCAACTGGCTGCGACTGAGAAGATGATTCTTAATCGTCTGTTTATAATTTCAACCAAGGAAGTTTTCAAGTAGGACAATTTGAATCATCCCCAAAATGTTGATGAAACAGGCAGTGGCGGCGCCAGACATTTTTGTAACAGAGCATAGCCAGTGCAGTCAAACAAGTAACCAGTGCAGAGGGCGATTTATGGAGAGCGCGGTAGCGCGAGACTAAATGGTGACCATATAAGATCGCGTACCGCGCTTGCCATAAATCGCCCCAGCGCTATTATATTTGTCTATAGTCTGATGGGCGAAGCCCCCGTAATCTGAACGCTTTTTGACATTTGTAAAGCATTTTTTTAACGTTTCAGTGAATTAAGTGAGTTTATATCGCAGGAGATAACAAATATGCCCGAACAAATTCTGGACAGGGCAAACATTCTGGCAGGGCATGGACCAGGCCATAGGCTTTTACCAAGGCATTTGCCCTGACGCGTCCTGGTGTAGCGCCGCCTCTGGAAACAGGATGTCATAGGATCAATCACTTCCCTCTACCTGAACTTGATTTCAAACACAAATCTCTCACATGTCCTATCACTGAAATGGAGGTGGATGACTACCTATACACTAATGCATCAGATTATCTGTTTTAAAATAAAATCTCTTCCAACGTTACCTTATGCTCCGGGAGTCCTTCGATCACATAGCTTTCCATCGACAACACTGCATGAGATTGAGAGAGCTACAACATTATCCTCACTGATGTTTACCTCTCCCGCATAGCAGCTACACGAGCCAGGGTGAAAGTAAAAGGTAAAAGGTAGACAGGCTCTTAGTGCGAATGCGCAGAAAGAACTGCCGACTGTCAGGTCAGAAGTGACAAGCGTCGTTCTGCCCTAGGCAAGGGTACATTGGGCCACGTACGCGACTTTCCCCCCCCCCCCCATCACATGCCTCTTGCTTCATTATAAATGTGTGTAGGACTTTCGACCACACGTGTAACTGTCACATAAAACATTCTACGGAATGAGTTCTCTTCATTGGCAGTTCTCGAAAAAAACATTTTCAGTGAAGTTATTCTCCTTCGAGTATATTATTATTGCAAGTTTCGTTCAATCAGTGAATTCTTTCAGAAATCAAAACCATGTAGAGTACGGTGGACGTTAACGGCTCTGGAGCCACCAGACGTTGTTAAACAGCATTCACAGAAAAATTTACGTTAGATGTCCCTAACTCACAGAACTATGTTGGGAAGCACTAAACACCATTTATTAAGAGCTGTAATATGCCAAACTAATTTCTGTCGACGTCAACAGCCTTTGTTGCTATAAGATGTCGTTAAACCCTGGATCCACCACCGCGTCTTTGGCATTTTTAGCTAAGCTGGAAGTGTCTGCTCATTCGCTCGTAACCAATGGCGAGAGCTACATAAAAAAATCAAGAATAAGATATAGAGATAGGAAATACAGGGCGTTGAACCCCTGCGGACAACAACAGAGCAGCTCACATGCCATCGAACTGAGTAGTGAGTCATAATCTATCGTGAAAATATTAGCAGTATGTACATATATGCAGTTTTTGGGTGCGTATGTCTAAAATCAGACGCTTACGTTTGGACAAACGCCCCCCTCGTCAACGTTTCGTCTACCTGTGCGCGTCTGTCTCCCTCCTCTTGCCCATCTGTATCCTGGAACTTCAACTGGCCAATGACATCTGTCGACCGTGGATGGGAATACGTTGGTTTCGCGTATAGTCACGGAGCAAGTTCATCTTTCGTGTGCACTTCAACGTTGAACTCAGTTTGACCGCACACGGTTATTATGAGCGGTCACAGTGTGTCAAGAAAATTGGCCACATGACTCGCTTATTGATAGCTTAGCCGCCATCTTGAATTCAACATGGCGGAATAATGACTCTTTTCATCGCTTGTTTTCCCGCCATTTCGCATCCCTCAGACAAAGTATTACACATTTCAGATGTTAAAGCGCCGGCCTTGGAAGCATACAATTTTCTCAGACGATTCAGGGCACAAGTTTATTCACGAGCACTGAATTTCGAGAATCCTAGCGATTGAAAGGGATTGGTACACATTTACCTGAGAATTGCTGCGTTTCAAATGTGGTCTATAGCTACAATATTTGTGCGGCCAACTCAGCTATAGCGAGTGCATTGACCGTAAACTGTCGGTGGGAAGATGAGACGGCGAGGGAGAGGACTGGCATCACACCCTTATATGCCGAAGCTAAGAAAATGAAATCGCCAACACTTCATAACCATGGCTGCCTCTGAGACTAGATCAAGGGACTTCTCATCATCATCGTCATTTACAGTTTGGCGACATCTAACGCTTCATACAACACACACCGAATGCATCAGATGTATCTGTAGATTGAACGTGATTTGTAGATGTGTAGCCAAGATTGATCGCTTTTTAAAGGTGTCAAACATCAGTCATAGATCTAATCATAAGCTTCTATAAAAATACAACACAATAGAATACAAATGTATATAGAAGTTCATGACTTAATGGTGCATTATTTAGCTTTAGCGACATCTTGTGGATGTCAGTTACGTTGAAGTCGATCTGACCCGTAGTAGCCCATTCGCAGTGGCGTCACTAGAGCTGGTGTCACCCGGTGCGGTAAGTCATGGTGTCACCCTCAAAAAAAAGATTACCTTTTTTCTTTTTTTAGGAATTCGTCTGCCGACAAACTTTTACTTTTTGAAGGATTTCATCTCCCAAAAAGTTGATTAATTTTTTTTTTTTTAGTCATCCGCCTCTTTTTTGACTTCTTAGATCCTTCTTTTTCCGGTCTCCAACCATAATGCCATTACCTCTTTTCCTTTCACAGGAATTCGCCTCCCAAAAAAGTTATCGCCTCATCTTAAAAAAAATTTTCATTTGCTCATCTTGGGTGTCACCCCCCTCTGAGGGTGTCACCCGGTGCGGTCGGCACCCCCCGCACCCCTCTCGGGACGCCACTGCCCATTCGCCTAATTTAAAAGTTGAAAAAGCAACTCTCTTATGGAAAAGAAATCTTTTATCTAAAAAGTTAGGCACATACCACAAAGACGCACACATAAGCAAACATACGCACATATCTACAAACATATGCAAACAAACACACAAGCAGACATAGGCATTTACCGCATAGGAAACATTTATACATCAGGGTAAACCAACTTACATCGTTTAGTTATCCAGCCACAGACGTTAATCTGAATCACAACGTTAATCTGAATCATACGGATTCTGTGAGGTCGATGACGCGCGAAATTGAAATTGTCGTCTGATTGGCGTGTGGATGTTTGCGTCACGATGACGTCGCAATGACTCAGCGTGTTTTTATTCGTCGCAACGCACAAGTATCGTCGCAATTTATTTCATAAGGTATCGTTATTATTATTATTATTATTATTATTATTATTATTATTATTATTATTATTATTATTATTATTATTATTATTATTATTATTATTATTATTATTATTATTATCACCATCATCAGTACAGTAAGACTTCATGACATCTCCTCCATTCTCGTAACTCCTTAATCCGCTGCGTGACGCTTCGATGCAACCTTGAAGACAACGTGTTGTCAAGATAAGACAACGTGTAAGGAAGAACGGTTGTTCAATCGTTGCAATGATCAGTTAAAAGATCCTTTGAAGTCGCGTGGATGTTATATCGCAATATTTGGTGTTCATCACTGGCGTAAACTTGTCCAAAATATTGGGGGGGGGGAGCGGAGGGGATCTGGACCAGAGGTGCCAAAAAATTTTTTTTTCAAGATGAAAAGTTGTTTTTTGCGTGTTTTTTGTGTTTATGGTTTTTATGGTTTTGGTTGTTTTTAAGATTTTCGGATCATAAAATTCCTGAAAAATGGCATGAGCAAGAGCTCCAACACAGTTTAATTCAGTTGCAATTTCCTAAAATTAAAAATAATTAAATCAATGTTATTAAAATAACTTCTACAAAAATGAGAATTTTATTTTTGTAAACAAAAAACAAATTTTGCGGTTTTCTTTTTTTCTTTAAAACCAAATTCGACAAACCTTTTTTTACGTGTGGTGTGGACAGTCAGCAGAGACTTCCGGTGTTAGGTTAATGCGGATGAAATGGGGCGTTTTGTTTACATGTAAATTTGTTTCATGTTGAAGATATTGAAGATAAAAATAAATCTTTGTTTGTTTATTGAATTTCTTATAGTATTTCAGTTCTGTATCTCTATTTTTCTGTTTCTGAAGAAATTTGTCTCTATTGAAACACGATATTTTAAAATAATTTAAGAAATTCTTCTCTCGATTTTGTGGGGGCATTGCCCCCGCTCCTCAATTATTGGAGGACGTGCCCCGGCTGCCACCCCCAACAGAGTCTACGCCTATGGTGTTCATCGATATATTATGGGTTTCAACTGCGTTGAAGTCGACCTTAACGTACGCGTACAATAATATATATATATATATATATATATATATATATATATATATATATATATATATATATATATATATATATATATCAAAGACACTGAGTCGAAACATAGATGATCAGCGTCACTCTCCTCCTTTGTTCAGGCAGTTGCTGTTTTCATTGAGGCGTTTGTTAAGTCAACTCTTCCACAGCGGAAGACGTTGTTTTGCTATTACTACTTTTGTTTAGCTTCATGATGGAAGGTCCTTTCAAGGTTTCGAAAGGTAGACTTTTGTACATAGCTATTTGGTTGTAGATAAACTAGTTTTATAATGTCTCTAGTTCGAGTTAATAATTTGTATTGTAGGGGATTTTCTAGAAACATGAATATGGCGGCAACATTTTGATATTTGTTATTGCCTTAAAATGCCAATATTCTGTTATAGCCATTGCCTCTTATATAATATCTAGAAGGAAATGATATAGCCACATGTATACTAAACAATTTCTTAACAACATTGAAGATCTTAACGGTGGCGTAACGAGAAATGTAAAAAAAATTCGTAAACTTTTGACGCCAGAAGATGTCGTGAACCTGTTAGATCCCAATCCATTCGCAAGATGACCTCGTGCTGCCAAATTATGTTAAAGACGATGTCAAAATAAATGACAGCGACACTCGCAAGATGTCGCTGAACACTAATGCTAACAAGACTTAATCCACGGTCCAGTTAGACACCTTTAAAAGGCAACCATTTGAGGTATATAAGTGCCAATCGCGCCCAATTGATGCGATGATATCCAACATTTTGAAGATCCTTATTGGCGTGTAGACGTGAAGCACCTGCTCTTTGAAGACGTTGAAAAATTCCGAAACAATTACGACGCTTGTTGCAGAGACCCTCGCGGTGAGCTCTACTAGTTTCGTTTTGTCTACATGTACACTGTAGAGTTACATTCCTAGTAACTTAGAATATCTTGTCTTCCCTTCTGCTTTCGTTTGTTATGCGCGACGGTGGCGAGGTCGCTTCGGGCCATCGGCGCCGACTTCACAGGGGCAAAAGGGACTTTCGCCCCAGTAATTTGCTTTTCACATGCAGCAGTCTGAAGAAACGGATATTGAAATGGAAAACGTCTGACAGCAACAGCGGTAACCGTTTCTTCGTCTGCGATAATCAGGTGGTGAAGAATTCGAGATCGTCCATGGGGAAAAGACCGACAGAAGGAGGGTCAGTGGGTCACGAAGAAAGGCGTGAAAATTGGAGACTTTAGAAAACAGCAACAGTTAGGTCAGCGCTAAGGAAGCCCAAAGTTTGCTCAGTTAGGCAATCAATTCAGGGCTGACACGCCTACTATCGCGCCTCGCCCGGCCAGAACACGATTTAAGTTAAAAAGGACTGGTATTGAGATTAACGACATCTTATGGCATCAAAGGCTTTTGAAGTCGCAAGAAATTGTCCTGAGCAGTTCATGCCGTTCTCTGATAGGAATCGTAAACGCAAACTCCAAATTTCTAAGCGCTTCCATAAAGTTAAGTACAGGTAACCAGCTTATTCACGAGCGCTGTTTCGTATCAGATGGGTTGTTCTAAGATCGATGTTCAGTGGAGGTCCAAGTCCCGTTCCTCTCTCTGTTCCTTCCGGGACGGAGGGAACAGATAGAGGCATATAAATCTTGGAAGGCAGAGGATCGGATGGATTATAGCTGTCACTTACATGTAGTGGTAGACCTACGCGAGAAAATTGAAATTTTCGATGTGTTTATGCCCACCTGTCTTTGATTAGGCATTCAAATTGACAATATTAACCCAGATATTGTAAATATCAATACTAATTGTTTAAGGAGATCTTATGACAGAAATTATTTTGAACAGTTTTGACCATTAGATTAGATTAGATTAGTATACTATTTTTGTAACAGTTCTGACCGTTCGTATAATATCCTGATATGGTCCATCAGATGGAAGGACGGATGGATCCAGAGTTGTGATGATAATAAATTCCTTTATTAGTCTGGGCACTAATTAACCAGTTGAGACAAGGCAGATCCAGAATAAAGACAGGCCACTAGATTAGATTAAATTAATTTTGATTAGATTAGTAGACTATTCTTGGTTTGTTCAGTTAATTGGCGATGATGTTGACAGATCAAACTGATCCATGACAAACGCTTAATCCTTTCGGAGATGTTGTTTCACGTATCAAAACGCAGGCGCTTTATAAATTGGCCGGATGGAGTGGTGATGCGTGATGTGACTCCTATAGCAGCCGACATGTTCCCGCTTCTTCACTCCACTGCTCAACGGTGTTTCGTTAATCGGCGTTGACTCTGAGTGCATTGCGAGCGAACATGAAGCGCTCGTGTTCCACAGCCTTCCGGAGTGTACTCGGTGCATCGAAGCGATGCATCTTCTGTGACAGCTGTTTTACGTACTGAACCGTCGAGACACATGATATCTTGGACAGAGCGTTTCATTCCTTAGCCCTCCTCCTCAACCCAGCATTCGGAATGATGATTTCAGAAGCTCCGTTATATTAGTGACAGATCTGCCTACTCCATAATCCAATCGAACAAGGGAGGCGGTTGACTTAATCCAATCTAATCAGAAACAGTCCACAAGATGTCGCTAAACACTAAACATTGATAGATAAAACCCAGTCGCTGTTAGAACCTTTTAAATCATATCCATTCTCAGCTATAAATAGGCGTCAAGTATGTAACAGTACTCTTTGCATTAACTCTACAGTTGACATTCAAAGACATCCCAGAAGTAGTATCAATTCTAGTAATTACAATTACTATTAAACTTGTTCAAGTTATTAACTTTTGTGAGAAACTTCTAGAAAACGAACGAACTAATGACAAAAATAAATAAAAGGTTGTTGTTGTTTAACGAAGCTGTGCCAGAACATAGATGATCAGCGTCACCCTCCTCTTTATCCAGACTTTGGACTGGCATTACCAGATACGGGTAGTAGCAGTAGTTTCCACCATTTATCGGCATCTCATTGCTGCCATGGCCGTTGACGTCGACTTTATTTTACCTTAAGTAAATCGCTGTTTTATACTGATAAGAGATTGGATTTGATCCAGAGTTTAATAATTATCGAATGGCATCAAAGGCTGTTGAAGTCGAAAGATATTATTCTCGCCGTTTGTAAAACTTCTGCGGAAGGAATCGTAATCGTAAACTCCAAATTTCTAAGCGCTACCCTAAAGTTAAGCACATGGCACCAGCTTATTCACGAGCACTGCGTCGTATCAGAGGAGTTGTTCTAACAGCGATTTTTATTGGAGGTCTGAGTCCCGTTTACAGAGAGACCAGGAGAGACTAGGAGAGCTTCGTTGAGGACGAGATATCTTGGAAAGCAGAGGAGCATATGGATTAGGACAGCGGTTTTTTAACGGTGGTACCCGTAGCATTAATGGTATGTGGTACTCCAGGTGTCGGTAAGTGGCACGCGGGTAAGTTCGAAAAACATTTAGTGATTTAATTTTCCTCTTTGTTGATATGATTTACATTCTTAAAATTATATAATAATTTTAAAATTTGTCTGCCTATGGTCCAACCTTAATTTTTAGATGAGTTCGCAATCGCATGTTGATTTCGATCTGACCTTTGCTGGTGGTCATTCAATTTGAAAGCATGTTGAAGGTGGTTCTTAAGGCGGGGTTGTACTATTTATCAAGATCTTGTGTTTATCAGGGCCATAACTATACCTTGATATCGACAGTTGTATCCTGATCAATTGTTCTGCAATAGAAGGAAAGAATCCTAGCAAAATGTTTCTAAATTACACTCCATATTTCTAGTATTAATCGCCACTGTATAGCGACATCTTACGGTTCACTGGGAACATAATTAATCAATCAATTAATCAAAGAATTTATATAGCGCCTCTTAAATGGCTCTACTCAAAGGCGTTCCCGAGCCAGGCCTGGCCATAGAGAAGTCTTCAATAGGGCGTAGAAGGAAGACGAGTGTGTACGAGGAGATAGGCGAAGGAAAGATGGGAAGTCATTCCACGCTGTTGGACCAACGACAGATAATGCTCGACGCTGCATAATAGCAGTGCGGGCAAATGGAACCAGGAAGTCACCCCAAGAAGAGGAACGAAGGGCTGAGCGACCCGTAAAAGATTCTCGCCAAGATTCTTGATTAAACGTGAACTCCGCGAATGCCTGCATTCCGGTAGTGCCAGTTGTGCATTTAATATTTCTGGCATAGCAACATCTTGTTGGTGTCGGTTTAGTTGACGTTGACCTTAGTACTTGTACAAGACCGCGACTTCCGGTGTTGAACTAGCGATTGAACGCGACTGGTGATTATGTAGCTGAGTGCGGCGGCTTTTTAAAGGTGTCCAAGTGCAGTCGTCAATTTAATGCAGCATTATTTAGTATGTTTAGCGACAACCCAGTTTTAACGTACATAATTATACCATGGATACCCATCTAGTGATTGAGCGGTATTGCTGAATATGTAGCTGATAATGCTTACTTTTTAAAGGTGTCTAACTTCAGTCATGGATTTAGTCATCAACTTCCGTAAAACTACACAATACAATACAATACCCCTGTACATACAAGTTCATGATTTAATGCAACATTTTATATTGTTTAGCGACATCTTGTGGGTGTAAAACCCGTTAACGTCGATCTTTCCCTACCAGGAAATTTCCACTATTCCATATCTAGTGTACGCGAATATGTAGCTGAAATTGACAGCGTTTTAAAGGTGTTTAACTGCAGTCGTGGATTTAATATAGCAACCTTTTCTGTTTCTCTGGTTGGTTGGTTGGTTCCCTGGAAGAAAATGAGAAGTGGGAGACCAGGGATAAGATTAGATTGGATTAGATTAGATTGGATTAGATTAGATTGGATTAGATTAGATTGGATTAGATTAGATTGGATTAGATTAGATTGGATTAGATTAGATTGGATTAGATTAGATTGGATTAGATTAGATTGGATTAGATTAGATTGGATTAGATTAGATTGGATTAGATTAGATTTGTATGCTGTCTCTGGTTTCTTCAGTAAATTGACGATGATGTTGGCAGCACAAATTCATCCATGACAATTGTTTAATCTTTTCGGAGATGTTGTTTCATCTATCAAGAAAAGTTGGGCGCTATAAAAGTTGGCCGGATGGAGTGTTCATGCGTGAAGTGACTCCTATAGTAGATATTTTTTAGGTATAAAGAATGTAGGCGCTCTCTAAATTGGACGGATTCTTATACCGGCCGCATGCTCCCGCTTCTTCGTTCCACTTCTTGGAGGTATTCCATTAATCGGCTCGGCGTTAACTCCGAGTACATTGCGAGCGAACGTGAAGCGCTCGTGTTCCAAAGTCTTCCGGAGTGTACTCTGTGCATCGATGGAATCGTTCTTCTGTGACAGGTATTTGACGTACTGAATCGTCGAGACACATATCTTAGACCGAGCGTCTCATTCCGTAGCCCTCCTTCTTAACCCAGCATTCTGACTGATGATTTCTGTAGCTCCGTTGTATTGGTGCCAGATCTGCCCTCTTCTTAATCCAATCGAACAACGGAGGCGGTTGACCTAGTCCATCCTAATCCCAAAACAGCCCCCAGCGTGTAATCCATAACTCCGTTTATAGTCTGTAATCAATAAAGTTTCCTCACTTCAAATTTGTACATATTTCATTGACAATCAATTAAAGGTTGCAATCACTACCTAACGCGCCACTCCTGGCCAGAAGAGGATTTATGTTAAAAGGAGTGGCATTTGAGTTTCGAAATTTTAAAGGCGCTATACTAAGTCAGTCAAAACAAAGACGAGAAGGTTGGAAAACTAAGGAGTTGCATTGAAACTAAGCAGAGGACGTGGTTCAGGATAGAAGACATGGCGGGCTGCATTAACTGCCAAGGAGTGGAGAGATTTTCATCAGAGAATGTGTTCCATCCTAGGAGATACGACGAGGTAATGGAACTGAAGTTGAGGAACTGAATACTGTCAACTATCAACTCTGAGCGGAGCGAACTTGAGTTCCACCTATGCATGAAAGCCCTCCAGTGGCCTTTCCAAATCAAAATGAACTTATCTTTTATACGATCGCCGAACATTTGATAGGACCTAAAAGGCTTTAACTGTCTGAGTATATACAAACTGATCAGGAGTAGCATCAAAATTCAGCATACGGTGTAGTTCAGGTGTCTGGGTACAGGGCTCGAAGGACACTGGTAGAAGCGCGGACAGATGCCCGAAAAGAAGTAGGATTTGCAACGCTGGGGGACTATGATCCAGTTCCAGCCGAGTAAACTGAAATCGATCAGGAGCCAGTGGCGGCAGCAGTGATGACGGTGGCTGTTGGAGGAAGAGTAGGAGGAGGAGGATGGATCAATGATGGGGTCACAGTCGTCGACGCGAACAGAACGTTTCTCAGAGCGTGGTCTGAGGGAATCAGAAAATGTTATCTCCACGTACGGCAGCTGAAAAGAACAGCGAGAAGGGAACGAAGCAATCAATTGACAACCACCTGTAGTTACAATCGAATAAAAGTAAAATTTTAAAGTGACGCGCAAATAGAAACAAATAAATGAATAGATTTATAGGTAAATAATAAGTATTGGTTCATAACGAAGCAGCGAAACAGAAACAATACGATATGAAATACCACAAAGCACAGTGCAATAGAATAAAATATAATGCAATACAATACACTGCAAGACAATGCAGTACAATGCGATGCAATACGACTGCAACGCTTTTTTTTACAGCGCGATATAAAAATCTAGAACAAACCACAATAAAACTATGAATAAACAACTAAACACAATACATGAAAATATTATACAACTACACTTAAAAGGCGTCACATTAACCCTCAGGCTACCAAGGTTTTTTTGCGACATCGGCTACCAAGGGGGGTGGTTACCCCCCCCCGGAATTTCGTGTTTGGTTTCAAATATCATATCTTGTAATATAGCATTTGATTCAGCATTCATTTCTGAAAAGAATGGTATATTTAGTTGTAAAATATATGAATGCATCTCGAAATTATATAGTTTTTAACAAAGGCACCGGTCCATTTAACGATATCTGATATTATCCCACACAATTTGTACTGTTTAGATAAAAAAATATAAGTGATGTGGGTTTTGAAAATGAACTATATATCCAAGAATATTCTAAATATAATGAGGCTTAATTTTCAACAATACAAACTATTCCAAAGTTTGTTTTAGTTACAGGCAAAACCTAAAGGCGTGCTGCTATATCAACATGAAACAAGAAATTATGTAATTTTTCCCGGCAGTCAAATACGTCAGTGGTCCTTGCAGTTATTGCAAGTTACTTTTATTGTTTTGTGCGAATGCATCCTGCAAACCGGCTTCTTCAAACACTTCATAGCACTGCTTTACTCTGTTAGCATTCTGCTTCAACTGTTTATAGCCCTTCCCCATACCCAACCATATCGGTTTACGTTGTGATGTTGCATCAGTGATTTTCACACTGAAAAAGCGTATTATTATTTATTATGATCACTTCCGGTTTTCAAAAGACAAATAACTAAGCAAGCAAATATAGCCCTACATTCCCTCTAAAGAATGACATAGTTGTTTCTCTTCCAGAAAGAATAATGAATACCTTTATAGTCGACAACAGCTAACAGCTGACGAGAGAAATTCCTGATTCCAAAAGTGGTACCTAGGCTATATCGGGTATAACTTTTTATGGTGTGGGATATCATCACGACTTTTACCTCAAAATGTGTGTAAATGGACCCCCTACAGCTACCTAAAATGTCAAAATTATATTCCATGTGCTAAAAAAATTCCCAGAAAAACGTAGGGGGATGGTAACCACCCCCCTTGGTAGCCCGAGGGTTAACTAACATTATTAATTAAAAACGACGCAGCTGAACAGTATACTTTTCAATATCTTATGGCTAACAGCGACCTCACCTTTTCAATGAAAATCCTCTAAACTGAGATAGACTAGAGATTGGTTGGGGTTAGTTTTTGTAGAACGACGCTGTGGCATGATTCATAGATGATTGGCGTCGCCCTCCTCCTTAGCCTAGTATGTGGACTGGTACCAATTGAAATCGACATTGGATTTTGCATTTATATTTATGGCTTAGCGACATCTTGTGGATGTCGGTTCAGTTGATGTCCACCTTAACACTTGAATAAGATGGGAATTACCTGTTTATGTAGCGATTGAACGCGACTGGTGAATATGTATCTGAGATTAACTATGTTATAAAGGTGTTTTACTGCAGTCGCGGATTTAATGTAGCAGTATTTTGAGATTGGTTTGTTGGTTTCCTAAAAGGCAAATGAAAAGTGGAAAACAACGGAGAATTGGCCGTAGCCTGTGAACGACGACTTGAGGTGTTTTGGGGAATGTCGTGGGACTGGCGATGGACAGAGAACACCGGAGAAGCTACGTTGCTCAAGAAGCCCAATCTTGACACAAACCTCTGCCAAAACTACCGTCCTATCTCGAATCTATCATTTCTCTCCAAAACCCTTTCTCTCTTCAACTTCTTCCCTATCTGGAACAATCTGGGCTTCTACCTCCCTTTCAGTCAGGTTTTAGGGCTCACCACTCCACTGAAACTGCCCTCCTTTCTTTGCTTCATGAAATTTACTCAGCTGTTGATAGGTCCGAACTCACTCTTCTGGCGCTATATGATGTCTCCTCAGCCTTTGACATGGTTGACCACACCATTCTTCTACAGCGCCTTGAGACCTCTTGCTGTCTGAAGGGCCCCCCTCTCCAGTGGTTCCGGTCATACCTGTCTGATCGCACTCAAATGGTCATCTCTGGTGAATCTAGAACTCTGTGGGTCCCTATTAAACTGGGTGTTCCGCAGGGCTCTGTTCTAGGCCCTCTCCTCTTTATTTTGTACACGGCCGGTATCCCCTCTCTCCTCCCCGTCCATGGGGCTTCAGGCCATCTCTTTGCTGATGATGTCCAGGCTTATGTCCATGGGCCTCCTTCCTCTCAACTTCTTCTTGTTCAGCGCATCGAAGCTCTTTCTCATGATCTTCATACCTGGATGTCTTGTAATCGCCTCTCCCTCAACTCGTCCAAAACCCAATTTATCTGGTTTGGCACTCCTCAGCAACTTCAAAAACTCGACTTTGCTGTTCTGTCTCAAAGGTTTCCGCTTTTCACTTTCTCGTCTAGCGTTCGTAATCTAGGAGTGACCCTTGACAATTCTCTCACCTTTACTGAACACATTTCCAAACTCACTCGCACCTACTATTTTCACCTCAGGCCCCTTAGAGCTATCCGTCGCTCTCTCTCATCTCCAATTTTCACTTCAATTGTCCATGCATTTGTCTGCTCTAGACTTGACTACTGCAATTCCCTCCTCATTGGTCTTCCTAAAAGTCCGTCTTCCTCCTCTTCAGTCCGTTCTCAATGCTGCTGCTAGATTAATTGCCCGTCTTCCTCGAGTCTCTCATATCACCACCTTTATGGCGGAAGAACTCCACTGGCTCCCGCTTTCTGCCCGCATCCAATTTAAGGTCCTCATCCTTGTCTCTAAGGCTCAACTTGGTTTCGCTCCAAAATATTTATGTGACTTAATTCATCGCCCTCACTCTGCTGCTTCTCTTCGTCCTCTTCGTTCATCTGACCGTTTTGAGCTCCTCGTTCTCCGTGTCAGGACTTCTCTGGTTCAATCTAGGTCTTTTGCCTCCATTGGCCCTGCTCTTTGGAATGAGCTTCCTCCGTTCGTTCGTTCTTGTATTCTCTCAGGTAATGTCTCTTCCTCTTTTACCTTTCTTAAAACTTGCTTTTTCTCTCTGGGTCTCTCGCACTGGGAGCGCTTCTGAATGCCCCCCCCCCCGCTAGAAGCGCTTTATAAATATCCAAATACAATACAATACAATACAATACAATTGCAGATGACCTGCACATAAAGTACTAAGCACCAAGTTTTTTGTGTATAGCAATATTTTATGGGTGTCAGTCCCGTTAACATCGACGTCATCTTTCATACATAGTCGTGATTTTTCGTCATCATCAACGGCTTGCCCCACTCCGGATACCCAGATGAAGGCTGGTCATATAGTCGGGTGCTATTGCCGTTCGGCGCCTGACCTCGGGTTCGCTGCTGCCATCAGGCGCAATATTCGATCCGAGATAGGTGAACCCTGCAACTCGCTCTACAGTGTTTTCCGCTGCCTGTATGTGGTCCATTGTCAAGGAGGCACTACCGTTGTCTGAATCTTGGTTTTGACCCAGTTGACCTCAAGTCCAAACTGGTTAGCTTCTCTGTCTAGTATCTCCAGCGACCGGATCAAGGCCTCCAGAGCCTCACTATGAAGAGCCACATCTAGTTAGACACCTTTAAAATGCCGTCATTAACAGCTATATGTGCACCTGTCGCGTTCAATCACTACGGTGAGACCACGTTGTAACGGTATGGAGAGTAAGGTTGACTTCAACGTACTGATATCCAAAACTAAACACTAAATACAACAATAACTGTATAACACATTTAAATGATTTCTTTTGGACCCTAGTTGTTTTCACTGTATTGAACATAATTTTTAATTCTCGTCAACAGCTTTTGATGTCGTATGAACCGCTAAACCTTGGAATAAAAAATACAACGACATGATATTATTCAAACCGCATATTCGGGTGGTGCCAGTCCAAAGTCTAGATAGAAGAGGAGGGTGACGTTTATCAATATTTTTGTTATGACACAGAAAGTCACCCTAACGTTTCCATTGTCGTTGTCGCACATCAACTCTGACAGCTACCTCACCTTCTCAACGAAAATCCTCTCAATTGGGATACAATAATATAGAGATTTGTTGGTGTTAGTTTATGTATAACGACGCTGTACCTTTCATGGATGATTGGCGTCACCCTCCTCATTAGACCAGTATTTGGACTGGCACCAATTGAAATGGACATTGAGTTGTGCATTGATAATTATGGCTTAGCGACATCTTGCGGATGTCGGTTCAGTTGACGTCGACCTCAATACTTCCATAATACAGCGATCATCCTTGAAATGCGTAACGATTGAACGCGATTGGTGAATATGCTGCTAAGAACGGTGGCTTTTTAAAGGTGTTTAACGTATTTCGTGGATTTAATCATGAATTTCCATAAAATTATGCAATGCAATACAATACAACTGTATATATAAATTCATGATTTAATGCAGCATTAAACATTGTTTAGCGACATCTTCTGGGTGTCAGACCCATTAACGTCGACCTTGCCCTACAAGTAACCCCACTCTATAAACACCAGAATGGCCACAGCGTTCAACAGAAACGTGAAAGGCGAAATTAACTGACTATAATTAGCTCCAATTAATTACCTTCACAACGATTAATTTCCAACTATATATAGTCACCACTGGCGCCCATCTACCAGTCGTACTCTGACAGTGCCAGTCCCAAGCCTGGAGAAAGACGAAAGGTGACGCTAATCATCTTTGTAATGAAACAGTGTCGTTAAACAGCAACTAATCGTCCACTAGTTCCGAAACAAACCTAGCGCTGGATATGCTTCTGTATTTTAACTTCGCCACTACCCGTACTCTGGTGGTGCCAGTCGCACTGCCAGAGTATGGTAATTGCAGCAATTAGATGTTGCAAAACACTGAAAACTCGTGTAATAGTGAAGTACTATACTTGATAATCAATCAGAAGGCCTAGTAAATTTTATCGAGCAACTAGGTTAATTAGTTAAAACGTCATTTGCTAAGTAACTCTTGTCATTTGTGCTGACAGTTGACTTTCTAAAATATACTAAAAGTGGCTTGCTACTGACAATGCTATCTAAATTATCTTATATATAATTACAATTAAATTCGCGGATTTGTTTCTGACGTCAACGCAACTAAGTTCCACAATATCTCGAAATATTGCGACATAAAACGCGAGGCTTCGGTTACGCACCTTTAAAACGCTGTAATTCTTAACTAGATATTCACCAGTTGCGTTCAATCATTAACTAAAAACAAAATCACATATTTTCTAAAACCTAAATCTAAAAGGATTAAAAAAATTAAAGAATCCAGTGACTAGTAAGACTACTCTGGTCACCCTTAAGCAGGGAGCTCAAATCCCTCCCCATTTTGAACATCGATGGGCGTTTCTTCAAAATGTGGCCCTTTTTTTCCCCGATCTCGTCGCTGTGGTAGCTGCCAAGAATTTGGACATTCAACATTCTCCTGCGTAAACCAAATAAAATGTAGCAAGTGCAGTGGACCTCACACTTTCCTGACCTGTCCAAATAAAAACACCCCACAATGTGCAAACTGCCATGAAGCACATAGCGCGGCTTATACCAAGTGTCGGAAATATTTAGAAATCCAGCACACTATTAAGGTAAAAGCCACACGAAAATCCTTTATTCAGATATGGTGAAGGAACTGGCACCTATTTACAAGCTAATGTAGAATCCGAAAAAAGCATTCAAGTGAATACTTGTGAGTTTTTGGTTGATGCATCTCAAACAGTACCCCATATCACTCAATCAATCAAATTCGTTTATTCAAACATTTAGTTGACACAGACGAAACTCAGACAAACTAGACTATGGAAGACAGTTATAAGGCCAAGAGTACAGAGTCTTGTACAGAAAATTGTCGGTTAGCATTCTTATAAAGTGTCAACCCAATCCTTCCGTTGACAATCCTTCTGATTAAATCCTTGTTCTCTTCGTACTTAACGCCTATTTAACGTTCACCTTTTGAACACTAATTCTACGTATAAGTATAACCTGAATTAATCAGCAACACAGTTTAATATCTTTTAGTTTAATAAGAAACAAACAGACAGAACTCAATTCGATTACAACTCGACTAGTCAGCCACACTACTACAGCGAACACACTCGAATTCAAACTTCTCTAGTCAGCATAATTCTTCGCGCCTCTTGACACACCTGTCTTCTGTGCGCCTAGGCGAACTCTAATAATATACATATAGCGCGCCGCTGCCGATATCGGCCGGCCGCGCGTGTCACTAAGACTAAACGTTATACATCTATCATATATACATATACACGTGAAACTAAAGTAAGCGCACTAAATATATACGCTAAATATCTCGCACTGCAAAACTGTACACAAAACTCAGTTCACATTACCTCCTTCCTTTTTCTGGAATTGAGCAAATTAAATTTCAAAATTTGCGAAATTACCAAAATACATGAAACATATATATATCTAACTAATCAATAAACAGTCTTACGATTACTTATAACCTTGACAAACAATCAGCAATAATATTCAATCTGCCCTTCTTGTACTTCACCTCAACATCAAAAGTTTGTAAGGCTAACGCCCAACGCACAAGTTTAGCAGACTTAGACATTGACTCAGTCAAATATGTAAGAGGATTGTGATCAGTAAAAATGAAAATTTTTGATCCAATTATAATTTCTTTTAACTTGTTTAGAGCCCAAACAATAGCATAGGCTTCCTTTTCCACAGTAGCCCATCTCTTCTGGGTATCAGTTAATTTTTGACTGATAAATGACACAGGGCGTTCTATTCCCTTGTCGTCCATCTGTGTTAAAACAGCACCGACTGCAAAGTCACTACTATCGCAGTACAAATTGAATGGTTTTCCCACTTCAAAAACATATAACACTACTTTGGATCGCACAGCCTCTTTAAGTAAATCAAATGCTTGCTGATGTTCAACAGTCCAATCAATCTTATCAGAAACACGTTTACTAGTTAAATCAGATAGCGGTTTCGCAATCTGTGCAAAGTCCTTAATAAACTGTCTGTAATAATTAAAAAATCCAAGCAGTTGCTTAACTTGCTTCTTAGTTTCTGGGATCTTCAAATTAGTCAAACTTTCAATTCTGTCTGGATTCATCTTTATCTTACCAGACCCAACCACATGACCGATAAACCTTACCTCACTCTTACCAAATATGCATTTTTTCAAATTCAAAGTAACGTTATGCAATCTCATTTGCATCAAAAATGCATCTAGATGCTGCAAGTGAACTTTCCAACTGTAAGAATGCACAGCAATGTCATCAACATACGGTTCTGCAAAGTCACTTATAGGCTGTAAAACTAAATTTATCGCCTTAACAAAAGTTCGTCCTGAATTTATCATTCCAAAAGGAACACGAGTAAATTCATACAGTCCATTATGTGTTACAAAAGCTGTCTTCCATTGATCAGATTGTTTTACAGGACAAGTCCAATAAGCACTTCGACAGTCCAAAATGGAAATCACATTAGACTTTCCAACTTTGTTCAAAACGTCTCTGACAATCGGCATAGGATATTTACAATCCACTGTGAATGAGTTAATGTATCTGTAGTCACAGGCAAGTCTCAAAGATCCGTCTTTCTTTTTAACAATAACCAAATGGCTTGCCATTCTGCTCGATGATGGTTTGATAATGTTTGTTTTTAACATTTCTTTGATCTGACGTTCCACTTCTGCTCGATAAATCAAAGGAATTCGGTATGCTGCAAATTCCTTTTCACGAAATCCTGGTTTTAGTTCAATTTCATGTTCAACCAATGTACATAATCCGGGTTTTTCTGAAAATCTGTCACAGTATTTGTTCAAAACTTTCAACAACTGTTCTTGCTGAGTTACTGTCAAATGGCTAATTTGTTCAGGATCGAGGTTAAGTGAATTCTTGTCATCTTGAACCTCATTCCTCATTGGTAATTCAACCACTGAACCAAAATCTTCATCTTCTTCAACGATTAGACCACAACTTAATGCTCGAGTAACATATTTTCTGATCTTGTTGGCGTGAATTATTTTTCGACCATTTTCTCCCATATCGACTAAATAAGAGTACTTTGATCTTCGATGTATGATCGTACATGGACCATGCCATCGAGAAATAAGTTTGTTCGTTGACGTTGGATACAAAACTATGACTTTCTCACCAGCTTCAAATTCTTTGTGCTTTGCTCTCTTGTTATACTGATTCGTGTATTGTAATTGCTTTTCTCGAGAGTAAGATTCTGCAAACAATAATGCTTTCTCCATATTTTCTTTGAGTTCTTTCAAATACTTTTCTGGTTTAACTCCAACATGAGGTGGTAAGTTTATTTCTCTAGTCCAACTCTCTTTTAATATTGCCAATGGTCCTCTCGGAATTTTCCCATAGACAAGCATATATGGTGATACTCCAGTAGTTGCATTCGGCACTTCTCGTAATGCCCACACTGTGAAAGGAATTATCTTGTGCCATTTCCTCGGGTTGTCTATTAGGTCCATTGTCATTCTCCTGAAGGCGACCTCTTCTCTTGAGATTGGAGTGATAGGCACTCTATCCATCACCAGACTCCTTGCCTTTAGTTGACACTTCTCGCAAGACTTACAAAATTTCACAATGTCTCTTCTCATCTTTGGCCATACAAAAGATAATTTTATTCGTTCTCTTGTTTTCTCTTCTCCTAGATGTCCTCCAAATACCGACTCATGTGCCAACTCCATCACTTTTATTCGTCTCTCTTTTGGTAACACTAGTTGATATATCGTCTGGTCTAATATCTGATATTTCTTATGCAATAAACCGTTGATCACACAGAATTCAGATTCTTTCTCTTGTGCTAACTTCCACCACGGCTTCAACGATTCATCCTTTCTCTGTTGCTCTTCGAACTTCTTCGAATCGGCAATCTGCACCTTTTGTTCTTCGTCCATCTCTTCATCTCTATACAAGTCTCCTATCCCCACATCACATTCATTGTCTTCTTCCGTTTCATTTAATGTGCCATTCTCGCATGCAGCCATCTCTTGCTCGTTCATCTCTGATGTTATACCATCTCGCGATAAGCTTCGTTGCTCATTACTGTCGTTTTCCTCATCACTTGAACTTTCAGTTTCACTCTTCTCATCCACATCTACCATTTCCTGTTTCCGACTCTGCGCTCTCGTCATTACATTTGCTCGTACACTCACATCTCCTTGTATCGTTTTAACTTTCATCTGTGGTACGGCTTTTAATTCGGCAATTATCTCTGGATGCAACAAGAATCTTTCTGTACTGCCCATCTTTGCAATACTAGCACACATCAAGGTGACATAAGGTGTAAGTGAACACTGGATTTTACGCGGAAATCCCTCTTCTTCCACGTCACTATCACACAGTCTAACATCGACTTTCACTAACTTCGCAGGAATGGCATCTCCTGCCACACATTGCAAATTCACTTTTCCAATTTGTTCCACCTTCATGCCTTCCAGTAATTCTTCACTAATCACCGGAATCTCTGCACCCGAGTCGCTCAGTGCTTTGACTTTCACTGGCTCTTTACCGTCTACTGCACGAATTCCAACCTCGACATATTGCAAGAACGATTTCTTCAATATTCGATTGTCATCTTTTCCTATGACTTCTCTCTGAATTTCAGCATCCAATAGAATTTCTTTTTGAATACCACATTTCATTACTGACTTTACTTCAGTCTCTTGGTTTTCTTGACTCGTGGTTTGATTATCTGTATCACTAACCACTTGAATCAAATTCACCTTTGTGTGTTCTTGATTTCTGCTAGAACTAGCTGCTGCCACTGGAACTGGACAAAATTTAACCAAATGTTTGTCTGAACCACAGTTGTGACAACGCTTCACCACCATACCTCGTTGTTCATTTCCTTCATATCTCTTATACTGCGTAAACGATGTGTTGCCTTCCCTCTTGGCAAACGGCGCTGACGATTTGTTAAATCCCTGACGACCAAACGTCACTTCTCTGGTCTCATTGGGTACAGGGACACTAGCCTTGACTTCTTTACCAATGAACTGATTCCCTGTTCCTGGATTACATTTCCACTTTCCACTCTGGCTTTGGTTTACGGAACGTTGAGAAGGATAACTGTTTATATTTGGAAATGCAAACCCAATTCGATTGTTTACATGAATGTCTGCTAGGTCTGCCACTGCACTAGCTTGGAGACAGTCAGTTCCTTCCTTCGACAATACAAACTGTAGTGGACCTGGCGGTAAACATTCTTTTAGCTTATCCGCTACCAGCAAATCAAAGAGCGTATCATACTCTCTGTTCACGTTTCGACTTCTCACGTAATAGTTTAGCAAGTTCTTCAGTCTTGCCGTAAACATCGTATAAGTCTCTTCTGTTGTCTTCTTAGCATCCACAAATCTGGCTCTGTATTCTCTCGAAGTCAATTTAAATTCTTTTAATAAGTGCTGCTTGACTCTATCATAATTGTCTAGATCATCGTATGACAATCTATTCAGAACGGTTCGAGCTTTCGGCGTCATCAATGGTAGTAATAATTTCACCCAAAACGGCTTTTCCACAGCAAAACTACGAAATGCGTTCTCGACTGTTTCAAAATATAATGGTACCTCCATCATATCAGTTGGCATTTGAGGCAATACATGCTTCATTGCATCACCTATTTTCTTAATTTTTGACACCAAAGTTTCACTTTCTTGCTGTTTCCTTCTTTCTGCTTCCCGTTCTTCTCTCATTTGCGTTTCTTTCAATGTCAATTTTGATTTCTCCAGTTTCAGACGTTCCTGTCTTTCTGCCTCTGCCTTTTCCAAACTTTCTTTCTGAAATTTGAGTTCTTCTTGTCTGATCTGTTCGGCGCGTTCTAACTCTAACGTTCGCGCTTTTTCTTTTTCTTCTTCACGCATTCTCTTTGCTTCAATCTGTTGCTGACGAACCTCTTCATCACTTTTTCTAGCTTTTTCAAATTCAATCATCTGCTCCAGTCTTCTTCTTTCAGCATCTTCCCTATCTCTTTTCAACTGTTCTAACTGAATCTCAAACTGATTCTTTTGCAATTCAAGTTCTGCCTTACGCACTTGTTCTGCTTTATCTTCTCTCTCTCTTTGCAGACGCAATTCCTCTTGCCTTGCAAGTTCCGCTTTCTCTTCTTTCTCTCTCTGCAAGCGCAATTCTTCTTGCCTTGCAAGTTCCGCTTTCTCTTCTTTCTCTCTCTGCAGACGTTCTGCTTTCTCTTCTTTCTCTCTCTGCAAGCGCAATTCGTCTTGTCTTACACGTTCTGCTTCTTGTCTCAACTCTTTCTCTTCTTGTCTTCGTCTATCTTCTCTTTCTTTCTCTTCTTGTCTCAGTTCTTTCTCTTCTTGTCTCCGTTTCTCCTCTCTTTCTTTCTCTTCTTGTCTCCGTTTCTCCTCTCTTTCTTTCTCTTCTTGTCTCCGTTTCTCCTCCCTATCTTTCTCTTCTTGTCTCCGTTTCTCCTCTCTTTCTTTCTCTTCTTGTCTCCGTTTCTCCTCCCTATCTTCTTTCATCATCATCCACTGCATCAACATCTCCATAGACATAGGCGCAGGAGGTTTTTCAATAGCCTTTTCTACGGCACCGCCAACGGCACCTTCTTCTTCGACTTCTTCTTTAACCCACACGGGATTTCTTTTATATTTGTTCGTGGAAAACAACGAAATTTTTATACTGTTTCTCGTGTTCCACCGTCGTTGATATCGTAAACTCGTCACACAGCACACAACGCGTAAATTCTTCTAACTAAATCCCGTTTGTTTATCGATTCACACAACAAGAAAAACCGTGACTTCTTTGAAAAGAGAAATCACCGAAGTAAACAAGTAAGATGGAGAAACTAAGTGCTGAAAGACAAGCAGATATTAAGAAGATGTCTACGGAAAGGCTAAAACAGCGTTTGTTGAAAGCCGGTTTTAAGGAAGAACAATTAGAAGGTATGTCACGTGGTGACATGATACATGAACTCGCTGAAGTGTGGGTTAAAGAAGAAGTCGAAGAAGAAGGTGCCGTTGGCGGTGCCGTAGAAAAGGCTATTGAAAAACCTCCTGCGCCTATGTCTATGGAGATGTTGATGCAGTGGATGATGATGAAAGAAGATAGAGAGGAGAAACGGAGACAAGAAGAGAAAGATAGGGAGGAGAAACGGAGACAAGAAGAGAAAGAAAGAGAGGAGAAACGGAGACAAGAAGAGAAAGAACTGAGACAAGAAGAGAAAGAAAGAGAAGATAGACGAAGACAAGAGGAGAAAGAGTTGAGACAAGAAGCAGAACGTGTAAGACAAGACGAATTGCGCTTGCAGAGAGAGAAAGAAGAGAAAGCAGAACGTCTGCAGAGAGAGAAAGAAGAGAAAGCGGAACTTGCAAGGCAAGAGGAATTGCGTCTGCAAAGAGAGAGAGAAGATAAAGCAGAACAAGTGCGTAAGGCAGAACTTGAATTGCAAAAGAATCAGTTTGAGATTCAGTTAGAACAGTTGAAAGAGATAGGGAAGATGCTGAAAGAAGAAGACTGGAGCAGATGATTGAATTTGAAAGAGCTAGAAAAAGTGATGAAGAGGTTCGTCAGCAACAGATTGAAGCAAAGAGAATGCGTGAAGAAGAAAAAGAAAAAGCGCGAACGTTAGAGTTGGAACGTGCAGAACAGATCAGACAAGAAGAACTCAAATTTCAGAAAGAAAGTTTGGAAAAGGCAGAGACAGAAAGACAGGAACGTCTGAAACTGGAGAAATCAAAATTGACATTGAAAGAAACGCAAATGAGAGAAGAACGGGAAGCAGAAAGAAGGAAGCAGCAAGAAAGTGAAACTTTGGTGTCAAAAATTAAGAAAATAGGTGATGCAATGAAGCATGTATTGCCTCAAATGCCAACTGATATGATGGAGGTGCCATTATATTTTGAAACAGTCGAGAACGCGTTTCGTAGTTTTGCTGTGGAAAAGCCGTTTTGGGTGAAATTATTACTACCATTGATGACGCCGAAAGCTCGAACCGTTCTGAATAGATTGTCATTCGATGATCTAGACAATTACGATAAAGTCAAGCAGCACTTATTAAAAGAATTTAAATTGACTTCGAGAGAATACAGAGCCAGATTTGTGGATGCTAAGAAGACAACAGAAGAGACTTATACGATGTTTACGGCAAGACTGAAGAACTTGCTAAACTATTACGTGAGAAGTCGAAACGTGAACAGAGAGTATGATACGCTCTTTGATTTGCTGGTAGCGGATAAGCTAAAAGAATGTTTACCGCCAGGTCCACTACAGTTTGTATTGTCGAAGGAAGGAACTGACTGTCTCCAAGCTAGTGCAGTGGCAGACTTAGCAGACATTCATGTAAACAATCGAATTGGGTTTGCGATCCCAAATATAAACAGTTATCCTTCTCAACGTTCCGTAAACCAAAGCCAGAGTGGAAAATGGAAAAGTAATCCAGGAACAGGGAATCAGTTCATTGGTAAAGAAGTCAAGGCTAATGTCCCTGTACCCAATGAGACCAGAGAAGTGACGTTTGGTCGTCAGGGATTTAACAAATCGTCAGCGCCGTTTGCCAAGAGGGAAGGCAACACATCGTTTACGCAGTATAAGAGATATGAAGGCAATGAACAACGAGGTATGGTGGTGAAACGTTGTCACAACTGTGGTTCAGACAAACATTTGGTTAAATTTTGTCCAGTTCCAGTGGCAGCAACTAGTTCTAGCAGAAATCAAGAACACACAAGGGTGAATTTGATTCAAGTGGTTAGTGATACAGATAATCAAACCGCGAGTCAAGAAAACCAAGAGACTGAAGTAAAGTCAGTAATGAAATGTGGTATTCAAAAAGAAATTCTATTGGATGCTGAAATTCAGAGAGAAGTCATAGGAAAAGATGACAGTCGAATATTGAAGAAATCGTTCTTGCAATATGTCGAGGTTGAAATTCGTGCAGTAGACGGTAAAGAGCCAGTGAAAGTCAAAGCACTGAGCGACTCGGGTGCAGAGATTCCGGTGATTAGTGAAGAATTACTGGAAGGCATGAAGGTGGAACAAATTGGAAAAGTGAATTTGCAATGTGTGGCAGGAGATGCCATTCCTGCGAAGTTAGTGAAAGTCGATGTTAGACTGTGTGATAGTGACGTGAAAGAAGAGGGATTTCCGCGTAAAATCCAGTGTTCACTTACACCTTATGTCACCTTGATGTGTGCTAGTATTGCAAAGATGGGCAGTACAGAAAGATTCTTGTTGCATCCAGAGATAATTGCCGAATTAAAAGCCGTACCACAGATGAAAGTTAAAACGATACAAGGAGATGTGAGTGTACGAGCAAATGTAATGACGAGAGCGCAGAGTCGGAAACAGGAAATGGTAGATGTTGATGAGAAGAGTGAAACTGAAAGTTCAAGTGATGAGGAAAACGAAAGTAATGAGCAACGAAGCCTATCGCGAGATGGTATAATAGCAGAGATGAATGAGCAAGAGATGGCTGCATGCGAGAATGGCACATTAAATGAAACTGAAGAAGACAATGAATGTGATGTGGGGATAGGAGACTTGTATAGAGATGAAGAGATGGACGAAGAACAAAAGGTGCAGATTGCTGATTCGAAGAAGTTCGAAGAGCAACAGAGAAAGGATGAATCGTTGAAGCCGTGGTGGAAGTTAGCACAAGAGAAAGAATCTGAATTCTGTGTGATCAACGGTTTATTGCATAAGAAATATCAGATATTAGACCAGAGGATATATCAACTAGTGTTACCAAAAGAGAGACGAATTAAAGTGATGGAATTGGCGCATGAATCGGTATTTGGAGGACATCTAGGAGAAGAGAAAACAAGAGAACGAATAAAATTATCTTTTGTATGGCCAAAGATGAGAAGAGACATTGTGAAATTTTGTAAGTCTTGCGAGAAGTGTCAACTAAAGGCAAGGAGTTTGGTGATGGATAGAGTGCCTATCACTCCGGTCTCAAGAGAAGAGGTCGCCTTCAAGAGAATGACGATGGACCTCGTTGGCCCGATCGATCCAGTATCTGCTGCAGGTCACAAGTATTGTTTATGCATTGTGGACTCGTGCACCAGATGGCCTACAATCTTCTTATTGAAATCGCTGACAGCGAAGGCTGTGTGTGAAGCGTTGACGGAACTGATCATGAACGTTGGTGTGCCGTCCGTGATTACAAGTGACCAAGGAACGAACTTCACAGCCAGTTTGACAAGAGAATTTCTCAATTTAATGGGCTGTAGTCCAAGATTCGACACACCAGGACACCCAGAAGCTGCTGGATTAGTAGAAAGATGGAATCAGACATTTAAAAAGATGATCCATCATGTGATAATAGACAACCCGAGGAGTAGATGCTATATAGCGCTTACAAGCCGCCACCGCCTTTTAAAATAAGGGGACACCACTTTTAAGGCGCCCCAGAAGCCGTGGTGGCTTATAATGACATAATTCATATTATGCTACAAAATCTAGACATATATACGAGTCGTTTTTTCGATTTACTAGAGCGTATTTTGTGCGGCGGGAAGCCAGTGCATCCAAGCCTTCTCGTGACCAACTAGCCTTTATAAACAGATCGGCTTTAAAGCTGTGCCTCATTATTTAAGCCCATCCTGTTGTCTATTCAGACATGTCAATCAAGGATTCGTAGGCTTGTCTGGCACACGAACCAGCAGCCGGCGCTGATAAATGGCTCAATAACACCATCAACTAAAAAGGGAAGGGAAGTGTGCGTGCCAAGTAATTGATGTAGTCTATACACTGCCTGATCCCGCACCTGTTGTTTACAGTCTCTCGCGCATTAGTTCGCGCAATCTAGGTCAGTAACAACCATTCATCGTTGCTTTTAGCCATGGAATGTGTTTATAAGCCTATATGAGGCCTCGCGCACAACAGAACTATTAACCATTGATCATGCCGTTAATCAGATGTAGAGTGCTCGTATTATGTTTGTATATATGTAGTAGGTTATTAATATATTTATAACCGTTATAATGAAGCAGTGCACCGCTTTCTGTTTAATAACATATAAACCTCTATTTAACATAACATAACATAACATTACAAGGTTTTAAGTGGCTCAGAAGACTATCATCTGTGTCAGAGCCTCTCTCTCGAGCTTCCTCTCAATTGCACCCCGTTCTAGTTATTTATTCTAGTTATGTATTCAAGTTATTTATTCTCTTGTTTCTGGTTGCGGTGGCTCCGCCTAATAAAACGAGTGTAATCATCGTGTTGCTTGAAACGTTGCTTAACCACGTTTGCTTGAAAGTCTGCAGCACTACAATATATGGACTGCTATGTACAAAGTAATAGCCTGAATGAGTCTGTTTATCGAAAGGTTGAAACTGTGTTGCCAGGTCGTCTGGCTTTTGAGCCCACTGTTATTTTTAAGCAGTCCAGTTCAGATAAATGCGTGTATGGAATTACCGTGGTTTTTTGCTGTGCCGTTAACCTTGTGGCTGTTGCATTGTCTATATATCATGAAAACATGTGGGTTAGCACACTGGCTATAGTCATTTCCAAACGAACATAAATTTTTAAAGCGACCTGGAAAACCTATATTCACTTCAAAAAGGGGTAAGTCAGCGCGAAAATGGGTTAAACAGCATGTTTACCGCGCAAGAAAGATCATTCGTTTATCTGTGGTGTATATTTACTAAAGCACATAACAGAAAAAGGCTAAACATAGTACATTCGATAGCCCTTTTGCAGCATAATGCGGGTGTGGTATCATTTCGGGACCGGTTACCAAATTTGGATCCCCCATATATTTCGTTATAAATTAGAAAAAATCAAACATTCCGCGGTATAATGCGGGTGTGGTATCATTTCGGGACCGGTTGCCAAATTTGGACCCCCCATATATTTCGTTGTAAATTAGAAAAAATCAAACATTCCGCGGTATAATGCGGGTGTGGTATCATTTCGGGACCGTTTGCCAAATTTGGACCCCCCCCATAAATTTCGTTATAAATTAGAAAAATCAAGCATTCTGCGGTATAATGAGGGTGTGGCATGACTTCGGGACCGTTTGCCAAATTTGGACCCCCTGTAAATTTCGTTGTAAATTAGAAAAAATAAGCCTTCCGCATTATTAGAAGCTAAATATGGATGTGACACTACTACGAAACGTCGGCAAAATGTTGACCCCCTCCTAATAATATGCTGGTGGCGCACTGGGAACAACAGCAGACTCACTACTCCAACCACCTACGATGAAAACTTTTATTTTGAGGTTCGCGGGCAAGACCCAGCGCTGGTTAGTTTCTTGATCAGTTCCGCCACCATCTCGTCTTTGCTTTGACTCGGCAACTCTTTTTTTCCATTCTTGCTTTGTATATCACGTTTCATCGTTCTATATTTCTCCTCCTCTCCCAGAATAAGTTTATATTCTTCATCGCTAATAGCCGTGTCTTCCAACGCCTTAGAAATGTGGTCATGAACTGTGTTTAGTTTACTTTCCGCCAAAATACAAATTTCGTCGTGTTTTGAAGCTTTAGCAACAAAACTTCTACTGACAACATTTCCAATGATATCCAGAAAACTCGTCGCTATGGCCAAACTCTCTAGAACAATACCAGGAATAAAACCAATACCAGTGGCTAACATAGCTGCCCCACCCACCCCAGTTCCAAGACTAACTATAGCAAGGCCGGCCGACGCCCCATTAGCCACATCTACAACCCTCTTATACTTCTTGCATAGTTGTCCCCGACTTATCGCCTCGGACCTCAGGAATGCTTCTATTTCGCCGATCTTCTGCAAGCGAAATGTTTGCGACGTCGTGTCTGACGAAATTGTTGACTCCATCAGCGGTGGGTACAAAGACATACTTTTTTATAGTTGCTCTATCAGTAACGTTACGTTTAACTCAATAGTTGAAGTACTTAAAACGCCTCTCTTTTTTCCTTCAATTCGAAAACTCGTTTGTCCTGGAATGAATATTGCCCTAGATGCATCAAATTGCCCACTTTGAATGTCAACTGTACGATCGATGCTACCCGCGGCTGTAATAATGCGAACTGACGCATCACCGGTACTAACACCAAACATTGTAAGCTTCCAGAACCCGCCCTCTAACGAAACCCCCTGATTGGTGGTTTGCAAAGTTATACACGGAAAACGCGCAGCGGTCAATGGAAGAGTTTGCCACGCAGTCGTGGTTACCGTTCCGGCCGCCGTATAGATATCGCGGTTGTGGTAATCGTCAGACACGAAGTCGATGTGCTGTTGAGGCACCGCGGTCAATAGCTCTGCGGTGGGCTTCGGGATGTCGTACCCCCAGTGGCCCACATCACCTAGACTGTCTATGCTGTATTTGCACATGTCTATTTCTCCGTGTTGACGGAGATACCCCCGAATCTTGTAGTGCGCGTCAGTCATATTTTTCTATACTACTGACTGTCCCCCGTGTCTAAAATATGTATAGATCTGGAAGTGGGATATTCCAAAAGTAGGTTGTGGTGGGCTGGTGGCCAAGACCATCAGCCTGAATTTTTTGTATACTCTGTCATCAGTGAAGGTGAACTCCTGTGCAGAATTAGTCAAAGTGGCAGTGGAGGAAATGAGAGCATTGAATGTCAACGAAACGGTGGGTGGAATCCCATAAATCTTCCAGGACGTGATACGTGGTGCAGTAGGACTAGATCCCCCTGCCAGACTAACCTTCCATACTCGCACAGGCGTCGGGCATTCAATCTGTAACCAAGTCCCACTAACCCGATTCTCAATATCGGCTCTCGATGTGGACGCCGTCTTCCACTCACCTCTCACACCCGAGTTGAATGCCATATGAGGCGGGTTAGTGGGTAAAGATTCGTTGGCTGAGGCAATAAAACCCGTTTCGGAAACGTTTCTGGATAGGGGCGGAATATGGCCGCTGTAGTTGAGAACCTTGATATCCGTCGCGTATCGCCTTTCATTAGCTATCTCACTGTCTACATACCGCTTGTTAGTCAGGTGCCACGGTCCCGAGGGCGGCGTATCATTTTTCGTAGTGGCGTTGGTGATCAGCTGCGTCACTTGTTTCAAACTCACAGCGTCGCTATCGGATCCTGAAATTTCCGTTGGGAGTCCAGTCACTCTTTTACCACCCATGGCCAAATCACCGGTCATGGTACTGCCGGATTTGAGCACGCATGCGCTCCTAACGATAACATCTTCCTCGTCGGCATATCTCTTAGCGGCGTCAGCTTTCTGGTCCGCATAGAGTCTAACGGAAGCTCCAATCTCAGCGTTTTTCACGTCAACGTATCGTTTATTTGTCACATGCAACGGTTCTGTTGGTACTCTATCACTCTTTGTCATGTTGTCGGCGATCAGCTTCGATACTTGCGCCATACTCGTCGCGTCGCTTTCGGACGTTGCTGCGCCCGTAGGGAGCCCAGTAACTCTTTTACCGCCCATGATTAAATCACCAGTCATTGCATCACCAGCTTTAAGCACGCATGCGCTCCTAACGATAACATCTTGCTCGTTGGCGTACGTCTTAGCAGCTTCAGCTTTCTGGTCCGCATAGAGTCTAACTGAAGCTCCAATCTCAGCGTTTTTCGCGTCCACATACCGTTTGTTAGTCAAGTACTTTGGTCCCGCCGGCGCCGTATCATTATTCATAGTGGCGCTGCTGATCAGCTGCGTCACCTGTTTCAAACTCGCGGCGTCGCTATCGGATCCTGGAATTTCTGTTGGCAGCCCAGTCACTCTTTTGCCACCCATGGTCAAATCACCAGTCATAGAATCGCCGCTTTTGAGCACATGCCCGCCTCTTACGATAGCATGCTTCTCGTCCACATATCTTCTAGCGGTGGTGACCTTCTCATCCACGTACTGTCTGTAAGAAGCGTCGCGGGAATCTACATACCGCTTATTCACCACATGCAACGACTCCGTTGGTACTCTATCGAGTTTTACTAGAGCGCCAGCGACCGCTGTTGACACTTGTTTCCAACTCGCTGCGTCGCTATCGGGTCCTGAAATTTCTGTTGGGAGCCCAGTAACTCGGTGGCCACCCATAACTAAACTTCCAGTCATTACGCCGCCTGATTTGAGCACGCACGCATTCCTGACGATAACATCTTGCTCGTTAACATAACTTTTAACAATAAGGTCCTTGTCATCTGCATACCGCCTAACAGAATCTCTCAGCCCCGCATTCTTCTCGTCCGTGTACTGCCTGGCATCGATAAGCTTTTGGTCTGCATGATTTTCGGCTGCGGTCGCCTTCTGGTCCGCGTATCGTACCACTTGTGCCCAGCTCGCAGCGTCGCTTTCAGACGCACCAGCGTCTGTGGGCAGCCCAGTAACTTTGTGGCCACCCATTTTTAGAACGCCAGACATCGTTCCACCGGTGATTTGTAAGTTGTCCTGATCTACGATGTCTGCATAAGCCTTTGTCGCGGCGTCTGTTTCCATCGTGGGCGTTCCCACGTTTGTCAGTCGAAAACCTCCAGCCGACAGAATTCCCATCATGGTATCACCCGCTTTGTGGACGAGCCCAGCGGCGCTTATCTGCCCCCCTCCCACCCCACCTCCACCGTCTCTTCCAAATTTATCAACCGGCATTTTTTATATACAAAAAGGTGACGGAAGTCTAACATAAGTCAAGCACGATATCTTCAAAATTCTTTCCAGCAGCGAGCTCTATTAGCACGGCTAGGCAGAGATGACCACATACCACATCATCTGGCCCCTGTAGCTGAAATGTTTGTGTTCTTATAGGATTTTTTAAATATCTAGAAATTTCGAGAGGCGGATCCAGCCCATAACTGTCAAAATAGACGGCTTTTGGTCCATCTATCCAATAGGCGACCCAGTGAGTACCATCACCAGAACCGGAATCCAGATTAACAACTCCACACTCCTTCTCACGAGCCACGGCGGGCAGACCATCTCGCATGAAAACACCGCGGAAATGCGGCAGCGCTCCGGCAACTTTCTCTATATCGAAGTTGCTCAGCGGTTTTAGTTTTTTTGTCCGATGTACAGGCCGGATCCTTTACACATTGAACAGCAACCACCATAAGTCTGGCGCCCGAGATATAAACCGGTCCCGCGGACCTGAGCTTCGAGTTCGCGATTGTGACGCGCGGCCTCTGCTAAAGCCGCGTCGTCGATCCGTTTTTTCTCGGCTTGGGCCGCATCGCTGGCCTGTTTCTTGCGCAGAGCCTCTGCATCGCTGGCCTGTTTGTTGTGCACGGCCTTTGCCACCTCGGCGGCCCCTCCAGCCGCGGCACCCACCGCGGTTAACCCGCCAAAAATCAGCGGGAGGAGAGCCAGTAGTGGAAGAAATCCGCCCGATTTTGTCATCTTTTTCAGTTGCGTTTTGGTGAATCTCAGCTCCATGCCAACGCCTTCCGAAATCTTCCTCACGATTCGGGCGGCTTGAACTTTTGTAAGCGCGAGCTTATCGTCTCCACGAAGCTGGCCATGAGCGAGTCGGATCGTGGCACCAGTGCCGGCACGCGCAGCTCTAGCCAATGTTTGCTTTTGCCCTTCGGTCAGCGAAAGGCCGAACGCAACGTATTCAGTTTTCATTTTTGGAAAAAATATATCTAAAAGAGGGCCTTGTATCTAAATGTGAAAAACCGATTTCTAGTAGACGACGTTGAATTTGCTGCCATCCGATTCAAAATTCAGGAGTCGGTCGCTGATCAGGACGGCATATGCCGTCGTATTATTTGGTACCCCTTCGTTAAAGTCCACCTTGATTTGTATGTCCTGTACAGAGGTTTTAAGTCGTTCAGATTGCCTGCGCACGTCCAGAACGAAGATCGGAAACAAATCTACAAATTCGATTGGTGTCGGTTGGCATGACGATTCACGCGCGTCTATGCCGCAATATTCTTCCTTGAAGTCACGTAGGGCCTTGTAAGCGCGAGAGGTTGTCCTCTTGGTGAAGTCAAGATTCATGTCAACCACGGGGTAGCGATCGGTGTTGAGCATAGCGAATATGTTGCGAACCTGTGCATGGTCAAACAGTGCCGGGTTCTGGCCTTGATGTGCATTCTTTCCAGTCTTTAAAGCAACAAGAATCCAGCGTGGCTTTTCCGTGCCCGACTTAACACTCAAACGCCAGGAAAAAGTCGTCGCTCGTGGCACCGCAATGTTGTCGCATTGCATGGCGCGGAATGCCACAGGTACCTTAACCTTGGCTTCAATCTGCTTCATAAGCATGCTTTTATACTCCAGAGCGGGTATTATATGCGGCATGAACCAGGAGAGTTTAGTCAGCGCGATCTGGCCATTGGTCGCTGCGGCTTCCTTGAAGATCGCGTCTGCATCTCCCTGCCGGCTCAGCAGTAAGGAGTGTTTAATCCCGTATACGACTTTGTGGTAATCATCGCAAAAGCCGAATAGATGTCTTAAGGGAACGATGAATGAAAACGTTCCAATAGGGACGGGTTTTCCAATGATCATCAGTCGACGGGCCTCGAAGCCGATATTCGCGGTCGCCGCCGCCGCACTCGTGTCCTTCTGCCAACACATGTTTAAACCTTCGCCTTTGGAGAAGTCGTCGCCGTATACCAGCATGCCTTTCATCGTCGTGGCTTGCCCAGGAGACATGACATTCTCTATCTCGGTGTTGTTAGCCAGGTATCGAATCTGAGAGAACATGTACGGGATGGCGTTGTTGATGAATGACACCAACGAGTCTGCGATGTAAGCCGCACCAGTTGATGTAAGCCTGCCCTCCACAAGAAGGTAACTTTTAGAAGGTTGCGTGAAAATGTCTTGGTTCTGGATGTCTATCTGTATGGCCTGGCCATTGTTAATAGCCGCAGGGTTTTGTGATTCATACTCGCGGTATTCAAACGATTCGATGCTATTATCATCGGGTACCGCCGAAGCGATGTCCAACATTTCACTCGGCACGTCAAATGCCGCCATTATTATAAGTAAAAAAGTTCAAGCTTCAATTATTAATCATGTTGCAAATTAATTTCATATGTGGTGGGTTAAACTTTTTTTCCGTTTTGTGAATTAGTCGGAAATTTTTTTCATTTTGCAAGAAACAGACCCCTACCACAACGACTCGGCTTTATAGTTTTGAAACCGGATCCAGCAATGCGGCTGTTTATGTCGGCCATTGTCGGAACAACGGGTGGCGGACTCACAGCCAGTTGTTTTAAGTATTCGATGCTCTTGTCGCTGAGCGCCTTCTCCAAAGGTGCGGGAACAACGGGCGCGGCAGATGAATTTTCATTTCGTAAATGAGCTTCATTTACGGCCGCAGCGCGTCTCGCTTTCACGGCATCAACAATTTGCCTGACGGCAGATGCTGTTGTGGCGCCGGCTTTCGCGACATTACCAACCGCCTTGGCAACGTTTGTGATTGTGCCTCTATTCGCCGAAATGAAGGAGCCTGCACGGCCAAGGAAACCCGCGATTTTGGGTATCCAGTCGAAAAGTCCACCACCCACGACACGACGCCGCTTTTTAATTCCAAGAACAAACATGAGAATATTTAAGTGTGAAAATCTACGCACTGCGGATGTGAAACCTTATAGTTACTGTCTCACCGCGGAGGTTTAATTGTTCACCATTCTGGTCGGTCAGCCACACACGAATGCCCTGTACGTTGCCAGCCGGTGCTACTGGTAGGTACACTAGATTTTTTGGAGACTCGATTACCTTATAGCCGGGCGACACATCCGGGAAAAAACTGTAGATTACTGGCAGCTGGCTACCATTTCGATACGATCCAGAGATAATGTCACAATTTACCAGGATTGTGTCCACGCGGAGAATATCGACTGGATTTTCTCCCTCTTTATAACCACTACCAAGCCTCTGAGGGTTAAAACCGAGCATTTGCCTGATGGTAGATTGAGCCATATTTACCTTATATAGGGCATTCGTAATTTTTATGAAGGCGCGTAGGGTAGATGCGTTAGCTCCTATGGTAATAGGAGAATTAAAGCCGAGTGGTGCCACACCCGTCGGAGAATTTTGCTTTTCTAACTGCCTACCGATTTCATCATTAATCTGTGCGATCTCGTAGCTTCCGTCGGGCAAAATGATCGTCTTCCACGTCACACCATTGTCGGTGCTGTAGACGAACTTGTTATTTGTACTATCGATGTTGGGAATCGAATTATAAGTTTCAAGATTGACCAAAGCAAGCTCAAAGCGTCTTTTTGGATCCAGGTACAGCGGTGGTGAGAAAGCCGTGGTCCACCCTGTAGTATCTGAGGAAACAACTATACTAAAATTTTCCTTAGGCTGTAAAAGTTCTCTAATTTCTTCGAGCAGTTTCTCCGAGCGTTCCATCTTGTGTGCTTTATTTTATGAGCATGTTTCTATTCAATTCGAGTGCCAGCTCTTTGGAGATCGCACCGGAACGCAGTAACTCGTCGAGAATGGCGGAGATTTCGTTGCCGAGACCAGTGTTTCCCGCGGCCCTAGAGGCCACCAAAAGCTGCAACCTCTCTACCAGAGCGTTTGGGTCGTTGTAGAACTGCACCGCGCCGCCTCGAATCAGCTGGAACTTTTTACTTTTCCGGCCATGAATAGGCAGACCAGACATCTGTACGAGCTTTTTAAAAGTTTCAATTGCTTGAGGCGAGTATTGCTTAGTCTTAACGAAGCGTTTCGTTAACAGGCTGAACAACGACTCATCGGCCGGAGATTCGAGAACGAGGTTACCACCTTTAAACACTCTCAGTCTACCAGCAGACAGGGCGACGGGGTCAACGGAGAGCTCACCCAAGGCGTTACCTTGTAATTTCAGAGGAACGGCTGGAACACTGAAACCCTTTCCTTTTTTAGTGAGGGCGTGGCCTTTCAATAGCAAACGAATTCGATCTCTGTAGTCCTGTAGGACGCCGATATCTGCGGCCAGCGCATGTACCTTTTCTTCGTCTCCGTTCTTATTGGCCTTCCTTTTCTCTTTGCCCAGGGTGTGGCGATTATAATAATTTACGCCTTCGATTATCTGTTTCACAGCTGCCGTGTCGTTCAGGTCGAGCTCGCTCGGAGGGGTAAAACCGTGCCGCCTGATTGTATCGACGTTGAGATGTCTGTTTGGGTGGACGAGCAATGCTTCCGCTGGAGCAGATGCTCCTGCGGCGGGGTGTGCCGCAATCGCCGGAAGGGCTGGAGGAGCAGTTGCTCCAACGGAATCACCGAACAACGACGCTATCGGGTTAAAATTAGCAGACTCTGAAATCTGCGCCGGCAAATCCTGTAAAGCGCTGGTAACTTTCTGCAGCTCCTTAGACGTAGCCACCTGGGATTCAGCCGTGGCTGTGGCTATTGGTTTAAAAAGCTTTGCCGCATCGTACTGAAGGTTGGCTTCACCGAGCTTCTCATCCACGAAACGCTGTCTCAATCGATTTCTGCGAGCTAAATAATCCTGAGTTAACGCGTCTCGCTCCTGTTTAGACGAAACTTTTGTCCACATCGCGTTTATATGTCGACTATATGTTGCCTATATCATGTCTTTAAATACTTGCCTTGGGCTTATAGAAGCGATCGAACCCGCAGCGATATTTTCCATCATACACTTTGGACGTCAAATCTATGACTGCGAATCCATATGGTTGGGCAGCGCACTCGCTGAAGAACGTACGGAATTCATCGAAAGACATGTCGCCGCCCACGAACGTATCGTGAATGGCTCGCAAATTTTTGCTGTCTTGGTTGAAGAGGACGATAAGATTAGCATTGTCACGGATCGCTTGCTTCGGAATTCGAAAATAATTCTGCGTTAAGTAGAAGCAGTCCGCGCCACCGCGTCGACCCATAGTGAAATACCTTTCGATGGGCGACTGTTTTTCAAGCATGACGTCATCGAACACTAGAAGGCTTCTGGCATTCTTATTTAATGATTCAACTGGAACTATTTCATCTGAGCAAGAGTGAAAGGAAGCCACTTCCTTACCGGCAACTTTTTCGAGTTCTGTTATCCAGTCCCGAAGAAACTGATATTTTTCCTGTCCCAGAGACTTTGAGTATAGATAGAGCCGGTCAAAACGTAGGTACCCCTTCTTCAGAAGGAGGTTGAGTAGTAGGTTTGTTTTTCCACATCCGCTAGGCCCACAGATTATACACCGTATGCTGGATGGCAACAACCAATGGTGGTGTTTTTTCCCATCGTCGGCTTCGAGATCGAAATTTGTTATTTCCATATAGAGACAACGAGTTATGATTGTATTCAACGAACACAATGTATTGCCTACGATGTAAGAAACATACTGAGACTTCAAATGAAACAATTGTCGAGTTACGAAACGGTCGGCCAGCCAAGAAGGGAACCTGTGCCGTCTGCGGTGCAAAGAAGAGCCAAATTTTGCCTTCTAAAGTGCGAAAGACTGGAGGTTCTCTACTGAATAGGGCCCTCAACGCTCTTCCTCTGCCTGAGATGCATATGAGTCTTCCATCCGGTATGTCTTCGGAAGATAATCCGGGAGGTTCTTTTCAGAACACGGGAAAGTACTCTTACTGTGGACCATTCACAAAACTCGACAAACGGCTGTCACAGCAATATCACGGTGTTAATCAGCTCGACCGTGCGTGCCTCCACCATGATGTGGCTTACGCAGTTCATAAAGATACCCCAGGGCGTAACCACGCAGATGACATCCTCGCTGCAGCCGCGTCGAAGATCGCACTCACCGATGAAACTCCAGATTATGAGAAGAAGGATGCCCGGCTCGTATCGGCCATTATGTCAGCAAAGTCGAGGCTAGGGATGGGTGTTGGACGGCGGCGCTAATGAAAATCATTTGTGTATGTGTTTACCTGTTTGTAATATATAGTATTACTGAAATGTCTAAGCACCTTTCAGCCGTCTATTACAGCCCTAGAGGTTACTGGCGAGGTAAGGCTGCGGTGAAGAAACTAGCCTCAGCCGCCAAAGTTTCCGAGGCGGAGGCTCGTGATTGGCTGAAGAAACAAGCTGTGTGGCAGATTTATCTTCCCGTTCCACGCCGCATACCGCGTCCAAAGTTCGATGAAAATCGACCAAACGCCGTACACCAAGCCGATCTCTTGTTTTTACCTCACGATAAAGTAGGTCGAAAGACTTATAAATACGCTCTCACTGTTGTTGATGTTGCCTCACGATACAAAGAAGCTGAACCGTTGATAAACAAAAGTGCGACCGAAGTCGCCGCCGCTTTAAGCCGGATCTATAAGAGGGGTCCATTGACTTGGCCTCGACTTCTTCAGGTCGACCCTGGCCGCGAATTTATGGGTGATTTTACACCATTGCTGGTGAAGCACGACGTTCTTGTAAGACGCGGACAGGCCGCAAATCATCGCCAACAGGGCATCGTTGAACGCTTTAACCGTACTCTAGCTGAGCGACTCTTCGGTGCTCAATACGCTCAGGAATTGCTCCTGGATGCAAGGGGGTCATCCGAACGGTCAGTGGAATGGGTTCGACGATTGCCCGAAGTTGTAGCTGCACTAAACGATGAGCCGACGCGCTTGCTCGACATGAAGCCGGTTGAAGCGATGAAAGCTGCTAAAGTGACACAGAAGCCCTCTCATTCACAAATGAAAACTCGTTTGTGGGGCTTGGATGAGCCTGTTCTCGGGCACGACGTTCTCGTCCGATATTTGTACGCTCCCGGCGAGCTCGAAGGTGGAAGCAAACGTGCCACCGATCCTAACTGGTCGCTCACCATCCACGCTATTTTGGATGTTGTTCGGCAGGCTGACCAACCGGCTTTATACCATCTAGTTGATGGGCCAGGCCGCGGTTTTGTGCGTGAGGAGCTGCTTCTGGTGCCTATGGGCACTGAGTTACCCCCCGATAGAATACTCAACCGTCGTTGATTTTGTAGTGCCCGTATGCCAGCGTTGTTATCCCATCGGCCTCGATCCACTTTTTTGTGTCTAATGGAGAGAGGCTGATCTTATTCTGCTCGTACACTCCGATCTGGTGGTCGTGGCTTCGAATCACGACTTGTGTGTGCCGCATCTCTTCTCGTTCGAACAGGCACTCCTTGTATAGCTCGTGGTGCAGATCCTTCTTCACAACTGCTCTCTGAACGCCTTTAGCTTTCCTGATCTCTGAACCACCCGATTTTAAGATCGAGTACATCTTCGGACGCAGTCCCACGAATTCGGCTATGGAAACTCCGTTACATTCATCCTTGAACTTGCCCACGACTTTCTTGTTCTCGACGTCGTAGTACGGGCTGTCTCTAGGAAACTCACTAAAGTCGTATGAGTGTTTTTTGTTCCACATATCGGCATAGGCGTTCGGAGTCTCCACCTGAAATAACAGGCTGTCAGTGTCTGTGTATAAGAGTTGAGCATTGTTGCCGTACTCGTTTTTCACATCGTTGTACCAGAAGTCGTACATCAGATGCTTGCTGAGGTCGAGGACAGCCTGGCCGACATATACAGGTCTGTTTAACTTGAGCTTGCTCTTCAAACTGTGAATCGCGGCGAGTTGGTCGTTGAAGATTTTGTGTGATATGTAGGCCGGGTCGGCAGTTAGTTTACGAAGCTTGTCAACTTTTGAGGTCGGTACCAGGTTAACTCTGATTCTTTTTCTAAGATTTTCCATGGTCTTTCCAAAGACCGCATTATTAGCCAGTTTGAAGAAATCCTTCTCAAACTCCGACGTTGCCTTCGCTCTCAATTTCGTATTCATCTCGATGTATGGAGCCATCCATGCCTCCTGTCTAAACTTAATGACACGATGAATTTTAGAAACTCGTAGCCCTAACGAGTGGTAGAGTTTGAGATTTCTATAATGGACCACATACCGCTCCTTAGGTCGTAGGCTTGGTACTAACTTCACATGCTTTGTGAACTTGCCTCCCAACTCGTTCATAAGCACATTCTGATAGTCACTCAACCACTCCTCTTGGACTGTCAGGGTCTCCGGTGCTAAGGGATAGTCGCTATGTGATTCGTGGAGGTGCTCCGGGTACCCGAGATCGACTTCAAGTAGGAAGCCTTCAGGCGCGTCATCTGGAGTTTCCAACACTTCGTCGAGAGTAGGACTTTCCCAGCTAAATCCTCCAACTGGTAGTGGCTGTTGCATCGCCCAGCCGTAAAGATTATTCGCGTCGAGGTACATGATCCAGTTGTCTGGCTTCGTGGTATCGTAGTCGGGGCATTGCGGGTTGTTGGCTTTTGCGAAGCGCTTAGATACCATCGAAATTCCGCCTCTGAGACCTTTCTCTACGAACAAATGCATGTCTATATCGGTTAAAAGTTCGAGTTCGATCTTCGTCTTTTTCAACAATGCGTCCCAGGCCATTCCTGGCAGGCTGAAGTAATTTGCTGGATCCAGACTGTAGTGCTTCATCGATGTGGATCTGAAGGTTTCGAAGACATCGGCTAGTAGAAGTACATCCGTACGGAGATACAAGTCGTGATAGTCGCCCAGAGTTTTACAGTCAAACTCGTCCCACACTCGTTGTGCGTGTTGATAATCCTCGTCAGAAATGCTCTCTCGTGTGAGCTTGCTGTAGAACGCTTCCTTGGGTGGAAGTCGGTCTTCGTCGAAGCGGTGGTAATCGTCAATGTGCTCGTAACAATATACGCCCTTTCGCCTCAAAAGATCTAGTTTTATCCCATCATTGTGAACGAAATTTTCCTTTATATACGCCGTTGTGACTTTCAGATCCTCAAGCGACAGATTTCCTGATAATTTATCCAACGAGCTGTTTAGAAACTGGAGACTATCAATGAACTGCAGTTGTCCAATGTTAAATGTCATGTATTTCTCCATATTGTTTGGGATGCAGTTAATTTCAGTTTTTTCATCCTGTGCGGCCTCACAACTTCCGATCGCTTGCATGATGAGATGACTGTCGTAACCTCGCAGATTGTGGAAGACCACCGGTACCTTACACTTATCGGGATATATTCTAAGTTTTAAGTTGCACTCGCTGTGAGCGGCACCTCGATACTTACCGGTAATGTGACAGTGGTCGCGAACTCTATCCGCTTCGAGAGCATTTCCGCAGATGTGACATTCGATAGCCTCGCGGAATGATTGCCGATCAACTGCTGACATAACCATCTTAGCTGGGGTGGCCAGCCTTTGTTTGATAGAGGCTAGCTCGCCTTGTAGTTGTTGTAGGAACTCCTCCACGGCGTTTTCTCCGCGGTATAAAACTGGTTTCTTCGTGCGGCCATCGTATCGGACCACTATATAACAGAAGCTACACGGTTTCTGCTCAGCTATCTGTCTGGTGTTGCTCTCGTTGGGATTCATGGCCGCATTTAGGACTGGCACGTTCAACGCCTCGAAGTCTGCGTATATGATATACGGGGCTCGCATCTGTTTACGATGGTTCTGGAATTTGAGTATATTTTCATCCTCCTCAGGCATCTCAATCCGCTGAGGCTTCTTACTGATGCCCTGACAATCCTTGATATGGGCATCCAGCAAGTCTTGCCTACAGAATACGTGTAAGCAGCGACGACATGGATGCTTTCGTCCTTGAAATTTGCTGTTTTTATAAACCATGCGGGCTAGATCCTTGATCCAGACATAATGAAAATTTTCATTTGCGTCGTCGGCCAGTAGTAGAAGGTCAAGATTGTGGACACTGGTCCGGTTTGAAATGTGAATTGGATACAAAGCTTTATCCCACCCGAAGACTGAGACGCTTATATTTGGGTTTTGACGCTCAAACTTGTCGATATCTGTGACCTTCACTGGAAATTCTATACCGTCAAAGTTTAGCTCGAGGAGGTGGGCACGATACTTACTGGGACGATAGGGGTGTTGCCTAAAATCTACTGGATACATTGCGCTTAATATGGCCCACTCGAAGCATCGGTTATCTTCATTCTTAACATTAATAACCGTGCGAGGGGGGATGTACTTTGGTGTGGGAAAGTAGCTCTTCCCTCGGAAAGGCTTATATCTTGCAACACCGAGGTCTAGCGCGACAATCCGCCTCACCCTCCACCCCGACCCCTCATTGGTGTAATCCTCGAGGAGTTTTAGTATTTCGGCCTTGGCCTTCCGTATAGCCCCTTGGATTTTACCCGCATTGGTAACTGGTACTGCTTTGCTTCGAAAGTAGGCGGTATTGGTAATGATGCCGGGGGGCGCGTTGCCACCATACACATTATCAAAGGTCGGTGCCAGCTTTTCCAACTCAACTGTCAACACTTGCGAGTATTTAAGACCGTCTTGTTTCAACAGCTCTTCGTTGAGTTGTGCCTCAATGTTGTGCTCCATTGCACTCAAGAAAGCTAACGCATCTCCTTCCAGCCTGTGGTTAAGAGGTACTTCTGCACGGAAGTCTCTCAGATGCTGATTGGCGAGCTCTTTGTGTAGTAGAAAGGGTGGTGGCCCACCTCTATCCTTCTTAATTAGGAGTGGGTCGAATTGTGCCAGAAGGGCCTTACGTTTTGCCCCTCTATGCTTGCGCACTGGCGGAATTGGCCTTGGAAGCAGTGGCTGTAGTAAGCGCCTTTTGACTGCATCTGGGATAGGTTCGTCTAAGATATTCTGTAGAACAGCTCGAAGAGCTGGGGGACCAGTAAACTCACCCAACAATTGTTCAATTTTTTCATTCGTGGACAATGCCATAGTTATAAAATTAGCTTATATTACTGTGGCAAACTTTTTTCCTTAATACAATAACAGAATCGTTTCTTTAATTGAGAATTTTGTTACTCTACTAATATGTTCGATAGTCTTTTCCATTCTTTCTCGAATTCACGGGTTAGTCCGCAGCGTCGTACTCTTGATTTTATGACGTAATAACCACAACGTATACACTCACCCAAATGGTTTTTAATACCCCTTCCACATTTGGCGCATGGTCTGGTCTCGTAGCCATTTCGCAGCTGTGCTAAATGTTTGAAACAATACTCCCCAATGCACCTACGACAGCAGAGGGTTGTTTTGCCAATAACGAGCCACTTGCAAAAGTTTTGCCCTAACATTATATTTTTATGTATACCATAACCTGTTCATTTTTTTAAATTGAAAAATGACCCGGTTTGGGCCGGCCTCGTGGGAGGTTCTCGGCCGGCAGCAAACGGTACTTTACATTTTAAAAAGCTTCTTTGGCAGACTTAGGGCTTGGGGAGTTCTAAGCAATTATATCCAAAGGCACAGCTTTAAAGCCAATCTGTTTATAAAGGCTAGTTGGTCACGAGAAGGCTTGGATGCACTGGCTTCCCGCCGCACAAAATACGCTCTAGTAAATCGAAAAAACGACTCGTAGATATGTCTAGATTTTGTAGCATAATATGAATTATGTCATTATAAGCCACCACGGCTTCTGGGGCGCCTTAAAAGTGGTGTCCCCTTATTTTAAAAGGCGGTGGCGGCTTGTAAGCGCTATATAGCATCTACTCGAGGAAATGGCACAAGATAATTCCTTTCACAGTGTGGGCATTACGAGAAGTGCCGAATGCAACTACTGGAGTATCACCATATATGCTTGTCTATGGGAAAATTCCGAGAGGACCATTGGCAATATTAAAAGAGAGTTGGACTAGAGAAATAAACTTACCACCTCATGTTGGAGTTAAACCAGAAAAGTATTTGAAAGAACTCAAAGAAAATATGGAGAAAGCATTATTGTTTGCAGAATCCTACTCTCGAGAAAAGCAATTACAATACACGAATCAGTATAACAAGAGAGCAAAGCACAAAGAATTTGAAGCTGGTGAGAAAGTCATAGTTTTGTATCCAACGTCAACGAACAAACTTATTTCTCGATGGCATGGTCCATGTACGATCATACATCGAAGATCAAAGTACTCTTATTTAGTCGATATGGGAGAAAATGGTCGAAAAATAATTCACGCCAACAAGATCAGAAAATATGTTACTCGAGCATTAAGTTGTGGTCTAATCGTTGAAGAAGATGAAGATTTTGGTTCAGTGGTTGAATTACCAATGAGGAATGAGGTTCAAGATGACAAGAATTCACTTAACCTCGATCCTGAACAAATTAGCCATTTGACAGTAACTCAGCAAGAACAGTTGTTGAAAGTTTTGAACAAATACTGTGACAGATTTTCAGAAAAACCCGGATTATGTACATTGGTTGAACATGAAATTGAACTAAAACCAGGATTTCGTGAAAAGGAATTTGCAGCATACCGAATTCCTTTGATTTATCGAGCAGAAGTGGAACGTCAGATCAAAGAAATGTTAAAAACAAACATTATCAAACCATCATCGAGCAGAATGGCAAGCCCTTTGGTTATTGTTAAAAAGAAAGACGGATCTTTGAGACTTGCCTGTGACTACAGATACATTAACTCATTCACAGTGGATTGTAAATATCCTATGCCGATTGTCAGAGACGTTTTGAACAAAGTTGGAAAGTCTAATGTGATTTCCATTTTGGACTGTCGAAGTGCTTATTGGACTTGTCCTGTAAAACAATCTGATCAATGGAAGACAGCTTTTGTAACACATAATGGACTGTATGAATTTACTCGTGTTCCTTTTGGAATGATAAATTCAGGACGAACTTTTGTTAAGGAGATAAATTTAGTTTTACAGCCTATAAGTGACTTTGCAGAACCGTATGTTGATGACATTGCTGTGCATTCTGACAGTTGGAAAGTTCACTTGCAGCATCTAGATGCATTTTTGATGCAAATGAGATTGCATAACGTTACTTTGAATTTGAAAAAATGCATATTTGGTAAGAGTGAGGTAAGGTTTATCGGTCATGTGGTTGGGTCTGGTAAGATAAAGATGAATCCAGACAGAATTGAAAGTTTGACTAATTTGAAGATCCCAGAAACTAAGAAGCAAGTTAAGCAACTGCTTGGATTTTTTAATTATTACAGACAGTTTATTAAGGACTTTGCACAGATTGCGAAACCTTTATCTGATTTAACTAGTAAACGTGTTTCTGATAAGATTGATTGGACTGTTGAACATCAGCAAGCATTTGATTTACTTAAAGAGGCTGTGCGATCCAAAGTAGTGTTATATGTTTTTGAAGTGGGAAAACCATTCAATTTGTACTGCGATAGTAGTGACTTTGCAGTCGGTGCTGTTTTAACACAGATGGACGACAAGGGAATAGAGCGCCCTGTGTCATTTATCAGTCAGAAGTTAACTGATACCCAGAAGAGATGGGCTACTGTGGAAAAGGAAGCCTATGCTATTGTTTGGGCTCTAAACAAGTTAAAAGAAATTATAATTGGATCAAAAATTTTCATTTTTACTGATCACAATCCTCTTACATATTTGACTGAGTCAATGTCTAAGTCTGCTAAACTTGTGCGTTGGGCGTTAGCCTTACAAACTTTTGATGTTGAGGTGAAGTACAAGAAGGGCAGATTGAATATTATTGCTGATTGTTTGTCAAGGTTATAAGTAATCGTAAGACTGTTTATTCATTAGTTAGATATATATATGTTTCATGTATTTTGGTAATTTCGCAAATTTTGAAATTTAATTTGCTCAATTCCAGAAAAAGGAAGGAGGTAATGTGAACTGAGTTTTGTGTACAGTCTTGCAGTGCGAGATATTTAGCGTATATATTAAGTGCGCTTACTTTAGTTTCACGTGTATATGTATATATGATAGATGTATAACGTTTAGTCTTAGTGACACGCGCGGCCGGCCGATATCGGCAGCGGCGCGCTATATGTATATTATTAGAGTTCGTTTATGCGCACAGAAGACAGGTGTGTCAAGAGGCGCGAAGAATTATGCTGACTAGAGAAGTTTGAATTCGAGTGTGTTCGCTGTAGTAGTGTGGCTGACTAGTCGAGTTGTAATCGAATTGAGTTCTGTCTGTTTGTTTCTTATTAAACTAAAAGATATTAAACTGTGTTGCTGATTAATTCAGGTTATACTTATACGTAGAATTAGTGTTCAAAAGGTGAACGTTAAATAGGCGTTAAGTAGAGAGAGAACAAGGATTTAATCAGAAGGATTGTCAACGGAAGGATTGGGTTGACAAAAGATTATAAAAGTCTATCCTCCAGCCTCCATGCTTGGGACTGGCACTACCAGATTACTAGTAGTTGCGCGAGTTCAGTTGCTAAGGAATATCTCCATTTTCCACTAATCATCACAGATCAAAGTACAATCTACATATTATTATTAAATTCACCGCGAGATAACAATGGATCTGGGAATTGAACGCGATTGAGGTTTATCTATAACAGAGGAGGGAAGCGTATAAAAGGTGTCTAACCAGGAGCAGTGGTTTCTTCCTGTATTAATGTCAATTTTACTAACGACATCTTGCGACTGCGAGAATCGGTGACGGATACCCTACGGAAACTCGACGCAATTGCCATCCAACTGATTAAACGATTGGTAAATGCTGAATGTAGCTTTGTATGGCGGCTTTTTAAATGGTGTATTACTGCAATTGTGGATTTTAGGTAGCAGTGTTTAATGTCTACCGTGACATTGACCTACTTACGCTTCTGTGGACGGATGCGACAAATTATGTAGCGACTGAACTGGATTGCGGAATATGTAGCTGCGAATGACGTGTATTATAGGTGTCTAAATTGAACTATGGGTTTAATGTAGCGTTGTTTAGTCTTTAGCGACATCTTGTGAGTGTCAGTTACGTTGAAGTAGATCTTACTCCTCGCTGAGCGCATTGTCATGAATCTAACGATTTAACGGGATTGTCAAACATGTATCTGAAAATGTATCCTTTTTAAGGTGTCTAAGTGGAGTCGTGGAATTTATGTAGCAGTATTTAGTGTTTAGCGACATCTTGTAAATGTCAGTTGCGTGGACGGCGACCTCACCTTTCAGACAGGCAAACAAATATTCCAAGGTTATAATTATGATTAGTGACGAAACACAGCGTTAATTTTTGCAAGTTTATTCCAGATTTTTGGTGGAGTGCAAGCCTCTAACAAGACCAGCGTGTTTGAGGCTATTCTACCTTGCCACTCCTAACTTCGAAGTTAGGTAGAGGGTTGATAAATTGCAGTCCAATTTGTTCCATGCAGAAGTGTTCTGATCCATCAAGTGGCGTTGGATGGATGGATGGATGGACGGACGGACGGACGGACGGACGGACGGACGGACGGACGGACGGACGGACGGACGGACGGACGGACGGACGGACGGACGGACGGACGGACGGACGGACGGACGGATGGATGGATGAAATAGAAGCTTGGTTTCTTTCTTCATCTGATCTGGGAGTAGATATCGTCGTAGGGATGCTGTCAATCGTAGAGCTAGCGCTCAGCTGCTGCAACCGGTAACCCTCGAGAACCTTCGAAGTGATCAGTCGGAAGATCTTCCTCCATGCGCACATGCACTTCCGGTCGAACCTCCTCCGACCGAGAACCATCCGTCAGACGTCCATCATCGCCGCCTCGAAAAAGTCGAGGTAGTCCAATCGGAAGTTGTGGATCCTCGCATAATGGCTGTCCAACCAGATGAGGTTCTGAATGATGATGATGTCGAGGGCGTCGAGGCTGAGGAGGACGAGGTCGACGGCTTGCATGAACATCGAGGCGTTTCTGTTGAGGAACGGGTCATTCAGGAGGTCCTCGTCCTGACAAGAACCGATGCGCAGAAAGACGCGAGACCCGTTACCTGCGAAATCTCGTGAGATATCGTGCCATTCTGTGCTAGCTATGATGAGATCTCGCGCCAAGTCTCGCGGTTCGAGAGTCATTCTGAGTGGGACAGGAACTCGTGACGGAGAGCAGACGAGCAGCCCTTCCGGGCAATCGACTTGGCTGACAATCACAACGACTTGCTTCCTTCTTTCCTTCCTTTGTTCCTTTCTCGCTTAGTAGATAAGATGAGATAAGATTTGAGCCGACAGATAAGATCTTATCTAATCTGATCTATATCGCTGTTATCGCAACGTCCGTGAAATCAGTTGATGGTCGTTTCAAGTGAAATCCATTGCGAGGCTTAGGCTGACTCACATATCCTGCTCTCCGGCCCTTGAGCTGACAATGGACGAATTCCAGAGTCGTCGACAGGAGGCCAGAGCATCGCAGAGCTTGTCATTTAATTCTCAGCTGCTTCCTCATCTACCAAATTATCCGATGAGTCTCTCTCGAAACGGCGCTCTATAAATCAATTGCATATAGAACAGTGGCGCACAAGACTTGTCAGTGGTCGCTACACGTGTAGAGCACTCGGCAGATTCGAAGCCGCAATCGCTGGATGAAATTCCAGACCAAATCCTTAAAGATATTTCTAAGATCTTCAATTGCAAAAATTATTCCTGATAATATAATGTTCTCTGTCGGTATCCTTTTCAGCCGAGTTTTCCCAGTCCAAATCCCAGCCGAGTTTTCCCAATCCAAATCCCAGCCGAGTTTTCCCAGTCCAAATCCCAGCCGAGTTTTCCCAGTCCAAATCCCAGCCGAGTTTTCCCAGTCCAAATCCCAGCCGAGTTTTCCCAGTCCAAATCCCAGCCGAGTTTTCCCATTCCAAATCCCAGCCGAGTTTTCCCAGTCCAAATCCCAGCCGAGTTTTCCCAATCCAAATCCCAGCCGAGTTTTCCCAGTCCAAATCCCAGCCGAGTTTTCCCAGTCCAAATCCCAGCCGAGTTTTCCCAGTCCAAATCCCAGCCGAGTTTTCTCAGTCCAAATCCCAGCAGAGTTTTCCCAGTCCAAATCCCAGCCGAGTTTTCCCAGTCCAAATCCCAGCCGAGTTTTCCCAGTCCAAATCCCAGCCGAGTTTTCTCAGTCCAAATCCCAGCCGAGTTTTCTCAGTCCAAATCCCAGCCGAGTTTTCTCAGTCCAAATCCCAGCCTGGTTTTCCTAGGCCAAATCTCTGCCGAGTTTTCCCAGTCCAAATCCCAGCCGAGTTTTCTCAGTCCAAATCCCAGCCGAGTTTTCTCAGTCCAAATCCCAGCCGAGTTTTCCCAGTCCAAATCCCAGCCGAGTTTTCTCAGTCCAAATCCCAGCCGAGTTTTCTCAGTCCAAATCCCAGCCTGGTTTTCCTAGGCCAAATCTCTGCCGAGTTTTCCCAGTCCAAATCCCAGCCGAGTTTTCTCAGTCCAAATCCCAGCCGAGTTTTCCCAGTCCAAATCCCAGCCGAGTTTTCCCAGTCCAAATCCCAGCCGAGTTTTGTCAGTCCAAATCCCAGCCGAGTTTTCCCAGTCCAAATCCCAGCCGAGTTTTCCCAGTCCAAATCCCAGCCGAGTTTTCCCAGTCCAAATCCCAGCCGAGTTTTCTCAGTCCAAATCCCAGCCGAGTTTTCTCAGTCCAAATCCCAGCCGAGTTTTCTCAGTCCAAATCCCAGCCTGGTTTTCCTAGGCCAAATCTCTGCCGAGTTTTCCCATTCCAAATCCCAGCCGAGTTTTCTCAGTCCAAATCCCAGCCGAGTTTTCCCAGTCCAAATCCCAGCCGAGTTTTCCCAGTCCAAATCCCAGCCGAGTTTTCCCAGTCCAAATCCCAGCCGAGTTTTCTCAGTCCAAATCCCAGCCGAGTTTTCCCAGTCCAAATCCCAGCCGAGTTTTCCCAGTCCAAATCCCAGCCGAGTTTTCCCAGTCCAAATCCCAGCCGAGTTTTCTCAGTCCAAATCCCAGCCGAGTTTTCTCAGTCCAAATCCCAGCCGAGTTTTCTCAGTCCAAATCCCAGCCTGGTTTTCCTAGGCCAAATCTCTGCCGAGTTTTCCCAGTCCAAATCCCAGCCGAGTTTTCTCAGTCCAAATCCCAGCCGAGTTTTCTCAGTCCAAATCCCAGCCTTTTTTTCCTAGGCCAAATCTCTGCCGGGTTTTCCCAGTTCAAATCTCTGCCAGATTTTTCTGAGTCAAAACCCCTTCCGCGTTTTTCCATTCAAAATCCCAGCCGTCTTTTCCCAGTCCAAATCCCAGCCATGGCAGTAATTTGTTTCAAGATTTCTGCTCCACCTGTCCCCTCTAGCCAATTCACCTGTAACGAGTTCACTGACCGTACACTGCCGGTGGGAACGATGAGACGAGCAGGGAGATGACTGGATGCCAAGACTTAGTAATTCAAACTTTGTGTTTAACAACATCTTCTTGATGTCCGTTCAGTTGGCGACGACCTTACCTTTCACCGATACCCTGCAGACAAATCTGGCAATTAAGCGTGATTGACATATCTATACATTATAATGAAAACGTTCAAAAGGTGTCTAAACTGGTGCAGTGGATTTCTTGTGTCAATGTCTATTGTACTAATGACGTCTTGCGACTGTAAGGATAGTTGACGGGAAGCATGCGGAGATATGAAGGAATTGCTATACAAGCGGTTAAACGATGGGTAAATACATAGGCGCAATTTGTCTTGCCTACTAAAAGGGTACCCGTGGCCCCATTTTGTGGAATGGGGTGAGCACCGAACTTTTTTTAAATCACGAACTTCTAAATACAGTTGCGTTGTATTGTATTGTATACAGAAAGTCATGATTATATCCACGACTGCTGTTGAACACCTTTAAAACGCATCATTCTTGGCTACATATTTACCAATTGCGTTCAATCGCTAGTACATAGATGTGAAATTCTTCAAAGAAGAGCCTTTTATGGGCACTAAAAGAACCTTTATGTTAAAAATGAAAAAATATAGCAAAAAAAGACAGAAAGAAAACAGAAAAGAACCGATATGGTCAAAAAAGAGCCTTTTGGCCAAACAGAAAAGGAAAAGAAGCCAAATGGCCAAATGGATAATGATGCATATATATATATATATATATATATACGTGTGGTATATATAAATATATATTAAAATAGTAATCTATATATTATTAAAGATGGGCTTCAACCACCTGTCAATCATCGGCATCTCAACAACCTACCAAACAAGGAAACAAATGATGAGAGAACCGAAAAAAGAAAGAATGAAAAGACAACATCAAGAAAGAAAAAAAGAAGCTTATAACGGAAAGTTATACGAACATGAACTGAAACATATCAAAAACTTTAAAGACGTCAACAGCCTTTGTAGCTATGAGATAAGCTATAAATTAAACATTGGGAATAATAATAATAATATTCACCAGTATTCTCGAAATTCACCGTTCGTGAATAAGCTTTCATGTAGTGCTTAAGAAATTTGAAGTTTACGCTTACAATTACGATTATGAGCTGTCACAGAAAAGAGTATGCTTAGGTTAAGGTCGACGTCAACGCGGTTGAAACCCATAAGATATCGATGAACACTATATAATGCTATTTAACATCCAGGCGACTTCGAAGGATCTTTCAACTGATCATTGCAACGATTGAACAACCGTTCTTCCTTACGCGTTAGAGAATTCGATAGCGACCCGTACTCTTATGCCGAGTCTAAGAAAATGAAGTCGCTAATACTCCATAGCCGAGGCTGACTCAGGGCTAGCTTAAGGACGCCCTTCTTCAACTACCAGTCCAATCCTACAGCATTATTCAGCGCCTCTTTTCACTCCCTCTGTCATCCTGCTCTTCTTCGCTGTCTCCTTCCCTCCTGCCCTCACCCCTTCAACATTCCCTTCCTCTATCTGAGCTGCAGCTGTTCCCCTCCTTTCCATCTTCTTCCTTTAGGAATTTGTATCTTCAACTACGATCATCATCATCACCATCGTCGTCGTCGTCGTCGTCGTCGTCGTCGTCATCATCATCATCATCATCATCATCATCATTATCATCATCATCAGCATCATCATCATCATCATCATCAACATAACCAGTTTTCACTACCATTATCCATGCACTTGTCTGTTGCGGCATTGACTATTGCAATTCTTTGTTGGCCCATCTTTATTGGCCCGTATTGACCCAAACGGTTGCCCTCAACGACACTGTCAGTCACAAGATGTCGTTAGTACAATTGGCATCAAAAACTACCACTGCAGTTAGACACCTTTAAAATGCTGTCCTTCTCAGCTACATATTAACAAGTCGCGCTCAATGGCTAGTTTTCCATCGGTGAGTGTTACGAAGTGTAAGATCGACTTCAACGTAACTGACATCCACAAGATGACGCTAAACACTAAAATTACTACTAAATTAGTAAGTAAGTAAAGCTTTTCTTTATTGAGAAGCTCTAGCAAACGCACAGCGCTGTACATTGGAAACATATTAGAGTCAACACACCTACATGTAGGTTATCGAAAGCATCGCCTTTGACAGCTCTGAGGGTTGCTCGACATTGTAGTGATTAGCGTGCTGGGTGTCAGTCGACAGGTCGGAGGCTCAAATCCCTACCACGGCTGAAATTTGGTTCGAGATTTCTGCTCCATCTGAGCCCCTAGCCAACTTAGCTATAACGAGTACACTGACCGTACATATGCCGTTCAACTTGTATCTAATGCATATAACATACAGTTATAGCTAATGCTGCAGCTAAAAAATAATATTTCATTTTTTTAATAATTTCGAAGAATGTCTTAATTTCTTGACACCAGACTAATATATTATGTGAAGGAAAGGCCTGTTGTATTCCTACTTAATGCTGGCATCATCTACTTTTAGGAAATTGCCATTTTATAAGTACCAGAGGAATATTTCAGGTCCCCGTGATGAAATATGATTACACAAAAAGGCCGGATTGTAATGAAAAAGTTGGAGTTTTAACTTAATAAATTCTGAAAAAAAATAACTTATGATTAAAAATTTAGTGGATTTCTTTCAAATTAGTTAAAATTTAATTTAACTATGTACGTGACTAAAAAAACACTTGCAACCATTTTTTTGCTTTTCGGAGACGAAATTTGTAACATTTCGGATAATGACCCAAATAGGTCAATGTAAGTGACAAGGTCAACGTCGGTAAATAGGTCAACGTAAGTAACAAGGTCAAAGTCGGTAAATCGGTCAACGTAAGCAACAAGGTCAACGTCGGTAAATAGGTCAACGTAAGCAACAAGGTCAACGTCGGTAAATAGGTCAACGTAAGTAACAAGGTCAACGTCGGTAAATAGGTCAACGTAAGTAACAAGGTCAATGTCGGTAAATAGGTCAAGATGTCCAGGGGCGTCTACACCATAGAAATTTTGGAGCAAATGCTCCATCCAAGAAATAGGGGGGAGATCTGTCCGTGTTTGTGCCACCACTTTAGGGGGGAAGGAACGGAGAGGGGGGAAGAAGAGGGGAAAAGGGACGTTGCTCCAATTACTTGGGGGGATAGACGCCCCTGGAGATGTCATGAAGACGTACTGTACTGATGATGGTGATGATGACAATGCTGACGATTATGGTGGTGACTGCTCAGCAAATGAGTACACTGACCGTACACTATCGGTGGGAAGATGAGACGGCAAGTAAGAGAACTGGTCACCCGCTCTCATACTGTATGTCGATATTAAGAAACTGAAAATCGACTGACTGGAACAAAATGGACTCTATTTACATCCTTCTCGCTTGTTGTATTCGATGCTTGTCACAACTTGGCAACCATCCTCCCCACTTAACTTCGAAGTTAGGAGTGGCAAGGTAGAATTGCCTCAAATAAGCTAGTTTTGTTTGAGCCATGCCACTCCACCTGGATTTTGAGGTTCTTTAAACATCTGAAAAATCTTGTAAAACTTAACGTCGTCTTTCATCAAGAATTCACTGATCGTAATCGTAACCTGGGCAAAAGTAAGATCGCCGTCAACGTAACCGACAGCCACAAGGTTTCGCCAAACATTAAATAATGCTGCATTAAATCATGAACTTCTATGCACAGTTGTATTGTATTGTATGGTATTGCATTGTATTGTATATAGAAGGTCATGATTAAATCCGCAACTGAAATAAGACACCTTTAAAGCGCAGTCATTCTATGCTACATATTTACCAATCGTCTGCGGTCACTAGTGAATGCTATAAAGTGCAAGAACGATTTCAACGTAACTGACATCCACGAGATGTCGCTAAACACTTAATAATGCAGCACCTAATCCACGGCTACAGTTAGATACCTTTAATACGGAACCGTTTTCACCTATATATTTACGAATTGCGTTCAATCACTGATCATAGGTAATCAATAAGTATATAGCTGAGAACCAGGTTAACTCCGCCACTGTTCGGACTCAACCAGTGCCAGTCCCAAGCCTGGATAAGGAAGGAGGGTGACATTAATCATCTGTTATCATACAGTGTGGCTCTTTAGAAATTTGGACTTTATGATTACGATTAGAATCACGAACTTTCTAAGAAAATTGTATGGGTACCTTAAGGTCGACGTCAACGGGGTTGAAACCGATAAGACTTCGATGAATACTAGATATTTATCATCCAGGCAACTTCGAAGGCTCTTTAAACTCATCATTGCAACGATCGAACAACCGTTCTTCTTTACGTGTTGCCTTATCTTGACAACATGTTGTCTTGAAGGTTGACTGGAAGTGTCACGCTGTCGATTAAGGCGTCATGAGAATGGCTGAGATGTCGTGAAGACGTAAGTCTTCATGCTGTACTGAATATGGTGATGACGATGAAATGATGATGGTGCCAGCAACGAAAACCAAAATGGGCGACCGGGCCATTCGGATCGCTGGCCCGCGTGCTTGGAACAGCCTTCTTGTTCAGATTCAGGAAGCTAAAAGCATTTTTGTTTTAAAAAAACTGTTGAAACTTTACTTGCTAGGTTAAAACTCCGGACATTAGCTTTTACGCTGGCTGTAGATAGTGTGCGTAGATAGTGTGCGTGCGTTCGTGTGAAGCATATCCTAGAAGTAGCTTCCTACCAACGATGCTATATAAATTGTCGTAATTATAATTACAATTACAACTAATGCTCAACTGTCAGTGGAAACCTGAGCCAGCGAGGGAGAGGACTGACCAACCTTCCCTCATGTGTCCCTATTAAGAAAATGAAGTTGCCAACACCCCATACCCATACCTGCCTCAGGGCAGTGTGATTCTCCTTGCAGATTTTATTTTAGTTATAGTTACAGTTATAGTTAATGGTTTTTTATTTTAGTTATAGTTACAGTTATAGTTAGTATTATTTTTTAGTTATAGTTATAGTTATAGTTAATGGACTTTTATTTTAGTTAATTTTAGTTAGTACATATTACAAGTAACCTCAATGGCACTCCTCCTGGTCCATATATGGGGTCATCGATTAATTATGTCAGTAAATTTTAGGCAGTTTTTGATCTCCCCTTGTCATCAACTGTCAAACATTCAAGGACCCCTAACAAAATTATGTCAAAGAAAATTACCCCACCCTCAGTGTATTTCTATGACTTTAACATGCAAAGAACTGAAATTGCTAAAAAAACAAAACGTTGTTATTCAGATTTTAATTTGATACTTAATGGCTACAGTACTTGTGTAATCACTGTCTGTCACAGATATTTAATGGATTTTTCCCATTAAAAATACAATCTCGTTTTCTTTTAATTGTGTATTGAATTTGATTTTTATTATGAACATTTCCAATTTGAACATGATAACTTTTTTTTATAAGTAAATCTGGCACTAATTAGACATGTGTCATTAGTTCGTTCATTCATTCTACATTCTCTACTATCTATATAAACAAAGGGAGATTTCTGTGTGTGTGTGTGTGTGTGTGTGTGTGTGTGTGTGTGTGTGTGTGTGTGTGTGTGTGTGTGTGTGTGTGTGTGTGTGTGTGTGTCTGTCTGTTTGATCGGGCTTAACTTCCACAATTTCTCACCTTTTCACTCGAAACCTTGACTGCTGTGTCGGTCTCGGCATCGGACACCCAGTGGAGGGGTTCGCGTACCCCGTTTTCACCGCTAACATGGTGAAAAGGGCCAAAAACTCGCCCAACGGCATAGGAAATTTCCACTCCCTACTACAAATTAATTATAGCACAATGACGTTATACCTAAAAATAGCACCAGGGACGCGTACGGAAGATTTGGAAATTTCCGGCGCCGGTATTCCCCAACGTCATTAATAATGGCCATAGAGTCGTTGTTTACTTTCGGAAAGAATTTAATAACGATCGCTTCGAACTATATTAATCGTTTTACAGCAAAATTGTAACACAGGTAGGTTCAAACACAAAGAGACTGCGAAGCAGTCGCTGTCAGAGGGCGACTGCGAAGCAGTCAGTCTACGGCAGAGGTCGCTAGACGCCAGAAGGCGTATACAAGACTGCGAAGCAGTCTCCCCCACAGGTCGCCAGACGCCACAAGGACCTCCTAGACTGCGAAGCAGTCGCCGCCAGAGGGCGACTGCGAAGCAGTCAGTCCACGGCAGAGGTCGCTAGACGCCAGAAGGCGTATACAAGACTGCGAAGCAGTCTCCGCTGTACGTTGCCTGCTCTCCACTTGGGGCCAGTAAAAATCTCTTTCTAAATTTTTTGCTTATTCGTTACAGGGATTGAAACTTATAACCCCGGGCAACGCCGGATAAACCAGCTAGTAGTTAATAAATTAAGCAAGTTAAATTGTAATTATAATTACGAGAATTAATATATATATTTAAAATATCAATCGTAGAGTTAATGCTATGAGTGACATAACCAACCGATCTGGCAATTAAATGCGCTTAACGGTTATTTATACACGGGAATTGAAACGTTTAAGAGGTGTCTAATTGGAACCGTGGGTTTTATGTAGCAATTTTTTGTGTTTAACGACATCTTGTGGAAGTCATTTGCGTTGGCGTCGACCTTGACCTCGTATATAATTGTAATTATAATTACAACAGTTTATATAGCATAATTAATAGCAAGCCACTTTTAGGATGGTTCAGACGGTCCACTGTCAGCGTGAAGTATAAGACTTACATAGCATATACAGTTTTCGCTGATTTACATGGTTGCTTATTAAAATTAACTGGGCCTTCTGATTATCTAGCATTGCACTTCGCTACGGCTGACATTCCTTCTCTTTTCCCACTATCGAGAGCTGCTGGTCATCTCTTTGCGGATGATGTGCAAGCATTTGTCCATGGGTCTCCTTCATCCAATTTGCACTTAGTTGGGCGTATTGAGTCTCTATCGAAGTCTCTCCATTCCTGGATGTCCTCAAAGCGTCTCTGTCTTAATGCCTCCAAAACAGAGTTCATTTGGTTTGGCTCCCCTCAACAGTTGCCGAAGATTGATTTTGCCCCCCCCCCGTTTCCGTGCGCAAGCGTACGCAAGCACATGCATTAGTGTCACCCCTTCCCCTCCATGCGTACGTAATATATGGATGGCCTCCAGTCCAAGAGGAATTCAGAATCTCGCAATACACAGACGACACAAATAACATCGTGACATCTGAGAGATCCAGCGAGACGACGGTGAAATGGTTCGAAGTCTATGGAAGGGCATCCGGCGCAAAAAATCAACAAAGGCAAATGCGTAGGCCTCTGGCTGGGACCATGGAAAGCCAGACCAGATCCTCCGTTCGGAATCCAGTGGTCAATCCAGTCATACCCCGCCGAGAAGCGATCTCTGCCTTCAGGTTGCGACATCTGGCGAATAAAGGATAAACATGATTATACTATATAAACTAATGCTTGGTTAATGAAGGTGTGCCAACTGCTAAACATAAATTGAATAAATGTTTTTTTAAATGTGCAGATTTTGCACACCATGTGATTTTTTAATTATGTTAATTCATTAGGTTCCTTATGTCATTGTTGTCTTGTGGTTTATTTTTAGGAGTTTGAAGTATTCTAACGTGCAGTTATGCCAGCATTTCACGCCACTAATAAAATTCATATGCTGTAATCCTGTAGTTAGTTGCGGCATCTGGCGAATGAATAGATTGAACGATTTAACGTTAGATAGCTTATCAAAATTTTAATTGCAGAGTTTTGATCAAACTTGACAGAAAATATTAAAACCTGTGTGGCTAAAAATTGCAATTAAATTAAATGCTTCCTAATTTCCCATTTACGGTTCTGCAGAAACCGAATTCTAAAAGTTATTGCTACAGCAAATTTTAACAAAATTGACAACCTTTTTCATAGACCTGACAAAAAATATAAAAGGAATTTTCGGTAAACACGCAAACTTCTTACGTACGTATGTACTGTACGCGCGTATGCGCGTACGTATGTATGTGTGTGTGCATATATGCATATATGCTTATATGTATGCATGCCTGTATGCATGTACGTGCATGAAAATTGCGCGTATGTGTGTATGGGTGTGTGTATGTATGTGTGTACGTGTGTATGTGTGTATGCATGTATGTATGTATGCGTGTATGTGTTTACATATGTGCAGTGTAAGATAAAAAAAAACAAAAATAAAACTAGAAGCTACCTTGTCGTCAACGGCCTTTGATATCATAGGACGACGTTAAACTGTGGAATAATAATAAAGAAGCTACCTAATGGATAAAACTGTATATCTACCGTTCTACATACCTGTCTGTCTCTGTGTGTGCCTGTGTCTGTCTCTGAAAAATGAAGAAGGGTCGAGGACATACGGTCGCTATAGCGCGGTCCGTACACGGGGACCTTAAATGGTTTGGCATGCATTAGACCAGGACTATGTGGTGAAGGATCTAACCCGATCAATTAACTGGAAACACATTGAGGTCATGAGGTCACTATAGAAAACGTTTGTTTTTAGAGGTGTCTAAGATAGACTTTCGCAAGTCACCTGTGAATAAGGTAGTTCAGGCGATTTCGCTGTTTTAAGCGCTTTACAATGTGCTTCATGCGCTTCTACTGTATACATGTATGTAAGGCGCCCTGCGTGGCTGCCGTTTCTACTATGTGTATGTTCACTGAACAGCACAGTGCGGTTAGCAGGCGCTTAAATAAAGACAAAGATTATTATTATATTATATTATACTGTATTATATTATATTATATTATATTATATTATATTATATTATAAATTATATTATATTATATTATATTATATAAACAAATTTTATTATTTAAAATGATCCCTCAGACACTTTGAAACTGACTTAGAAGAGTTAAGTTCCAGAGTTTAGCGGTCCTCGTCCACGATTAACTGTGCAAATGTGCCTCGAAAAGCTACGGCGTTAAATCGTTGAGTGCATATAGAGAGGCGCTGGAACAAGTGAATTGTCTCGAGTGGGTCACCCGACATTGTTGTCAGTCGCCGGCCTAACTCTGTAATGAATTCACGGCCAGATCTGTTGATGGGGCCCAGAGTTTCGAGTGCAATGGGGACAAAGCTATGCGTAGTAGGAAGGGCTGCATACTTCATGTTTTTTCGCGTCGCGGCCAGTTCCGCCGCTGCCCCAGGCGTTGTCGACGTCAAGTGGATGTATGAAGCAGCGCATGTATGGACGCTGGTGGCATCCCAGGCGATGTATTTGCCTCGCGACCATGGAACGAGCGTCGCGCCGTCAGGTCGCTTGCCGTCGCTACGGAAAAGCCCTGGAGGTTCTTTGGTGCTAGGGGTGTCCGCTCGCTGAAGGGCTCTCCAAATGATGTCATTCATTGCGAAGTGTCTGCTGGCTCGTCCTCCAGATTGTTTGCAGACCAGACCATGGTGACCTCCTTGATCAGTTGTCTCGCCACATTGGCACTGATGAGGTGCACTGAGGTGTAATCCCAGGCGTAAGCCTATCGCCACTCTGACGGCCTCGTTGCTCAGATTTAACCCACATGCTGTTATCGGCACAGTAGACAACCAGTTCCCGGCGTGGGGGGAGGTCACCGCTCCTAATCTTTGTCCGGCTGAGTGGTCGTTAAGTGAGGTCCAAATTTCTGTTTTTGTCCTGGTCTATCAATGGCCTGTCCCAATCTTTTTGTCTGGACAGTGTGGTTTTCTCTCCCGTCGGATATGATGTGCTTCGGGCCTGCAATATTTCCTCCATGATCTCATCCGTCCAATCCTTTCCTCCGAGAATCGCGGACACGAGGTTTCTGGTCGATGCAGCTGACGCTAAGTAAGCAGAAGAAGCCAGCATCTTAACCCTTCTAACCCCGAGCCCACCATCTCTGATCGGAAGCGTGGCCTGTTTCCATTCCATATCGTTGAGCTTGATATTTATCAACGTTTCTAGCCCATCCCTCATCTGGTCGTCCATTATACCCTGAAGTGGATGGCCCCAGCACGGGGCAGCCATCAGCAAGTATGTTAACCTCGCCGCCCCGAAGCACGATCGCAGGAGCATCAGTGCCCCTTGTGTGGGAAAGTGCATCATGTCTTTCACCGCTTGGTCTAGTTTGTCAATATGGTCTTGAATTGCGTCATCCAAAGCATTTCCTCTGAAGAGTGGCGCCCCTAAAAGTGTCAACGACTCTGGGTTTCTCCTCTGACGTCTTCAGAGATTTCTTTCTTCGCCAGGATTTCGCATTTCTGTCGATTCAGTCGAATGCCCAAGCTTTGTTCCAGGTCGGCTATAATTTCTAAGTCATGTCGGACATCCTCCGGTCTGCCTCCCAGCGAGAGGTCGTCCAGGTACCCCACGCGGAATCCGGAAATCAACGAGCGCAGCGCCGGCTGGAGCGGCAAACAGAAGAGCAGAGATCCCAGAGGGTCCCCCTGCTGCGTCCCCATTTGTGACCGGACCTCGAACGACCCGAATTGGAGAAGAGACTCTGCTGCGTACGCCTGGTGGATAAATGTGTACAGTTCGGGTTTTGTTTCATGAAATGCTTGCAGCATAACATCTCTTCTTAAGGTGTTGAAGGCGTTGGCGAAATCTAGTTTGATGAATATGTGGTCCTGTGGCATGTTCGTGATAAACGCTCTGGCTGCGTGGACCGCTGCCTCACCCCCACTCGGGGTAGCTATGCCCATCTGAAGCGGGGCGAAGAAGGACTTCAGTCTGGTAATCGCATATTGGTTAGCACATTTCGCTGCGAGTCTTCTCCAGATGTAACCCACTACGATCGGTCTGAGGCCTCCGGTGTTTTTGGAGAGGGCGATCAGGGCGCCTCCGAACATCAGCCTGCGCATTTCAACTGGGCACTCCCCTCTCAACATGACGTTGATGAATCCCGTCAGTGCCTGGACGAGCTGCTCCGATGACTCCCGATTGTTCTGAAGGTCTAGAAGATGCTGAGGGCGAAAACCATCCGGACCACCGGCTGACCCTGCGGGAAATGATCGCACCGCATTCTGCACCTCCCTCTCCGTGACTTGGTATGTAAAGGTCTGCGTCGGGTTCGGGAGGCTTTCCGGTGAGGTCACCCAATCATCTGACGGGTGTTTTTCCTGCATGGCTGCCCAGGTTTCCGCTGTTACACAGTAGCCCTGACCGGATGGTCTCTGCTACATAAAATGCGGGTAGCCGCCCTTAAGTTACCCTCCTCCAGCTTGGCTCCGACCGCCGCCAGAAGCAGGTCCCTATCGCTCCTTTGGGAAGATGTTCATACTATCCAATCAATAATAATAATAATAATAATAATAATAATAATAATAATAATAATAATAATAATAATAATATTATTATTATTATTATTATTATTATTATTATTATTATTATTATTATTATTATTATTATTATTATTATGCACTGACACTTCTTTAAAGTTCTTTCTTTAAAATAGAATCCGAAAGAAATCATTTGAAGATTCCGCAGTTCAAACGAAGCCAATTACTTTGTGTTTAACAACATCGTCCCGGTGTCCGTCCAGTTGACGACGACCTTAACCTTCATTCACATAATGCAGAAAAACCTACAAGATCTGCAATTAAACGCGATTGTCATATATCTATACCTTGCTTTGAAACCGTTTTAAAGGTGTCTAAACTGGTGCAGTGGATTTCATGTGTTAATGTCCATTGCACTAACGACATCTTGCGACTGAGTAGGTATCTTGAAGAAGCGCTATATACATTTTTAGAATGAACGAATGAATGAATGACTGCCAGGGTCGTTGACGGGACCCTACCCATATTTGAAAGAATTCCTATACAAGCGATTAAACGATTCGTAAATAGTGGTAGAGTAGTGCCGGCAGTGCCGGCCTTAGGATATTTCGGGCCCCGTGCAGAGTACACTGTATGGGTCCCCGTGACACAAGCCAAATTGTTCATTTTAGTAGATTGTTAACAAGTACAACACGTCAAATTTAACTATACACGGGAATTCTGGGATATAGAGGAAGTTGACTTTGATTTGATTGACAAAAGAGAAGATTTAATCGAAACCATAATGTTATTATTAGGGTGCCTTGTTCATGCTAATTTTCTGTGACATTTTCGGGCTCCTCTAAGTTGCGGGCCCCGTGCGACCGCACGGTTCGCACGCCCTAAGGCCGGCACTGGTGCCGGTCATCGTAGGCGATGGTTCCATCATTATCGATACTGGATCGAATAATTGCCCGGTACACCCTCAGTAGACTGAGTAGAGTCTCTTTTGAGGCACACCAGCTCTCGCTAGCCATGGCTCGCATGAGATTGAGGCGGGGCTTGCATCGATCCACAATGTAGTTCAAGCGTGTCGTCCAGTCGATACGTCGATCAAATAATTAGCATTTCAAACAACTACAGACTTTTCAGGATTGAACATGTAGCTGAGAATTACACGTTTTAAAGGTGTTTAACTGGAGTCGTCGAATTAATGCAGCAGTATTTAGAGTTTTAGCGATACCTTGTGGGTTAACGTGGACCAAACACTACATACTAAAAAAAGGAAGCGGATCTAGGCTTTGCGATTGGATGGATCCCGGGGTTAAAGACATCTTATGGCAACAAAGGCCGTTGACGTCGACAGAAATAATTTTGGCAGATTAAACGCGATTGGTAAATATGTAGCTGAGAATGAGGGCTTTTAAAAGTTGTCTAACTGCAGCCGTGAATTTTATTTTAACATTGTTTTGTGTTTAGTGATGTCTTGTGGATATCAGTTACGTTGAAGTCGACATTACGCCTCATGGACGTACAGTCAAACAATATCTGCCGATTGGATGGATGGATCCTGAATTTAACGACATCTTATAGCAACAAAGGCTGTTGACGTCGAAAGAAATATTAGTATTTCGACTTTTTTCGATTGAACGCGAGCGGTGATTTATGTAGCTGATATTAAAGGTTTTTAAAAGGTGTCTAACTGGAGCCATTTATTGTTTCGTAGTCTAGCGATTGTAGTACTAGTTTCCAGTGTTTATCGACATCTCATGGCTGCCAGGGCCTTTGACGTCGACCTTACCTTAAACTGCAGATTAGCGATTGTTTTAATACAAAGTTTAACGTTTATATCACTCATCATCCTCTCATCATAAACAACCTAATCAGCGTTTCTGATTAGGTTCTGCTGCAGTATCTGTAAATAGAATAGAATACAATCATCAGACATACTCTCGTTGATGCAGTTTTGTGTGTATAGGCGCCCCTGTAACGGCAAGGCTATGCTATGGCGCCATAGAAATTGGCGCTGTTGCTATCGTATTTATTATTATTAGTTTATTATTAGTTTAATTTTCTCAGACAGTTCATAATGGTAATCGTAAACTCCAAATTTCTAAAGAGCCACTCAAAAGCTAACCGCAGGGCACCAGTTTATTCACGAGCGCTGAATTTCTAGAAATCTGGCGATTGAGTAGTAGCAGTAGTTTCAGTTTAACGACAATTTGTGATAACAAAGATCATAATCTACCAATGGCGTTCCGTCACTGCTCGTGCTCTTGCAATGCCAGTCCCAAGCCTGTATAAAGGAGGAGGGCGACGTTAATCATCTTTGTTATGACACAGCGTCGTTAAACTTGCAACTACTACTTTAATCACACGTGTACTCAAAACCAATTAGACACCTTTTTAACGCTTTCACTCTCAGCTATAGATACACGTCAATCGGTTTAATGGACAGAGATTGTTTACCCCTCGTGTTTATAGGTAAAGTCAGTGTCAACTGAACGGACATTGGGAAGTGGGCTGGAGTCAAGCCCACCCAGCGCAATAGGGCTGGCGTCCGGGCGGGCGAACACCACAAAACACCCTTTTTAAACTGCTGCCATTCTCAGTTACATATTCACGAGTCGCTCTCATTCGCTGGATTTTTAAGGACCGTGCCTATGAAGGGTAGAATCTACCTCAAAGTAACTGACATCCAAAAAAGTCGCTTAACACTAAATAATGCTGCACTAAATATGGAACTTCTATGCACAGTTTTAATGTATTGTGCTGTATTGTATTGCATATACACTGTGAACGGAAAAAACCCAGACCTCTCTTATTACTACGATAATTTATGTAATAATTTGCATATTTTAATAAAACGTGGTGGAACTTTAGTTTAAAGGATATGAATCATATAACTATTATTTTTTACTTATAATGTGTGTTCAAAATGTCCTCCTTTGGCCTCAACACAAGCACAAAGACGCGCTCGCCACTGACAAATTGCTGAATCGATTACAGCTTCATCAAATTCATCCCATGCCTGAGTATAAATACGTTCACGCAGTTCTCCGACATCGCGCACCTTTGTCTTGTAAACTTTTTCTTGCATCAAACCCCAGATTTTGTAGTCCACGGGATTAAGGTCCGGGCTATTTGGAGGCCAAAGTGTATGGGGTATGAAATCTGGAGTTTCGTTTGTAAGAACTTCAACAGTATCGCGAGCTCGGTGTGCCGGAGCACCATCCTGTCACGGTCACGTCAATTTTTAACTGCTTTAGCGCATTATTATCTGAGATTATAGTTTGGAATAAAATAGCTTTAGGCTCAATAACATTTTCAATATTTGGTGTTTATTTCCCTATTTATTGTAGAGGTCTGGTTTTTTTCCGTTCACAGTGTAGAAGTTCATGATTAAATCCACGACTGAAGTTAGACACCTTTAAAACACTAAGATTCTCAGCTACATATACACCAGTCTCGTTTTTGTTTACACTAGTTTTTTTTTATTTTTATTTAGTTTTTTTTTTTTTTGTATTTGTTTTCTTTGTGCATTTTATTTTATTGTATTAGGCATTACATTATTATAATACACTTTTTATAATAATACCCTTATGCAACATTCTTTAGTTGTATTTTTTGCATATTGGTTATTGGAGACCCTGTATGACCATTTTCTTATCAGTTGTTATATTATATTATATATGTAATAAAAATTTGATGTTAGTAAATTAAATATATAAAATATTGATTATTGAGTATTTATGTTACTACCCTCTAACATTTTGTTGTTTAGATATGGTATGATTTGGTTTATGTATTGGAAAAATACTATATTGTATAGTGTTACAATATTGTGTTGCAATGCAGGAAATATAAGGTAATTGTGAATACAATACACTGAAACACAACTTTAAACAATTGTAATTATATGTTTATATATGCTTTGTTAATAAAATACATTTATGGTGGAGTGTGTTAAATATCTGAACAGTGTAAAAAAAAGCAACTTGGTATACCATATGTTTCATTTAATGTGTATGCGGTTTGTGAATTTGTTATTATTTCGTGCATGGTGTAATTGTAGCAGTTGATATTACCATGGAATGTCGTTAAGCTGAAGAATAAGAAATAATTGCTTAGAAATTTCAAATGTAGAAAAAGAATATAATGTCATAATTATAATTATATGTACTGTGCATTTATATTTGAAATTGTTTAAATATATCTTATGTGTGGTAGTTGTTGTAAAATACTGTTTAAATTGCATCAAGCATTTTACTAATATGTGTATTATAATCTCAAACAATATTAGATATAATGCTTGAAATGATGTGACATTCTATGACATTGTACGGCTCTGGTTGACACTTTTAAATGGTGTCTTTCGGACGCTATAAGTATCTTGTTTTCTGTAAATTGCATTTATGAATTGTCGTCAACGGCCTTTGATGCCATAAGACGACGTTAAATGTTTGGATTAATAAAAATAATCGCCAGATCCAGCTCTCGTGCCATCTTTTGGTTTGCGCTCTCGTCACTGCTGTGGTTGTAGAAGAGATTTAATTTTCGGTTTCTACATTTGTAAGGAGGTATTTTGTCCGAACGGCAAATCGCACAGGAAGACGTGCACTTCAAGGCCTATCAGAAAAACTAGTGACTCTGCAGCTGTTAAAGCCAGACTGCTGGGTGTGCAATCACCACACTCAGGAGACTGGCTTCATGCACTTCCCATAACAACAGAAGGATTACGGATGCCAGAGGAAGTACTAAGAATCGCAGCCGGCAGCCGGCTGGGGACTGCGTTGTGTGAAAACACATATGTAAATGTGGTGCCATAGTAGAACGCAATGGTCATCACCGATTCTCTGGTGTCAAAGGAGCGGGAAGGCAACAGCGACATGGCATGATCTATGCCGTGATCTGGCGGGCTTTCACTACAGCCAAAATACAGGCCATCGAAGAGTCCAACGGCCTCTCCAGATCTGACGGCTAAAGGCCTGACGGAGTCACAATAATACCTTGGTCCAGAGGTCGTTCCTTGGCGGAAAAAAACATCCCATTAAAAGGAATACAAACGGCCAAGATACAACCGTTTGAAAAAGTCCTTTTTCTCGCCATGTGAAAGACGCTAGCTTTTTAGACACCCATTTTAGCGACGTTCGTTTCCATTCATAAATGAGCGTCGTAGCCAACGTCTTCGATTCTTATGTGCCTATCACTAATCATCTGTTAATTTCTAGGTAATTCACTAATTTGAAATAATTCAAGAAACTATTTTCTTCGTTGTGTTATCTAACCATATAACATTTTTTTTTCTGGACACTGATAATTGCTTGTTACATATAAATTGGTGATTTGTAATGTTTTAAAATGTATGGAATTCATAACCTAATATTTTTTATTTTTTTTATTTATATTATTTATTTATTTATTTATTTTTTTAAATTGGATATAATCGATGACTAATGATATTTATCATATTATTGGTCCTTGGACAATACTGCTAAATTGGTGTGCGTGCGTGTGTGTACATGTAAATCAATGTATGGGATCAGACATTTCAACTGATTTTGAAATAGAAATGACATTGAATAATATTGATATTATTATTGAAGCCTCTAAATAAGAACTAAGTACTTTCCATGTCAAGTTAATATTGAATATTGAAGCAATCTGTATAAATATTAACTATTAATGTTTATATTGAAAATTGTTTGTAAATATGTTATGAATGGTTCTTATGATAATGTAAATAAATATGAAATTCTTTTAAAAAAAAGAGCCTTGTATGGCCATCAAAAGAGCCTTTATGGTTAAAAAAATATAAAAAGAAAATGAAAAAAGAAAAGAATCGATATGGTCGAAAAAGAGCCTTTGGGCCAAATAGAAAATGAATATATACCAAATGGCTAAATGAATAATGATGCATATGTACATACGTGTGTATATATAAACATGTAAATTAAAATATTAATCTATATATTAAAAAAGATGGACTGCTACCAGCTGTCAATCAACGGCATCTCAATAACCTGCCAAACAAGGAAACAAACGATGAGACAATCAAAAGAAAGAAAGAAAAAGAAAGAAAGAAAGAAAACAGAAAGAAAGAAACTGATGAATGAAAGCTATACGAACATGAACTGAAATATATAAAAAACTGTAAAGACGTCAACGGCCTATGTAGCCATAAGATGTCGTTACACTTTTGGAATAATAATAACGTCTTCGACATTTTTCATTTTTAGCTTACCTGGAAGTGTCTGCTCATTCGCTCGTAACCAATGGCGAGAGCTACATAAAAAATCAAAAATAATATAGAGACAGGAAATACGGGGCGTTGACCCCCCACCCCCGCCCCCCCTAGAGTCAACCACAGAACAGCTCACATGCCATGAAACTGAGTAACGAGTTATAATATATCGTGAAAATATTAGCGTCCTACATCACGATCCCGCTACCTCTTGCTCTTCATGCCGCCAGTGATGTTACCACTACTCTATGGACCCTCCCCCACCCCCACCCCAACCTCTTCTTCTTCTTCTACTTCCTCAACTATATCCAGATCTTGAAACATGCTATAATTAGCCAATTCAGGGAAATGCTGAAGAAGACTATATCTAATTTCTAAATCACTAAGCATAGACTGCAATTTAAGATCTGGCTGATTCGCCATGTATTAAAAGTCTAAAACGTTTCGACTCCTTGCTATAGATATACGTGAATTGCATTTAAATCACTTTGCTCAGCATTGGTGAAAGGTAAGGTCGTCGTTAACTGAACGGACATCGAGAAGATGTTGTTAGACACAAAGTAAGGCATTATTACTTTTATGCATTTATTAAGCGCCACTATCTAATTACCAAGCATCAATCGATGGCGCTGAGCAACTGTGAGTGAAGGATTTGCTCAATGTCCCTATACAGTAACCGTATCAGAGTTGGAGGATCGAACCCGTACTCTCCTCGTTACAATGCCCTCGTTACAATGCCTTCGTCGTAACCAATCAGCTACCGTGTCCCATCTTCACTGCCTTTCAACTCAGCGTCCACAGTTCGAATCCCAGTCTGCAACTTTGCTCAGAAGAACTCCGTTGGTTCGGGTCCAGGTACCTTGATTTATTATGAAAGACCAGACGAGAATGGAAAGTAAGAAAACTTCTCGCGGTCTGATTTTTGTGATTTATTCAATTTTCTGAGTAACTCTGTTTGGCGATGCTTACAAGTGAAGTTATTGTTCTTCGTGAGCGATTGCGTCGCATTGGTCAGCGAGCACAGCGCTTTGGACAAACGCTTAGAAGGCGCTGGGGGTTTCAATAGTGTAACAAGTGCAGGTCAACCTTTGCCGAATGTCTGCGACCACCAAGCCAAATAAACTGAATTTTAGATGAGTTCAACAGTAACCAATTAGAAGCCATCCATCCAGATAAGGTGTCAGCATGGCACATCAGACCAACAGAAGCAGCTGCCTCTGTAGGACGGCAAAGCACGTATGCTTGTATGTCATCAGCATAGGCGTGATGCAGTGGCCCACAAGACTGCAGCAAGGCTGATATCGCCTATGTTTGTTTTACGGCTTTTGCCGTACCACTTTTTAAGGTTTCACGGAAAAACATAATTCTACCGTACATTTTTACCCAGACCCTCTTATTTGCCCTACCACTTCTCAAATCGTGGCGCCGCCACTGCCTCTGAGGAACACTAAACAAAGCAGGAACCCAGGAGGACCTAGAAGAGCAAATCACGACACAGTTAGAGCGACCAGTAAGAAAAGAGCAGAGCCAGTCTAATGGTTTGCCAACCACTCCAAATAGACTGAAAGGCGCTGGAGAAGGATGGTGCACATGTGGTCAACTGAGTCAAATGCAGAGCTAATGTCAAAAAGGGTCTAAAGAGTAACCTGACCACTATCCAGTTCGACCAGGGTCAGACCAAACTAACAACCAAGAACACACAGAATGTCAAACCCTCTCTCTCTCTCTCTCTCTCTCTCTCTCTCTCTCTCTCTCTCTCTCTCTCTCTCTCTCTCTCTCTCTCTCTCTCTCTCTCTCTCTCTCTCTCTCTCTCTCTCTCTCTCTCTCTCTCTCTCTCTCTGTCTCTCTCTGTCTCTCTCTATCTGTCTCTCTCAATATATATATATATATATATATATATATATATATATATATATATATATATATATATATATATATATATATATATATATATATATACTCTGGCGCAATTGCACCTAAAACTTGCAGTCACAAGATGTCGTTAGTGCAACGGTCATTAATACATGAAATCCACTTCCCTAGTGTAGACACCTTTTTAACGCCTCCAGTCTTGGCTATAGATATTCGTTAATCGCATTCAATCGTTAGATCAGATCAGCCATGTCTCAGCTTTTGCCGAAAGTAATGTTGCCGTCAAGTGAATGGATATCGAGAAGATGTTGTTAAACAAAAAGTAAGGCTTCGTTTGAGTTGCGTTATCTTCAATTGCTTTCTTTCGCATTCTATTTTGAAGAAAGCACTGTAAAGAAGTGTCAGAATAATAATAATAATAATAATAATAATAGTAATATTAAGTCCAGGGACTCTAGTGGTTTTTGCATGAACATTATATTTTCTTCCCACTGTAACTCTGGAATGACGTGAATTTTCTGAAAAACACACTTGTAAATCCATGCTCTATAGCATTAAGTATCACAGGACACAGTTAACTCAAAAATGTCAAAAATGGACTCTAGTGGTTCTTCCGATGAAGGCTTCAAATGCTAAGTGGGAAACAATTGATCCTCTGGTTCACTTCTGGCTCATTATGGCCATAGGTGCACACTCAATTCGGTAAATAGGGGCCTTGTCCAGCGGGACCTTGGTCCTTTTGGGGCCTCCTATTGACCCACCCTCTATTCTATCCAGCCCTGTTACACTTAACAGCAGAGAACGATTAAACGCGATTGGTGAATATGTAGCTGAGAATGGGTCTCTTACTTCAGTCGCGGATCTAATAATTTAAAATTTAATACTTTCCTTTATTAATTAAAACTGACAAACGCAGTAAGATTACATTCAACCATGACAGTAAAATCAAATCTTGACTAAACACACGGTTTGGCAGCCAGGCAAGGCGCCGCCCTAGAGGGGGGTTACGGGAATCTATTCGCTATCTATATGCTCTCCTGGCCATGAGTGCTACCATTACTCTATCCCCTCCCTAATCATGAACTTCCAAAAAAAATATACAGTACAATAAAATACAACTGAACATAGAAGTTAATTATTTAATGCCGCATTATTTAGTGCTTAGCGACACCTTGAGGTTGTCACTTACGTTAAAGTCGACCTCGTAATGTACCCGAAGATTAAATTTACCGAATGAACCTGGTGAATACGTAGTTGAGAAAAGAACCTTTTTAAAGGTGTCTAACTGGAACTGTGGATTTCATGCAGAATTGTAAAAGTGTTTGGCGACACCTTGTGGCTGTCTGTTGGGCTGACCGCGACCTTTCCTTCCATACAAAAATACCCAAGGATACGATTACGATTAATGAATTCTTGACGAAGCACGGCGCTGTTTTTTTTCCAGACGTTCGAGAGCCTGAAAATCCAGGTGGAGTGGCACACCTCAACCAAGACCGGCACGTTTAAGGCAATTCTATCTTGACACTACTAATTTCGAATTTAAGTGGAGAGTTGCCAAATTGTGACACGCAACTGTTCTTATAATATTCAGTCGAGTTGGATGGATGGATGGATTGATTGATGGAGCAATGAATTAAGAACTATTCTACACGAGACAACTGCTGTAGTATCTACAGTACTTGGTATTAGACATGATTCTACAACGACTGTTTGAGTTCATTCTCGCCCATAAGGTTCTGCCTCCTCAGAAGCGAGCGTCCGATTGCGAGAACGACCAGAACCCAACTATCTCAAACTTCTCTTTCAATCTTCGCCTATATTTCAACACTTCCTCAGCCAGTCCTCTAAAATAACACTAGCCAGCCCTATCCTCAGACCTAGGCTTAGCTCTCTTACTCGGAGGAAAACTCGCTATCGTCTATCTTCGGGCCAGGTTATCTCCCATCCTCCGTGGTTACTTTCTCCCTCTCTCCAGTCTAGGCTATCAATGCTAGCTCCGACTACTAGGCAGCCTATCCCAAGCGTTGGTATCCATTTCCATGTCCTTAAAAGTTATATCTGGGGATCACCTCTGGCTAGGATTAGCCTATGCCTGTGCTACGGCCAAGGGTCGCTACTCTTGTACGACGTATTTATTCGGCATCCACAAGCCCAGGGACGTATCTAGCGTTGGGCTTGTGGGGGCTTAAGCCCCCCCCAAACGAAGTTGAAGCCCCCCAAACAAGTCAAGCCGTTGTATGCTTACGGCTAAAATTCGTATGAACACTGTATAAATGTTGCCATGTTCAAGGCTTAAGCCCCCAAACGAAAAATCCTAGTTACGTGCCTGCACAAGCCTGCGAAAATCAATACCGTGCTTGACGCATACATGTATATATACGGCTTCCCCGGCTGCCGGAAGGCTACGCTATGACGTATATATGCGGCTTCCCCAGGCAAGGGGTTAATTATCTTTGGGTTCTTTTAATAGTCTTCTGATTGGCGTAGGCGTGTTTGCGTCACGAAGACGTCGCACTGACAACGTGTTTTTTATTCGACGCAATTTAATCATACGGCAGGCCGTTATTATTATTATTATATTATTATTATTATTATTATTATTATTATTATTATTATTATTATTATTGTTATTGTTATTGTTATTGTTATTGTTATTGTTATTGTTATTGTTATTGTTATTGTTATTGTTATTGTTATTGGTATCGTTATCGTTATCGTTATCGTTATCGTTATCGTTATCGTTATCGTTATCGTTATCGTTATCGTTATCGTTATCGTTATCATTATCATTATCATTATCATTATCATTATTATTATTATTATTATTATTATTATTATTATTCTAAACTTCATGCCCTGACACTTCTTTTCAGTTCTTACTTTAAAATAGAATCCGAAAGAAATCATTTGAAGATACCACAATTCAAACAAAGCCTTACATTGTGTTCAACGACATCTTCTCGATGTCCGTTCAGTTGACGACGACCTTAACTTTCAAAGGGGCTGTTTACGTATTCTGGCGATTAAACGGGATTGACGTATATCTATACCTAGAAATTAAGGCGTTTAAAAGGTGTCTAAACTGGTGCCTTGGATTTCATGTATTGATGTCAATTGTACTAACAAAATCTTGTTTCTGTCAGGGTCGTTGACGGGAAGCGACTAAATGATTGGTAAATACATAGACGTAATTTCTTGTGGGTACTAGATGTACCCGTGTCTTCATCTTTTGGACTGGAGTGCGCTCCCACACTTTTCAAACAGTGCCAATCAATATTTTTTTATCATTCTGTGGCTTCCCAGAGAGCGCACTCTCCCCTTGTCTTCGTGTACGTTGACAAAGTGAGGAATCCGCACCACAAAAGTATGAAGGCACTTAGATACACAGGTAAGCCGAGAGCCATACGAACTGAGTCACAAGCAGACTTTCGGCCACACAGGTAACCCTATAGACTGACCGCCGTATCCCGCTCGCAGGCGCCACAGATTTTGGACACGGCTACACTCTTCTTGGAAAAATCTTACATCGCCCTCATTCACCGCCTTATGGTTTTCATCATAGTCATATCTGGATGCGGAGATATAGGTCAACACGCAAACTTCTAAATCCTTCATCAGTTACAAGTCCGCATTTGGACCAACACTCATGTTGTCGGCCTTTATACGACACTTCACCCACTAGTCCCCTCACAATTTCAGAATCAATGACTGTCCTTGGTAAAACATATCCGAGCCCGATAGCTGAAGAAAGATCCGTCCGTTAAATTGTAATAATCATTTAAGACGTCGCTAATTTTGACTTATACACGTCGTGTTGGATTTTGCTGATAGGGAAATGAATAAATTTGTTCTAAAACGAAAACGAGTAGATAATAATTATAATAATAATCTTTTTCTCTATTAATTCAAACCGACAAACGCAGTAAGATCACATTGAGATGACATTAAAGACGATAAAATTGCCGTTATTGAGGTAAGCTCATCAGCGTTTCACAATCAGTGTAATGTGTCAAAAATAGTCTTTATGCGAAAAGCGACAGAGGAGAAGAGTTAACGTCGACATTGCCCTACAATAATATTATAGTATGTGACCGACCATTTAACGTTATTGGTAAATATGTAACTGAAGATGACTGCTTTTAAAAATTTGGCGATCGATGTATTGATCCAAGGTGTAACAACATCTTATGACAAAAGACTGTTATAAATTATTTGTTAACGATTGAGACGATTGAACGCGTATGGTAAACATATAACTGAGAATAACTGCATTTTAAACGTGTCCAACTTCAGTCGTGGATTTTATTCAGCAGTTGTATTTAGTGTTGTAAATGTGTACAAATGGAACAATGGTTTCATGTTTAGTGTTTAACGACATTTGTGGATGTTAGTTCCGTTTACGTCGACCTTACGCTTCTTGAGGCGAAACAACCTTTCATCCAGTTGGTGAACGCGACTGGTGAGTATGTATCTGTGAAAGAAATCATTTAAAAGGTGTCTAATTGAAGTCGTGGATTTATGTAGCTGTCGGTGTTTAACGAAAGTTTGTGGATGTCAGTTGCGTGGACAAGTAGACGTTACGATTACGATGGATGGATGGATGGATGGATGGATGGATGGATGGATGGATGGATGGATGGATGGATGGATGGATGGATGGATGGATGGATGGATGGATGGATGGATGGATGGATGGATGGATGGATGGATGGATGGAAGCTTCTCGAGGGTTACCGGATGCAGCAGTTGAGCGCTAGCTCTACGCTGGATACCCTCAGCTCAAATGAAGAAAGAAACCAAGCGTCCGTTTCCTAGATCCATCCATCCATCCACCAATCCATCCATCCATCCATCCATCCACCCACCCACCCACCCACCCACCCATCCATCCATCCATCCATCCATCCATCCATCCATCCAAGAAGAGCATGAATTGATTTACATAGCAGAAGATACATCCTTTTTAAAGGTGTGTATTAGGCCTAGAGCCGATGATTTTGGTTTCTGAACGCCATCTGGTGATTGCTGGGATCGTTCGCAGCCAGCAAGAGATGTCAGACATTTTGTGGATTAAATAGGTTATCTATCGGTTCTATGTGGGAATATTTTGTAATGGTTAACGACTTAACGTCTATATTACCTGAGTTATATTAATATTATCGATTAACAGTCTAGATCAGATTTATTAAAGGTCCCTCGTAACTTATATCTTCTGGGTGTAGACCTCATCACTGGATTGTTATAGTGCGCTGTCCTTTGATGCTATATGCATCATGCGTCGGCGCAATAGAAGTTGCTCATTGCAAAGAAGCGAAAAAATAATACGGATCCATAGTTTTGTTAGCTTTTAAAATAAGTACAATAAGCGGTCGTATTGGACGGAGGGAAGTAGCTGAAACTGGCAGACGAATGAGGTCACAGAGGTACTTGGGTGCTAAGCCTGTATAAGACCGAAGGACTAAAGTGAGAACCTTAAGCTGAATCCGCGCAGTAAGGGGAAGCTCCTATGAAAGTAACCACCTGCATGCGCAAGCATCTGGGTGGTCACAACAACGATAAAAGCCGTCCTCGTCTATTACCATCTGCCTCTTGGGGTATTTAAAGGGAGTGCTTTTTCAAATGTAGGAACATCTGACGAATATGTACTCCAAAGTTTAAAGATATCTCATAGCTGGAGAGGCCAGATATATCATAGCTGGAGAGGCCAGATATATCATAGCTGGAGAGGCCAGAGCGTTTTTTAATCTAGTGACTAAATGCAATTGACAGCTTTTATACTGCAATGAAAAATATAAATAAAAGTGTTTCAAAATTCGATCAGTCTTTCCCAATCATGGTGCCGCGAACTGCTCAAGAGATTCCGCAAATAGATGGCAGAATGGTACAACCATGATATTTGTGCACTTTTCTGTGGAATTATATAAAATATTCTGATGTAGACCTGTGACTACTTTTGAACCTTAAAATGTTGTAAAAATTGTGGCAAAATATCGGTTGAATACAAGGATCGTTGAAATGATATTTTGAAGTAAGATGATCTTACACAATCAAGGATTTCGTTCAATTACATAATGTATTTCATTATATATATAATGTATTTCATTATATATATATGATTTCTTTCGGATTCTATTTTAAAGTAAGAACTGAAAAGAAGTGTCAGGGCATGAAGTTTAGAATAATAATAATAATAATAATAATAATAATAATAATGATAATGATAATGATAATGATAATGATAATGATAATGATAACGATAACGATAACGATAACGATAACGATAACGATAACGATAACGATAACGATAACGATAACGATAACGATAACGATAACAATAACGATAACGATAACGATACCAATAACAATAACAATAACAATAACAATAACAATAACAATAACAATAACAATAACAATAACAATAACAATAACAATAACAATAACAATAATAATAATAATAATAATAATAATAATAATAATAATAATAATAATATAATAATAATAATAACGGCCTGCCGTATGATTAAATTGCGTCGAATAAAAAACACGTTGTCAGTGCGACGTCTTCGTGACGCAAACACGCCTACGCCAATCAGAAGACTATTAAAAGAACCCAAAGATAATTAACCCCTTGCCTGGGGAAGCCGCATATATACGTCATAGCGTAGCCTTCCGGCAGCCGGGGAAGCCGTATATATACATGTATGCGTCAAGCACGGTATTGATTTTCGCAGGCTTGTGCAGGCACGTAACTAGGATTTTTCGTTTGGGGGCTTAAGCCTTGAACATGGCAACATTTATACAGTGTTCATACGAATTTTAGCCGTAAGCATACAACGGCTTGACTTGTTTGGGGGGCTTCAACTTCGTTTGGGGGGGGGCTTAAGCCCCCACAAGCCCAACGCTAGATACGTCCCTGGGCTTGTGGATGCCGAATAAATACGTCGTACAAGAGTAGCGACCCTTGGCCGTAGCACAGGCATAGGCTAATCCTAGCCAGAGGTGATCCCCAGATATAACTTTTAAGGACATGGAAATGGATACCAACGCTTGGGATAGGCTGCCTAGTAGTCGGAGCTAGCATTGATAGCCTAGACTGGAGAGAGGGAGAAAGTAACCACGGAGGATGGGAGATAACCTGGCCCGAAGATAGACGATAGCGAGTTTTCCTCCGAGTAAGAGAGCTAAGCCTAGGTCTGAGGATAGGGCTGGCTAGTGTTATTTTAGAGGACTGGCTGAGGAAGTGTTGAAATATAGGCGAAGATTGAAAGAGAAGTTTGAGATAGTTGGGTTCTGGTCGTTCTCGCAATCGGACGCTCGCTTCTGAGGAGGCAGAACCTTATGGGCGAGAATGAACTCAAACAGTCGTTGTAGAATCATGTCTAATACCAAGTACTGTAGATACTACAGCAGTTGTCTCGTGTAGAATAGTTCTTAATTCATTGCTCCATCAATCAATCCATCCATCCATCCAACTCGACTGAATATTATAAGAACAGTTGCGTGTCACAATTTGGCAACTCTCCACTTAAATTCGAAATTAGTAGTGTCAAGATAGAATTGCCTTAAACGTGCCGGTCTTGGTTGAGGTGTGCCACTCCACCTGGATTTTCAGGCTCTCGAACGTCTGGAAAAAAAACAGCGCCGTGCTTCGTCAAGAATTCATTAATCGTAATCGTATCCTTGGGTATTTTTGTATGGAAGGAAAGGTCGCGGTCAGCCCAACAGACAGCCACAAGGTGTCGCCAAACACTTTTACAATTCTGCATGAAATCCACAGTTCCAGTTAGACACCTTTAAAAAGGTTCTTTTCTCAACTACGTATTCACCAGGTTCATTCGGTAAATTTAATCTTCGGGTACATTACGAGGTCGACTTTAACGTAAGTGACAACCTCAAGGTGTCGCTAAGCACTAAATAATGCGGCATTAAATAATTAACTTCTATGTTCAGTTGTATTTTATTGTACTGTATATTTTTTTTGGAAGTTCATGATTAGGGAGGGGATAGAGTAATGGTAGCACTCATGGCCAGGAGAGCATATAGATAGCGAATAGATTCCCGTAACCCCCCTCTAGGGCGGCGCCTTGCCTGGCTGCCAAACCGTGTGTTTAGTCAAGATTTGATTTTACTGTCATGGTTGAATGTAATCTTACTGCGTTTGTCAGTTTTAATTAATAAAGGAAAGTATTAAATTTTAAATTATTAGATCCGCGACTGAAGTAAGAGACCCATTCTCAGCTACATATTCACCAATCGCGTTTAATCGTTCTCTGCTGTTAAGTGTAACAGGGCTGGATAGAATAGAGGGTGGGTCAATAGGAGGCCCCAAAAGGACCAAGGTCCCGCTGGACAAGGCCCCTATTTACCGAATTGAGTGTGCACCTATGGCCATAATGAGCCAGAAGTGAACCAGAGGATCAATTGTTTCCCACTTAGCATTTGAAGCCTTCATCGGAAGAACCACTAGAGTCCATTTTTGACATTTTTGAGTTAACTGTGTCCTGTGATACTTAATGCTATAGAGCATGGATTTACAAGTGTGTTTTTCAGAAAATTCACGTCATTCCAGAGTTACAGTGGGAAGAAAATATAATGTTCATGCAAAAACCACTAGAGTCCCTGGACTTAATATTACTATTATTATTATTATTATTATTATTCTGACACTTCTTTACAGTGCTTTCTTCAAAATAGAATGCGAAAGAAAGCAATTGAAGATAACGCAACTCAAACGAAGCCTTACTTTTTGTTTAACAACATCTTCTCGATATCCATTCACTTGACGGCAACATTACTTTCGGCAAAAGCTGAGACATGGCTGATCTGATCTAACGATTGAATGCGATTAACGAATATCTATAGCCAAGACTGGAGGCGTTAAAAAGGTGTCTACACTAGGGAAGTGGATTTCATGTATTAATGACCGTTGCACTAACGACATCTTGTGACTGCAAGTTTTAGGTGCAATTGCGCCAGAGTATATATATATATATATATATATATATATATATATTGAGAGAGACAGATAGAGAGAGACAGAGAGAGACAGAGAGAGAGAGAGAGAGAGAGAGAGAGAGAGAGAGAGAGAGAGAGAGAGAGAGAGAGAGAGAGAGAGAGAGAGAGAGAGAGAGAGAGAGAGAGAGAGAGAGAGAGAGAGAGAGAGAGAGAGGGTTTGACATTCTGTGTGTTCTTGGTTGTTAGTTTGGTCTGACCCTGGTCGAACTGGATAGTGGTCAGGTTACTCTTTAGACCCTTTTTGACATTAGCTCTGCATTTGACTCAGTTGACCACATGTGCACCATCCTTCTCCAGCGCCTTTCAGTCTATTTGGAGTGGTTGGCAAACCATTAGACTGGCTCTGCTCTTTTCTTACTGGTCGCTCTAACTGTGTCGTGATTTGCTCTTCTAGGTCCTCCTGGGTTCCTGCTTTGTTTAGTGTTCCTCAGAGGCAGTGGCGGCGCCACGATTTGAGAAGTGGTAGGGCAAATAAGAGGGTCTGGGTAAAAATGTACGGTAGAATTATGTTTTTCCGTGAAACCTTAAAAAGTGGTACGGCAAAAGCCGTAAAACAAACATAGGCGATATCAGTTCCTTGCTGCAGTCTTGTGGGCCACTGCATCACGCCTATGCTGATGACATACAAGCATACGTGCTTTGCCGTCCTACAGAGGCAGCTGCTTCTGTTGGTCTGATGTGCCATGCTGACACCTTATCTGGATGGATGGCTTCTAATTGGTTACTGTTGAACTCATCTAAAATTCAGTTTATTTGGCTTGGTGGTCGCAGACATTCGGCAAAGGTTGACCTGCACTTGTTACACTATTGAAACCCCCAGCGCCTTCTAAGCGTTTGTCCAAAGCGCTGTGCTCGCTGACCAATGCGACGCAATCGCTCACGAAGAACAATAACTTCACTTGTAAGCATCGCCAAACAGAGTTACTCAGAAAATTGAATAAATCACAAAAATCAGACCGCGAGAAGTTTTCTTACTTTCCATTCTCGTCTGGTCTTTCATAATAAATCAAGGTACCTGGACCCGAACCAACGGAGTTCTTCTGAGCAAAGTTGCAGACTGGGATTCGAACTGTGGACGCTGAGTTGAAAGGCAGTGAAGATGGGACACGGTAGCTGATTGGTTACGACGAAGGCATTGTAACGAGGGCATTGTAACGAGGAGAGTACGGGTTCGATCCTCCAACTCTGATACGGTTACTGTATAGGGACATTGAGCAAATCCTTCACTCACAGTTGCTCAGCGCCATCGATTGATGCTTGGTAATTAGATAGTGGCGCTTAATAAATGCATAAAAGTAATAATGCCTTACTTTGTGTCTAACAACATCTTCTCGATGTCCGTTCAGTTAACGACGACCTTACCTTTCACCAATGCTGAGCAAAGTGATTTAAATGCAATTCACGTATATCTATAGCAAGGAGTCGAAACGTTTTAGACTTTTAATACATGGCGAATCAGCCAGATCTTAAATTGCAGTCTATGCTTAGTGATTTAGAAATTAGATATAGTCTTCTTCAGCATTTCCCTGAATTGGCTAATTATAGCATGTTTCAAGATCTGGATATAGTTGAGGAAGTAGAAGAAGAAGAAGAGGTTGGGGTGGGGGTGGGGGAGGGTCCATAGAGTAGTGGTAACATCACTGGCGGCATGAAGAGCAAGAGGTAGCGGGATCGTGATGTAGGACGCTAATATTTTCACGATATATTATAACTCGTTACTCAGTTTCATGGCATGTGAGCTGTTCTGTGGTTGACTCTAGGGGGGGCGGGGGTGGGGGGTCAACGCCCCGTATTTCCTGTCTCTATATTATTTTTGATTTTTTATGTAGCTCTCGCCATTGGTTACGAGCGAATGAGCAGACACTTCCAGGTAAGCTAAAAATGAAAAATGTCGAAGACGTTATTATTATTCCAAAAGTGTAACGACATCTTATGGCTACATAGGCCGTTGACGTCTTTACAGTTTTTTATATATTTCAGTTCATGTTCGTATAGCTATCATTCATCAGTTTCTTTCTTTCTGTTTTCTTTCTTTCTTTCTTTTTCTTTCTTTCTTTTGATTGTCTCATCGTTTGTTTCCTTGTTTGGCAGGTTATTGAGATGCCGTTGATTGACAGCTGGTAGCAGTCCATCTTTTTTAATATATAGATTAATATTTTAATTTACATGTTTATATATACACACGTATGTACATATGCATCATTATTCATTTAGCCATTTGGTATATATTCATTTTCTATTTGGCCCAAAGGCTCTTTTTCGACCATATCGATTCTTTTCTTTTTTCATTTTCTTTTTATATTTTTTTAACCATAAAGGCTCTTTTGATGGCCATACAAGGCTCTTTTTTTTAAAAGAATTTCATATTTATTTACATTATCATAAGAACCATTCATAACATATTTACAAACAATTTTCAATATAAACATTAATAGTTAATATTTATACAGATTGCTTCAATATTCAATATTAACTTGACATGGAAAGTACTTAGTTCTTATTTAGAGGCTTCAATAATAATATCAATATTATTCAATGTCATTTCTATTTCAAAATCAGTTGAAATGTCTGATCCCATACATTGATTTACATGTACACACACGCACGCACACCAATTTAGCAGTATTGTCCAAGGACCAATAATATGATAAATATCATTAGTCATCGATTATATCCAATTTAAAAAAATAAATAAATAAATAAATAATATAAATAAAAAAAATAAAAAATATTAGGTTATGAATTCCATACATTTTAAAACATTACAAATCACCAATTTATATGTAACAAGCAATTATCAGTGTCCAGAAAAAAAAATGTTATATGGTTAGATAACACAACGAAGAAAATAGTTTCTTGAATTATTTCAAATTAGTGAATTACCTAGAAATTAACAGATGATTAGTGATAGGCACATAAGAATCGAAGACGTTGGCTACGACGCTCATTTATGAATGGAAACGAACGTCGCTAAAATGGGTGTCTAAAAAGCTAGCGTCTTTCACATGGCGAGAAAAAGGACTTTTTCAAACGGTTGTATCTTGGCCGTTTGTATTCCTTTTAATGGGATGTTTTTTTCCGCCAAGGAACGACCTCTGGACCAAGGTATTATTGTGACTCCGTCAGGCCTTTAGCCGTCAGATCTGGAGAGGCCGTTGGACTCTTCGATGGCCTGTATTTTGGCTGTAGTGAAAGCCCGCCAGATCACGGCATAGATCATGCCATGTCGCTGTTGCCTTCCCGCTCCTTTGACACCAGAGAATCGGTGATGACCATTGCGTTCTACTATGGCACCACATTTACATATGTGTTTTCACACAACGCAGTCCCCAGCCGGCTGCCGGCTGCGATTCTTAGTACTTCCTCTGGCATCCGTAATCCTTCTGTTGTTATGGGAAGTGCATGAAGCCAGTCTCCTGAGTGTGGTGATTGCACACCCAGCAGTCTGGCTTTAACAGCTGCAGAGTCACTAGTTTTTCTGATAGGCCTTGAAGTGCACGTCTTCCTGTGCGATTTGCCGTTCGGACAAAATACCTCCTTACAAATGTAGAAACCGAAAATTAAATCTCTTCTACAACCACAGCAGTGACGAGAGCCCAAACCAAAAGATGGCACGAGAGCTGGATCTGGCGATTATTTTTATTAATCCAAACATTTAACGTCGTCTTATGGCATCAAAGGCCGTTGACGACAATTCATAAATGCAATTTACAGAAAACAAGATACTTATAGCGTCCGAAAGACACCATTTAAAAGTGTCAACCAGAGCCGTACAATGTCATAGAATGTCACATCATTTCAAGCATTATATCTAATATTGTTTGAGATTATAATACACATATTAGTAAAATGCTTGATGCAATTTAAACAGTATTTTACAACAACTACCACACATAAGATATATTTAAACAATTTCAAATATAAATGCACAGTACATATAATTATAATTATGACATTATATTCTTTTTCTACATTTGAAATTTCTAAGCAATTATTTCTTATTCTTCAGCTTAACGACATTCCATGGTAATATCAACTGCTACAATTACACCATGCACGAAATAATAACAAATTCACAAACCGCATACACATTAAATGAAACATATGGTATACCAATTTGCTTTTTTTTACACTGTTCAGATATTTAACACACTCCACCATAAATGTATTTTATTAACAAAGCATATATAAACATATAATTACAATTGTTTAAAGTTGTGTTTCAGTGTATTGTATTCACAATTACCTTATATTTCCTGCATTGCAACACAATATTGTAACACTATACAATATAGTATTTTTCCAATACATAAACCAAATCATACCATATCTAAACAACAAAATGTTAGAGGGTAGTAACATAAATACTCAATAATCAATATTTTATATATTTAATTTACTAACATCAAATTTTTATTACATATATAATATAATATAACAACTGATAAGAAAATGGTCATACAGGGTCTCCAATAACCAATATGCAAAAAATACAACTAAAGAATGTTGCATAAGGGTATTATTATAAAAAGTGTATTATAATAATGTAATGCCTAATACAATAAAATAAAATGCACAAAGAAAACAAATACAAAAAAAAAAAAACTAAATAAAAAAAAAAAAAACTAGTGTAAACAAAAACGAGACTGGTGTATATGTAGCTGAGAATCTTAGTGTTTTAAAGGTGTCTAACTTCAGTCGTGGATTTAATCATGAACTTCTACACTGTGAACGGAAAAAAACCAGACCTCTACAATAAATAGGGAAATAAACACCAAATATTGAAAATGTTATTGAGCCTAAAGCTATTTTATTCCAAACTATAATCTCAGATAATAATGCGCTAAAGCAGTTAAAAATTGACGTGACCGTGACGTTTCAACAGGATGGTGCTCCAGCACACCGAGCTCGCGATACTGTTGAAGTTCTTACAAACGAAACTCCAGATTTCATACCCCATACACTTTGGCCTCCAAATAGCCCGGACCTTAATCCCGTGGACTACAAAATCTGGGGTTTGATGCAAGAAAAAGTTTACAAGACAAAGGTGCGCGATGTCGGAGAACTGCGTGAACGTATTTATACTCAGGCATGGGATGAATTTGATGAAGCTGTAATCGATTCAGCAATTTGTCAGTGGCGAGCGCGTCTTTGTGCTTGTGTTGAGGCCAAAGGAGGACATTTTGAACACACATTATAAGTAAAAAATAATAGTTATATGATTCATATCCTTTAAACTAAAGTTCCACCACGTTTTATTAAAATATGCAAATTATTACATAAATTATCGTAGTAATAAGAGAGGTCTGGGTTTTTTCCGTTCACAGTGTATATGCAATACAATACAGCACAATACATTAAAACTGTGCATAGAAGTTCCATATTTAGTGCAGCATTATTTAGTGTTAAGCGACTTTTTTGGATGTCAGTTACTTTGAGGTAGATTCTACCCTTCATAGGCACGGTCCTTAAAAATCCAGCGAATGAGAGCGACTCGTGAATATGTAACTGAGAATGGCAGCAGTTTAAAAAGGGTGTTTTGTGGTGTTCGCCCGCCCGGACGCCAGCCCTATTGCGCTGGGTGGGCTTGACTCCAGCCCACTTCCCAATGTCCGTTCAGTTGACACTGACTTTACCTATAAACACGAGGGGTAAACAATCTCTGTCCATTAAACCGATTGACGTGTATCTATAGCTGAGAGTGAAAGCGTTAAAAAGGTGTCTAATTGGTTTTGAGTACACGTGTGATTAAAGTAGTAGTTGCAAGTTTAACGACGCTGTGTCATAACAAAGATGATTAACGTCGCCCTCCTCCTTTATACAGGCTTGGGACTGGCATTGCAAGAGCACGAGCAGTGACGGAACGCCATTGGTAGATTATGATCTTTGTTATCACAAATTGTCGTTAAACTGAAACTACTGCTACTACTCAATCGCCAGATTTCTAGAAATTCAGCGCTCGTGAATAAACTGGTGCCCTGCGGTTAGCTTTTGAGTGGCTCTTTAGAAATTTGGAGTTTACGATTACCATTATGAACTGTCTGAGAAAATTAAACTAATAATAAACTAATAATAATAAATACGATAGCAACAGCGCCAATTTCTATGGCGCCATAGCATAGCCTTGCCGTTACAGGGGCGCCTATACACACAAAACTGCATCAACGAGAGTATGTCTGATGATTGTATTCTATTCTATTTACAGATACTGCAGCAGAACCTAATCAGAAACGCTGATTAGGTTGTTTATGATGAGAGGATGATGAGTGATATAAACGTTAAACTTTGTATTAAAACAATCGCTAATCTGCAGTTTAAGGTAAGGTCGACGTCAAAGGCCCTGGCAGCCATGAGATGTCGATAAACACTGGAAACTAGTACTACAATCGCTAGACTACGAAACAATAAATGGCTCCAGTTAGACACCTTTTAAAAACCTTTAATATCAGCTACATAAATCACCGCTCGCGTTCAATCGAAAAAAGTCGAAATACTAATATTTCTTTCGACGTCAACAGCCTTTGTTGCTATAAGATGTCGTTAAATTCAGGATCCATCCATCCAATCGGCAGATATTGTTTGACTGTACGTCCATGAGGCGTAATGTCGACTTCAACGTAACTGATATCCACAAGACATCACTAAACACAAAACAATGTTAAAATAAAATTCACGGCTGCAGTTAGACAACTTTTAAAAGCCCTCATTCTCAGCTACATATTTACCAATCGCGTTTAATCTGCCAAAATTATTTCTGTCGACGTCAACGGCCTTTGTTGCCATAAGATGTCTTTAACCCCGGGATCCATCCAATCGCAAAGCCTAGATCCGCTTCCTTTTTTTAGTATGTAGTGTTTGGTCCACGTTAACCCACAAGGTATCGCTAAAACTCTAAATACTGCTGCATTAATTCGACGACTCCAGTTAAACACCTTTAAAACGTGTAATTATCAGCTACATGTTCAATCCTGAAAAGTCTGTAGTTGTTTGAAATGCTAATTATTTGATCGACGTATCGACTGGACGACACGCTTGAACTACATTGTGGATCGATGCAAGCCCCGCCTCAATCTCATGCGAGCCATGGCTAGCGAGAGCTGGTGTGCCTCAAAAGAGACTCTACTCAGTCTACTGAGGGTGTACCGGGCAATTATTCGATCCAGTATCGATAATGATGGAACCATCGCCTACGATGACCGGCACCAGTGCCGGCCTTAGGGCGTGCGAACCGTGCGGTCGCACGGGGCCCGCAACTTAGAGGAGCCCGAAAATGTCACAGAAAATTAGCATGAACAAGGCACCCTAATAATAACATTATGGTTTCGATTAAATCTTCTCTTTTGTCAATCAAATCAAAGTCAACTTCCTCTATATCCCAGAATTCCCGTGTATAGTTAAATTTGACGTGTTGTACTTGTTAACAATCTACTAAAATGAACAATTTGGCTTGTGTCACGGGGACCCATACAGTGTACTCTGCACGGGGCCCGAAATATCCTAAGGCCGGCACTGCCGGCACTACTCTACCACTATTTACGAATCGTTTAATCGCTTGTATAGGAATTCTTTCAAATATGGGTAGGGTCCCGTCAACGACCCTGGCAGTCATTCATTCATTCGTTCATTCTAAAAATGTATATAGCGCTTCTTCAAGATACCTACTCAGTCGCAAGATGTCGTTAGTGCAATGGACATTAACACATGAAATCCACTGCACCAGTTTAGACACCTTTAAAACGGTTTCAAAGCAAGGTATAGATATATGACAATCGCGTTTAATTGCAGATCTTGTAGGTTTTTCTGCATTATGTGAATGAAGGTTAAGGTCGTCGTCAACTGGACGGACACCGGGACGATGTTGTTAAACACAAAGTAATTGGCTTCGTTTGAACTGCGGAATCTTCAAATGATTTCTTTCGGATTCTATTTTAAAGAAAGAACTTTAAAGAAGTGTCAGTGCATAATAATAATAATAATAATAATAATAATAATAATAATAATAATAATAATAATAATAATAATAATAATAATAATAATAATAATATTATTATTATTATTATTATTATTATTATTATTATTATTATTATTATTATTGATTGGATAGTATGAACATCTTCCCAAAGGAGCGATAGGGACCTGCTTCTGGCGGCGGTCGGAGCCAAGCTGGAGGAGGGTAACTTAAGGGCGGCTACCCGCATTTTATGTAGCAGAGACCATCCGGTCAGGGCTACTGTGTAACAGCGGAAACCTGGGCAGCCATGCAGGAAAAACACCCGTCAGATGATTGGGTGACCTCACCGGAAAGCCTCCCGAACCCGACGCAGACCTTTACATACCAAGTCACGGAGAGGGAGGTGCAGAATGCGGTGCGATCATTTCCCGCAGGGTCAGCCGGTGGTCCGGATGGTTTTCGCCCTCAGCATCTTCTAGACCTTCAGAACAATCGGGAGTCATCGGAGCAGCTCGTCCAGGCACTGACGGGATTCATCAACGTCATGTTGAGAGGGGAGTGCCCAGTTGAAATGCGCAGGCTGATGTTCGGAGGCGCCCTGATCGCCCTCTCCAAAAACACCGGAGGCCTCAGACCGATCGTAGTGGGTTACATCTGGAGAAGACTCGCAGCGAAATGTGCTAACCAATATGCGATTACCAGACTGAAGTCCTTCTTCGCCCCGCTTCAGATGGGCATAGCTACCCCGAGTGGGGGTGAGGCAGCGGTCCACGCAGCCAGAGCGTTTATCACGAACATGCCACAGGACCACATATTCATCAAACTAGATTTCGCCAACGCCTTCAACACCTTAAGAAGAGATGTTATGCTGCAAGCATTTCATGAAACAAAACCCGAACTGTACACATTTATCCACCAGGCGTACGCAGCAGAGTCTCTTCTCCAATTCGGGTCGTTCGAGGTCCGGTCACAAATGGGGACGCAGCAGGGGGACCCTCTGGGATCTCTGCTCTTCTGTTTGCCGCTCCAGCCGGCGCTGCGCTCGTTGATTTCCGGATTCCGCGTGGGGTACCTGGACGACCTCTCGCTGGGAGGCAGACCGGAGGATGTCCGACATGACTTAGAAATTATAGCCGACCTGGAACAAAGCTTGGGCATTCGACTGAAATGCAATTGACAGCTTTTATACTGCAATGAAAAATATAAATAAAAGTGTTTCAAAATTCGATCAGTCTTTCCCAATCATGGTGCCGCGAACTGCTCAAGAGATTCCGCAAATAGATGGCAGAATGGTACAACCATGATATTTGTGCACTTTTCTGTGGAATTATATAAAATATTCTGATGTAGACCTGTGACTACTTTTGAACCTTAAAATGTTGTAAAAATTGTGGCAAAATATCGGTTGAATACAAGGATCGTTGAAATGATATTTTGAAGTAAGATGATCTTACACAATCAAGGATTTCGTTCAATTACATAATGTATTTCATTATATATATAATGTATTTCATTATATATATATGTATATATATATATATATATATATATATAATTTGATTCATTATATATATAATTTAATTCATATTATATATATATTTATAATGAATTTATAATATATAATTTATAACCAATTAAAATATATTTATATACATGTATAGTGACGGAGCCCCAATTTCCCGTTAACACCAATATTATCACATGAAATATGAAATATAACGCTTAAACACATGATAGTTTCATAATGCAACTCCGATTTCTCATAATAAAAACATTTTCACAACTATAAGCAGAAATTAGATGAAGAGCTTGACATTTGAGCGTCAGTTTTTTTAAATATAAATTATGTCTAATATCTTTCCATAGCGAATATCCAATATCTGAATGTGAATATCAATTCAACTTGACGGCGTTCTAATAGATTGTATACCAAGCGAGTAAACATAAATTTTTGTGTCATTTTTCATTCTGATGTCAACACCTAATTCTAATTAATTAGTTGAGTGCTAATTCTAATTGATTAGTTCTTCTAAAAATGCTTGCTAATTCTAATTGATTAGTTCTTCTAAAAATGCTAATTCTAATTATCAAATTTGAACTCACTATTTCTCCTTGACCTTCAAACATATAGATACCTAACTGCGCTTCAGCTGGCGGCTGACTAACCGCGCCCCTTTCTGTGTGACTTTGCGCGCGTTAGAATGTTGTCATGATAATGATTGTCAAATTTGAACTAATGCTAATTCTAATTAATTAGACACAAAACCTTAATTATCCATCACTGTTTCCTTGACATCTCCGGAAATAAATTTGTCATTAGAACTCTCCTCCTCGTGGTGGCCTCTGGACATGCAGTTCTACCACGTGGTTGAATGCACGAATAAACTATATCCATTTTCATCGGTCATTTGAGAACTCACATATAAACATAGCATTGCAATTTTGACATGAAAAAGCACCAGCGAATATGGTAAGCGTCTCTGATTTTGGTAAGCCATTTAGAGGCCTATTTTATACTACAGTATGATATTTACAATCGATTCATCATAAAGACATCCTAGACTAACCTGGTCTTTAACTAAGAAATTGAAACAAGAAAGAGCTTAGTAATGAGATGCACGACATGCAAGATTCTAATGCAAAAAACAAAGGCAGACCAAAACTACGCTAGATAGATACCATAAATGATGACATAACATCCCTTGGAGTAAGACTAAAGGGGAATTATACTTGACAAATGACCGATGAAAATGGATATAATTTATTCGTACCTATCGCCGCCAAATGGCTAGCGTCAGGAACTGATGATGATGATGATGACTATGATGATAAAAAAGAATAATGACGTGCGGCTGCCAATCCTTGCCATGCAGTCAACCATGTAGTAGAACTGCATGCCCAGAGACCACCACGAGGAGGTGTTGGCAAAGGTCTCCGTAGTCCGATCATTTCAGCGCTCAGGCAGTCGAATTTCATCGCCAGTTTGGCATTACCCACAGAATGCCCAATTTTATAAATATTCTTAATTTTGAATAATCTACTTTTACTTGGATGGGAACGCAAGACAAACATTCGCGAAAGGACACAAGTGCTAGACATTAGAATAAGTAAAAGAGCTGTAGAGGCCTGGGATGCAGAAGAAAGTGAATGGAAAAAGTCTAGATCTGTGCGTTAGAGTAAAACGGAATGAGAGGAAATAAAGAGAGAGTGTACAAGAGGGCGCTGTTGATAGAGTGAGACAGGGATAGAGAATTGGAAGATTGGGAACGAAGGACATAGACTTGGTAATAGAGTAAGAGCAAGAGAGGTACAGAGACAAAGAAAGACAGGGACACACTCATAGAAGGAAAGTCAGAGCAACAAAGATGCAAAAATAAAAAAAAGATACAGACAGACAGACAGACAGAAATACGACAGACAGACAGACAGACAGACATACAGAAAGACAGATAGTGCGAAAATGACGAAAAACGCAGTTAAATTGAGAAAAAGTCAATTCTTCGTAAGAGTGACAGAAGAGCGTCTGAAAATGAAAGTATATGAGAGAGAGAGAGAGAGAGAGAGAGAGAGAGAGAGAGAGAGAGAGAGAGAGAGAGACAGACAGACAGACAGACAGACAGACAGACAGACAGACAGACAGACAGACAGACAGACAGACAGACAGACAGAGACAGAGATAGAGACAGAGACAGAGACAGAGAGACAGACACACACAGATAGACAGACAGACAGACAGGCAGGAATACAGACAGACAGACAGAGAAAGAGTGAGAGAAAGAGAAAGAGAGACAGAAAACAGACAGATAGATTGAGAGAGAGAAGGAGAGAGAGAGACGGACACGGAGACACGGACACGGAGCCGGAAAGACGGAGACACGGATACCCAAACACGGATACAGAGGCACGGATAGAAAAACACATAAACGGAGATAGAGACAGACATAAAAAGACAGAGACAGATACAGATATACAGATAGAGTGACATAGATTTATTGCCTGCTATTTCGTATGATAATTTTAAGCAAAGACAATTAATCAAATCTTACAGAATCCCACATAAAAATGGAAAGTGAAACTGCCAGAGACACTTGCGATGATCGGAATACCCAAATGCCTAACACCTACATAGAAAATGTGATGCATTTGGTCATCGCATTTCTCACAAAAGACATTAATGAGCAACATTTACACCACGATAACATTAAGCGCTTATTATAAGTAAACGAAAAAGTTTAGATAAAGTTTCATTACTCGTAAGTAAATGACTCCATGCTTGGGTTCAAATCCATCTATATTCCAACTCCTTAATCTCCTCATTCTAATAAATATACGATGTGCCAATGCTAGTAAAAAAAAGGCGAGAACAGACACAGAGTAAAGAAAGTAATGCAGAAAAAGAGAACGAAAGAAACAGATGAGCAGACAGACTTAAAGCCAGACACAGACAGTGACAGAAACAGACAAGAGAAGAGATCTAAAGACAGAAATATAGAGTGATAGAAACAGATACGAGAGAACAGGCCCAGAGACAGACATAGACAAGCACAGAATCAGGCAAGCAGGCAGACCTAAAGACACACAAGGACAGTGACAGAAACAGATAGAAGAAGAGACCTAAAGACACACAAGGACAGTGACAGGAACAGATAGAAGAAGAGACCTAAAGTCAGACATGGACGGTGATAGAAGCAGATACGGAAACAGACATAAAGCCAGACTGAGAGATTGATAGAAACAGACAAGAGAACAGATCTAAAGCCAGACAAGGACAGTGACAGAAATAGATAACAGAAGAGATCTCAAGACAGACAAAGGCAGAAACAGAAACAGACAAGTAACAGAAAACAGATAAGAAAAAAGACATATATTCAGGCGGAGATAGATAGAGAAAGCGACAAGAGGACAGACAAAAAAAACATACATAGACGATGACAGAAAAAGGTAAGAGAACAGACCTATAGTCGGCGACAGTGATAGAAACAAATAAGAGAACAGATCTAAAGCCAGACAGAATCAATAATAGAAACAGTAAAAAAGACGTTTAGCCAGAATTAGACATTGATACAAGCATATACAGAGAACAGACCTAAAGCCAGACACAGACAGAAACAAAAAGAGACGAAATGAGCGACCTGTTAGTACAGACAAAAACAGACAAGGGAAGAGACCTAGAGACAGACAAAGACAGAAACAGAAACGGACAAGCAGACAGACCTAAAGACACACAGCGACAGTGATAGAAACAGATAACAGAACAGACCTAAAGCCAGACATCGAGAGGGATAGAAGATAGTCACTGATACAAGCATATAAGAGAACAGTACTAAAGA
>OY744614.1:7409659-7447159 GCA_963556255.1 Allolobophora icterica
AAAGTACTGTTTCTAAACTAAATTTACATACAGAAAGAAGAAAGAGTATGCTACAGCAAAAAAAGCATTAGTCTAGATTAGTCTACGAAAGTTAGAATACCATTTAGTTCCTGGAAGATGTCGGAACAAAACTCTAAGTATTAAGTAGTGATTGTCCTTGCTTGGGAGTAAGACACCTTTAAAACGTACCCAGTCTCAGCCACATATACACCAATCGCGTTCAACCGCTACATAAACCTTGACCACTTTTAGTTTTTTACATGATCCTTAACTAAAAAAAAACTGTAGTTAAACTAAAAGTTAGCAATTTTTTAGTTAACTATTGCCCAATAGTGGTTAAAATCTAGATTATATTTGCGCATATGAAAGTCAAGGCATGCTGACGTCAACGGTCCGGATAGACGCTAGATGTCGTTGAATATATATTGGATACGGCAAAACGCCTTAGAACACCTTTGAAACCGATTCAATCAATGTTATATTAATAACAGCGTACACCAAACCGGCGTTCATTTCGTAAAGATAATAATAAATTAGAGCTGTAATTTGCCAAAGTAACTTAAGTCGACGTCAACGGCCTTTCTTGCTATAAGATGTCGAAAAGTTCAGCATCCTCCTCGATCTTGGTAATAAATTACAGGTAAGATAAGGTCTAAGTCAACGGTCCAGGTAGGAATAAGATGACGTTGAACGTTGAAAATTACAACCAGTTGGTAATTGTCTTTGTAACTATAGTGTCAATTTTAAACGTTGTTGGCGTTTTGTTGGTTATTAACTCCGCCACTGCCACTGCTTGGTTCTTAATTCTTCCTCGCAGGTCATCTGCACAGGGAGCTTCTCCATTCATATTTGTCCATCGCCAGCTATTCTCTTCTGACAGGCGAGGCGCCATAGTTGGCGATTGCAACCTAGATTGTCAATAAAAATTTACAAAACTGAAATGAGCGATCTTTATTGATTAAAGATTTATAACGGATTAAATTAGATTTTATAAGATTGGGGAGGTGCTCTAAAGTGTAGTGGTTAGCGTGCTGGACTGTCATCCGAGAGGTAGGGGATTCAAATCTCCGCCAAGGCAAGAAATGTGGTTGGAGATTTCTGCTTCCTCTGCTTCACCTGCGACCCCTAGTCAACTCAGCTACAACGAGTGATTATCGATGGCGGATAGGAGAAGAGTAAGGCAAAGAGGACTGTACACTGTCGGCGAGGAGGTGAGACGGCGAGGGAGAGGACTTGCCACTCGCTCTCTTATGCCAGCACTTCATACCCATGGTTGCCTCAGGGCTAGTATAAGAGCTGTACTATGACAAACTAATTTCTGTCGAAGTCAACAACCCTGGTTGCTCTAAGATGTCGTTAAACTTTGGATCCATCCAATCGCTAGGTTGTCTCCATCCAGTATGTAGGGTAAGGTCGACGCTAAACCAAAAGATATCGGTGAACAATAAATAATGCTGCCTTAAATCACGAACTCCTACATACAATTGTGTTGTACTGTATTAAATTATATTGTATATGGAAGTTCATGATTAAATCCACGATTGAAGTTAGACACCTTTAAACCGGAGCCATTCGAGCTACATATATGCCAATTGAGTTCAATCGGTACGTGTATATCGAGACTGGTCCCATATTACTAGGTTTGCTGGTAAATTATCTTTACTAAGGATAATAAATGCTAGTTTAGTTCAAGGATCAGGATTTGGACCTATTGCTTTTATAGTTAATGCCTCTGATCTTCACACTATTTATGCTCAGAACTTGATGAGTAAATATGCTGATGATACGTACCTCATTATTGGTGTCTCGATGAGGCATAATTTACTTCAAGAACTAGATTCTGTTGTTTTGTGGGCATCACAACATAATCTTAAGCTTAATACTAAAAAAAACCTTGTGAAATGATTTTTACTCGTCGCACTTCGGGTTTTATTCTCCCACCTCTTCTACCAGATATCACTCGAGTTACTTCTATGATTATCCTTGGTGTTAATATTACTAATGATTTAAAGTCAATTTCTCATATTAATAATATCATTAGTACATGCCATGGTTCTTTACAAGCACTTAGAGTACTTAGACTTCATGGCTTATCTAATGCTTCCTTACATGAAGTTGGTAGAGCTACTACTGTTGCTGAACTTTTGTATGCCGCCCCGGCTTGGCGGAGATTCGCCTCGTCTGCTGATCGAGCTAAGATTGATCGCCTAATTCGTAAAATGAAGCGCTTGGGTTTCCTAGACCAAGATTTTCCATCGATTGACATTCTTGTTAAGAGAGCTGATCAAAGACTATTTCGCTGCATTAAACTCAACCCTTTTCATGTTCTATTTTCACTATTCCCTCCCAGAACTGCAATACCATATGATCTTAGGCCTAGACCACACAACTTTTCACTTCCTACTAAAGATAATAGAAATTTTATTACTCGTATCTTGTTTGATTGTTAACTTTATTATTCTTTGACATTGTTGTTACTTGACTTTTATATGTACCCTAATGCGGTCTGTCATTTGGCTTTTCAATAAACGAATATATATATTATCGACCCTGATGCACAAAAGAAGTCGTTAAATATTGGATACTGTAACGACCGCCTTAAAAGAGCTTTTAAATGATTTTAATAGACCTCATACATTGAGAAAAAGCGTTCAGTTTATAGTAGTTGGTAATCAGTTTCTGTTCAAACAGTAGTCCATTAGTAGCTCCGCCACTGGCGGTACTTTGAAGGTGCCAGACCCAAGCTTGGAGAATGGTGCGGGGAGACGCTAATCATCTTTGTTTTGACACAGTGTCGTACAACAGTAATTAACCAACTAATGCATTTGTTTTCCTTTCTTACGAAATTACAGCGTCGTCCCACGATATCCCCACAAACACGTAAATCGTCGCTCACAGGTTACGACAAATTCTTCTCTGGTCCTCAACTTCTCATTTTCCTTTTAGGAAAGCAGCGAAAGAGTCGAAAAGAATGCAGTATTAAATCCACAACTTCAGTTAGACACCTTTATAACGGAGCCACTCTAAGCTACATATTCACCAATCGTATTCAATCGCTAATTTTGAGCTGCATTATGCCAAACTAATTTCTGTCGACGTCAACAGCCTTTGTTGCTATAAGATGTCGTTAAACTCTGGATCCAATCGCTAATTTTGCTTGCAGTCACATGTGAATGTTAAGGTTGACATTAACCCAAAAGATGTCGTAAACAATTATAAATAATGCTAGATCGAATACACGGCTGCAGTTAAGCTGCAGTTAAACACCGTTTCTAATATTTTCTTTGAAACAGTCAATGTCAGCTACATATTCACCAGCCGAGGTCAACCTGGAGGACGGCGACGCCAATGATCTTTGTTACCATACAGTGTCGTTACACTGAGACTACTTCAACAGGTAGATGGGACCGAAGAATTCGATATGTAGGGTAAAGTCGACGTTAACGGGTATGGTATGAATCAGTATGACCATTGCCTTCAAGATACTGCATCTAGTAGGCAAGGGTCTAACACCCACGAGATGTCGCTAAAAACTGACCAATGCTGCATTAAATCATGAACTTCCATATACAGTGACACTGTGTTGTACTGTTTATACAAGTTCATGATTAAATCAAATACTGAATTTAGACACCTTTAAAACGCTGCCAAATTCAGCTACATATTCACCAATCGCGTTTCATCGATAGGCACGCTTAGATTCGCTAAGGTACGTGAGGTCAACGCTAACGGGGCTGACACCCACAAGATGTCGCTAAACAATCAATACTAAAACACAAATCAATGCGGATGTCAGGTGGTGCCAGTCCGAATCCTGGGATAAGGAGAAGGGCGACGCTAATCATCTTCATGACACAGCATCGTTAAACAGAAACCAACATCAACCATCTCCAATATACCTCAATTTAGAAGATTTTCGTTGAGAAGGCCAAATCGCTGTTAGAGGACCTCTCTAAGACATTGAAAGCACACATCCGCTATGTTGTGCTTAATTAATTAATAATGTTTAATTGAAGAGCCTCACAAAGCGCTGCAATTGTATTATATTGTTACGGAGTGTGTCTTATTGCTCTCTCATAGTTGTATTCACTTGCATTTTGTATTGTATTAAATCTTCTTGTATTTGTATATCGCCTTGTGTGTGGCTCTGGAAAACTTTGCAGTTGTATTGTATTGCATCGCATCGTATTGCATTGTATTGTATTGTATTCATTGTCTTGCATTGGATTGCCGTGTATTGCAACGTATTATATTGCAGTGCATGGTACTACAGTGTATTGCTTTGGTTTTCTATAGCATTGTATTGCATTAGGCCTATATAGTATTGTATTATATTGTACTGCATATTTCGTGTTGTATTGTATTGTGCCATATCGTGTGTTACATGTCGTATTGTTTGTGTTTCGTTATTTGGTTCTGGACCAGTATATATTATTTCATTATTTATCATTTGTTTGTTCATATTTAGACTTCACTTTAAATAACTGTTGTTCAGTTGTTAACTAATATTTTTTTCAATCTCCCCGGCATCTACTCGCTCGCTCAAGACGTTTCTGTTTCCACGGGGCTCATGCACTGAATAGTTTATACTGCGAGAGGTCTCTTGTAAATTACTAGATACGATACTAAAGTTAATAAATGAAACAAGTTAAATCCCTCGTATACACATACGGTCGACAGTTTTTTCAACGCCACGACTTTCACTGTGCCCGCCTCTATAGATGTACCAGAGTACGACAGAAGATGAACGCCATTATTGATTATATTTAGTTGTGAATTAATTGTTGTAGAGGTGCTTAATTGGAGATAATTATATTCAGTTGATTTCTCGTTTCAAATATCTGTTGAACTCGCGCATCTCCGAATGCCATCCGTCTCCAGTCGGGTGTTCCGGTCATCTACTTCCGCCTGAACAGGACGGTGTTTCTCTCGTCCACTCGCCTGTCCAGAACCCATTTTGGGGTCTTCATCCGCCGAATAGGTCCACTGGCTCCACCTCAATGGGCGGCTTGAATTCTTTTATATAGCCTAATAGTATTTAGTGTTTAGTGACATCTTGTGAATATAAGTTATGTTGAAGTCAGCTATGCGCTTCGATGGGATACAACAGGGAGATCCAAAATGGATGGTATCCCGCTAGGTAGGATCCCCGGTGGCAATCATTATAGTTTGAACAAGACGAACATGACATAATTATAATCAATCATTACGCTAACTATCATAAACTGGTTATTCTTAACTAGAGAAAATAGCATAATCAGCACGAAACGAAATAGGAAAGGAAATAAGAAGAAAGAAAAAAAGTGAATAGAGGGGGTGACCTGGGAGTTCCCAATATTTGTATTGATTAAATCATCAGATGTGTTCGTAGTGACCTTTTAAAAGATGTTAGAGATGGAAGACTGCGCAGATTGTAGGGTAATTTATTCCAGATACAGGGCCCATGTACTTGATTGAGTGCCTCCTGTAGTTAGTGCGGATGCTTATTGATCGAAGAGTGTCCTGGATCCTGGTATTATGACTATGCACATCCTAGACTTTGGACTGGCACAACCCGAATATGCGGCTTGAACTTTAGGTACTAGTATTTAGTTTTTACTGACATCTTAGGAATGTCAGTTACGTTGAAGTCAACCTTACGCTTCATGCCACGCGGAAGTGGACGATCGATCGATTGAACGCGGCTGGTGAATATGTGATTAAGAACGATTGACTTTTTAAGGTGTCTAATGTTTTGTTTTTAGCGAAATCAGGAACTGTTGCGCTGAAGTCAACCTTACACTTTCTAATTTAACCATAACAATTCTCCAACCCGGCGATTGGACAAGATTGCTAAATATATAGCGGAGGAGGAAAGCGTTTTAAAGGTGTGTAATTGGAACCGCTGGTTTTATGTAGTAATGTTTTGTGTTTAGCAACATCTTGTGGAAGTCAGTTGCGTTGACGTCGATCTTAACCTACGTATATAATTGTAATTATAATTGCTATAATTTATATTATATATTGCATTATCGGTAGCAACCACTTATAGGAAGCTTTACACGGTCCACTGTTAGCGCAAATGATGAGTTTGGACTGGTAATGCAAGAGTGCGACTAGTAGACGAACGCCATGGTTGAATATAAATAATTGGGAATTTGTTGCTGTAAAGGTGCTTAATTGGTTAACTCATTTATTCCTTTGATGTTTCTGTTGAACGCAACCCCGAATGCCATCCGTTACCAGTCTGGTGTTCCGGTCATCTACTTCCATCTGAACGGAACGGTGTTTCACCCTTCCACTCGCCTGTCTAGAGCCCATCTCAGGGTCTTCATCCGCCGAACAGGTCCAGGAGCCGAGCATGCACCGCTAGGGGTCGATCGTATATGGTTCTGGACCAGTACTTACCTATTTGTTTGTTCACTTTAAAAATTGTACTTTTTTCGATTCCTATCAGAATAATTTCTTAACACAAACAGCTTTTGATGCCATAAGATGTCGCTAAACTCTGGATCAAATCCAATCCTTATCAGGATAAAACACCGATTGGTTAAGGTAAGATAAGCTCGACGTCAACGGTCTTGTCGGAAAATAAGATGCCGATAAACAGTGTAGCCTAGACTCTGTCTGGAAGTGCCAGTCCCAAGACTGGACAACGGAGGAAGGCGACGTTGATCGTCTATGTTTTAAAAGAACAGCCCTTTGGTCATTTTTGTCATTAGTCCGTTCGTTCAATACAGTCTACACGATGCTTTATATAATTAATAAAATAAACAAGCTAAATTTTAATTTTAAGTACGGGAATTTACATATACCATTCTCAGTAGCAAGCTACTTCTGGGATGCTTTAGAATGGTAACTGTAGAGTTAATTATGTGATTTACATAATGCCCGCAGGTCCTGGTGATCTGGCGATTAAACGGATTAACGAATATTTTATACCTGGTCTGAAAGTGTTTAAAAGGTGTGTGACTGAAGCAGTTATTATCATGCATTGATGTCCATAGTACTTCTAAGATGATTTGATTTAAATAGGAGTCGCCACTTGTCGCAGTCTGGCCATAAAATGCGAATAAAGTTTATTTATAGCTGAAAAGGATGCGTTTAAGAGATGTCTAACTGCAAACGTGAGTTTTAAGTAGCAATATTTGGTGTTCAGAGACATCTTGTGGAAATCAGTTGCGTTGAGGTACACCTGAACCTACATACAAATCCGCATATATAATTGTGATTATAATTACGACAGTTTATATAGCACTATCAACAGCAGCCACTTCTACGACATTTGCCTTAAACAGTCAACTGTGAGCTCATAGCAAATACAGTTTTAGCTGATTAACCTTGTTGCTTATTAAAATTAACTAGGCCATTTGATTAACTAGCATTATACTTCACGACGGTTCTACACCAGTTTTCAATGTTTAGTAACTTCTAATGGCTGACAGGGCCGTTCACATCACCCTCTTCCTTTCTCTAGGCTTGCGACTGGCACTACCAGAGTACAGGCAATGGCGGAGATAAATCCAGAAGAGCATGTAGCGTTGGTTTTATTTCGGAGCTAGTGGACGATTTGTTGCTGTTTAACGACACTGTTTCATAAAAAAAGATGATTAGCATCACCCTCCTTCTTTCCCCAGGCTTGGCACTGGCACTACCAGAGTGCCACATTTAATCCACGACTTAAATTAGACATCTCTTAAATGCCGTCAATCTCAGCTATATATTCACCAATCGCGTTCAATCGGGAAATAAATTAATATGCAAGTAGGAAAAGTCGACAGTAACGGGTCTGACACATACAACATGTCGTTAAACAAAAAATAATGCTGCATTAAACTCTGAACTTATGCATGAACAGTTGCATTCTATTGTATTCTATCATTTTTTGGAGGGATCATGATTAAATCCACGACTGAAGTTGAACACCTTTAAAAAGATGTAACTCTCAGCTACATATTAAGTAGTCGCGTTCAATCGGTACCTATTATCTTGCAGGCACTGTATGAGGCCAGCCAAGAGAAAGACGAGTTGGTTGGAATGCTAAGGAGTGGCGTAGAAACACAGCAAAGGATGTGGTTCAGACTAGAAGATGAAACAGGCTAATGGAACTGAACTGCTGGAACTGAATTTCGTCAACTGTCAGATCTGAACGGAGCTAACTTCTGTTCTACGTGTGCTTAAGAGTCCGCCAGTGGTGACCTTTCCAATTTATTGATCATTGTTTCTATGCAAAATGAAATTGTTGTTACTGCGAGCGCAGAATGCTGATACACTCTTCAAAGCTGTAGGTGCCTATGTACCTACAAACTGACCAGGAATGGCATTAGCATTCAGCATCACCTTGTCACCTTGTGCCGTCAGCTCGTGGAGCTCTGGCGATCGTCCTGGTGAACACACTCCACCGTCTCCTATTCGATGACAAGTCTCTCAATTCCGCCAAATTCATGCCAGTTACATCTTGTATCTCATCCATCCATCTCCTCCTTGGGCGACCCAGTCTTCTCCTCCCCTCACCGCACGCCAGCATCATTTCCTTCTCCAGACCATCAGATCGCATAACATGTCCAAAGAACCTTAGCATTCAGCATACGATGTGTTTAAATTATTTGTTGTTTTTCGTGTATTGCACGTGACCAATCGATGTTTAGTCTTCAACTGATCCTTGCTCCTCCTCCCCCTCAACCTCCCGTGATATCGTGTGCTACATTGATGTAGTGATGCCAGGAGGAAGTGAGGGTGGTATGAATTGAGGGAGGGAGGGAGGCAGGGGCAGACTTTGCCTGCTGGTAACATCAGACTGCAGGCCTTGATTTAGACGGCATCAGTGAAACTCCAAACTTTGCAGACTCTTTATCGAAGGACACGAAGATCTGGAGAACTATATTAAAAGAGATTATATTCGCGGATTTGTATTTAGGTTAAGGACGACATCAACGCAACTGATTTCCGCAAGATGTCGCTAAGCATAAACATTGCAACATAAAACCCACTGTTCCAGTTAGACACCTTTAAAACGCCGCCATTGTTAGTTACAGGGTTACAGTGCTTTTCAGCATCTTATGACTGAGAGACAAATCCTTTAACAGCCACCTCACATTTTCCACGAAAATACTCTAAATTAAAAAAAAAACACTAGAGATTGGTTGGTGTTTGGTTTCTGTATAACAGCGCAGTGTCATGATTCATGGATGATTGGTGTCACCATCCTCTTTCAACCAGTACTTGGACTAGCACCAACTGAAATCGTCATTGGGTTGTACAATAGTATTTATGGCTTAGCGACATCTTGTGGGTGTCGGTTCAGCTGACGTCGACCTTGTAATTGTACAATTCGGCTGCAGTTAGCGATTGAGCGCGTCTCATGAATATGTACATACTAACAGCGGCTTTTAAAGGTGTCTAAATTCAGTCGTGGTCTTAATCATGAACTTCCATGAAAATTATGCAATACAGTGCAACAACTTAATATAGAAGTTCATGATTTAATGCAGCGTTATATATTTTTTAGCGACATGACATGGGCGTAGCTAGGATTTTACCATAGGGGGTGCGCAATGCGAAGCAGTAGTCTTCAGAGACCCTATACAAACATAGGTGAGCTTATAGGCCGATCTCGGGAGACATAGAATTTTTTACAATCACGGAATCAACTTTCTCGATACTACTTTCCTTGTTTGAGATTCACAGCGTAACTTTTAAGGTTTCAGTAAAAGGCATTAGTAGCCTAATGTTTCACGAAGTGAAGCAGATTAAACTCAGTGATGGGCACTAAACTTTTTTTTTTAGTTAAACTAAAACTATTTTCCAACTAAAAAAAAATAGTTTAACTAAAGTTGGCAACTGATTTTGGAAATTAGTTAACTAAACTAAAAAAAGTAGTTAAACGTTTTCCAACTTTTTTCCAACTTTTTACGACAAACATTTTCACAATAAAAAACGTTAAATGAACTGTAATAATGCAAAGCGTCAATGACAATTTCACCTTCAAACTATGCAATGTGTACTGTTCTGGCATACAGTTACATGTGTACTGTAAGTATTGTATGAATTTGAAAACACAGGTTGTTAATGCTAAAACCATGCAGTGTTAAAATATATTTTTTCTGACAGTGTTCAATGTTCAGTGTGGAAAAATAGTTGCATATTTAAAAAGCGGTCTAAAAAATTCTTGGAACTTTGAGGAAGGACCCGAGGGAGGCCACGCCCCTTTAGTCTAGAGGAAGCCCTTTCCACTTCACAACGCCAATAACAGAGAAAAACTTAAGTGCTGTCAAGAGAGTTGATGATGTTTTTAGTTAAACTTTTTAGTTAGCAACTACATTTTTTTAGTTAAACTATGGTTTTAACTAAACTATATTTTTAGTTAAACTTCTTCCTTAACTAAATTTTTTTAGTTAAACTAAAAGTTAGCAACTTTTTAGTTAACTATTGCCCATCACTGATTAAACTACTTAAAAAATCAATCTAAACACTAAACACTAAATATTGTTTTTTTTATCTCATCTTAAAACAGAATGATTAGCATAACCTTAAGTCTAATACATACCACTGACTATATGAACTTTTGATAAATACCGGGGATGACTAGATAAGCTTATTCAGCTTCTTCTCTCCGGGAATCATCTTATTATTATTAATAATAATAATAATCTTCGTTTAATATCTTCAAACTGACAATCACGCAGTATGATTACAAATCAGTATGAACGGATGGTCACAAGTTATTACAGGAGTCGAATTCAACCGTAATTGCTTTACATTCGAAAGATTATCACTGTAGTAGTAATGTTACAGTATATAATCTCTTGTCTATTGATTTGATGCAGACTATGCACATTATGTTATTGACTGTTAACCCTCGGGCTACCAAGGGGGGGTGGTTACCACCCCCCCCCTACGTTTTTCTGGAAAATTTTTTTTAGCACATGGAATATAATTTTGACATTTTAGCTAGCTGTAGGGGGTCCATTTGTGCAAATTTTGAGGTAAAAGTCGTGATGATATCCCACGCCATAAAAAAGTTATACCCGATATACCCTAGGTACCACTTATGAAATCAGGAATTTCTCTCGTCAGCTGTCAGCTGTTGTCAACTATAAAGGTATTCATTATTCTTTCTGGAAGAGAAACAACTATGCCATTCTTTAGAGGGAATGTAGGGCTATATTTACTTGCTTAGTTGTTTGTCTTTTGATAACCGGAAGTGATCATAATGAATAATAATACGCTTTTTCAGTGTGAAAATCACTGATGCAACATCACAACGTAAACCGATATGGTTGGGTATGGGGAAGGGCTATAAACAGTTGAAGCAGAATACTAACAGAGTAAAGCAGTGCTGTGAAGTGTTCAAGAAGCCGGTTTGCAGGAAGCATTCGCACAAAACAATGAAAGTAACTTGCAATAACTGCAAGGACCACTGACGTTTTTTTTGACTGCCGGGAAAAATTACATAATTTCTTGTTTCATGTTTTCATGTTGATATAGCTGCACGCCTTTAGGTTTTGTCTGTAACTAAAACAGACTTTGGAATAGTTTGTATTGTTGAAAATTAAGCCTCATTATATTTATTATATTTAGAATATTCTTGGATACATAGTTCATTTTCAAAACCCACATCATTTATATATTTTTGTCCAGGTATTTACGTAACAATCGTAATTGTCTATGGGCATATATATATATATACACACACACACACATATACCGGTAATAATGTGTGTGTGCATATATATATATATATATATATATATATATATATATATATATATATATATATATATATATATATATATATATCAGTCTTGCGTGTCGATGTAGGGCCTTACGTCATAATATTAATTGATCAATAGTACAAATTGTGTGCGATAATATCAGATATCGTTAAATGGACCGGTGCCTTTGTTAAAAACTATATAATTTCGAGATGCATTCATATATTTTACAACTAAATATACCATTCTTTTCAGAAATGAATGCTGAATCAAATGCTGTATTACATGACATGATATCTTAAACCAAACACGAAATTCCGGGGGGGGGTGGTAACCACCCCCCCCTTGGTAGCCGATGTCGCAAAAAAACCTTGGTAGCCTGAGGGTTAAGGAGTATCTGGCTATATGTAACTGTGATCTGCCGCGTTTTAAAGGTGTCTAACTGCAGTTATCGATTTTATCATGAAGTTCAATATACAATAAATCACAATACGATACAACTGTGTATATAAGTTCATGATTTAATACACCATTATTTAGTGATTAGCGACATCTGGTTGATGTAAGTTACGCAGTCTTGCTATCTCGAGTGCAGGGGAGTTCGTTTTTAAAAATCCTGACCTTGGTCTTGAGGTTCAAAGTCTTCTTTATCTCGCAAGAGCAAGACCAAGACTCGATTGTCAATATGAACGGTCTTTTAACAAAACGCAAGATTTTAAAAATTTATCTAATAATTACTAATAGAATTCTTTTTGTATTTTTACGATGTGAATGAGGGTACTAAATCACCGCCCCAAAATGGCCAAGACTGTTTGCGTCACACAATAAATATTTACAGGCGGATACGAATCTTGTTGGTTAGGAAAACCATTGGGAGCAGGGTAGCGTCTCCTAAGATTACACTAAATGCTGAGGTGTTAGGCACTGATCATGCGCCAGGTTACTTCGGATTCAAACAGACCTAAATCAATCTCAAGGAGTATCTGGCCATAAATATCAACGAATGACATGAGTCAGTTATGTAAATAATGAATATATATTAGTTCATATCAACATACATCAATGTCAATATACACCGATGTCAAAATCGATCAACTTAGAAGAGATCTAAGATACCCTATCTGCCTTACTTAGACCAGATTCTATTCTAAGTTTTATGAAATAGATATTATGCCTAAATTAACCTCCCTCTGATTTGTAGTAGTAAATGAACTTTCTCCTCGTATATTTTTTTTGCCCCCAGTCACCACGCGCTGATGACGATGACACCGTAGTACGTAGATCAGATCGCATAGGACGGCGTAGACATGTTTTTCTTCTCGTTGATTTTCGTTTGCAGATTTTTCTCACCAAATGTCATTCATATGTAAAGTTCATATGTTGAACTCGCATTTAGCTTCAAAACCTCAGTTCGGAAAGTCCTCTTGTCGGAATAACTAATCGAAACGTCAGTTCACTTACGACGACGAACTCTAACTCGATCGACGATACAATTACACACGAACTTAAGCAGAGTCTTTGCTCTTTAAATCGTCCTCATCCTTCGACGCTTAGAATTAACTTCAAATTGCCAAACGTCACAAATCTTCCAACAAGATCTCTTCACAGCGATCTTCTCAACGCAACAGACCAATCGTCTCGACGTCTTTCGCACAAAGATCGCCAAATCACGAGTTTGATATCAACGTTATTCAGGTGAGCACCTTTGTTCTCCAAGGTTAAACAGTCCAACTGTTCGTCCTTCTCCTTGAAGATGCTCACTGCGCATGCGTACCAGCTGGTAGAAAGATGATGGCCGCTAGAACTGAACTGCCTAACTGCAAATGTCGACAGCATCTTTCATCAGCCTCTTTCTCACAACATTAGCCCCAAATCTACTTAACTCTTATGCTATTTATAGCTGGTCATAAAAGCTGGTCACTCAATTAAATATGTATTGGCTAATTGTTCTAATCTAATCATCTAACAATAATCACAAGCCTATTGTTCATTGCAATATTGTGACTCAACTAATATACAATAATCTGAGTTAATTTTTGTGGGACAGATGCATCCATTACATATCATGTATATATTATGTTCATATTGCTTGTTTTTCTTGATTGATTACTTATGTAATAATTTATAACTAAAATAAGTGTATCATGTCAAAATTCCATATAAAATAAATAAAAATTAAGCCGTATTGTAAATTAAAAGTAATAGATTAAGAATCTCAGATTATTTTAAGTTCCCGTAGAGTAATGGATAACACACTGGCGTGAAGAGCAGTAGGTACCAAGATCGAATCCCGTAGACCCCGTAAGGTTTATTCGGCCTACCAATGTAGGGTAAGGTCGATGTTATCGGGACTAACTAAACACTATATAAAATCAAAAACTCCAGTTAGACACCTTTTAAAGGTAGCCTCTCTCAGCTACATATATATATATATATATATATATATATATATATATATATATATATATGAGATAAGAGCTGTAATATGCCAAAAATAATTTCTGTCGACGTCAACAGCCTTTATTGCTATAAGATGTTGTTAAACTCTGGATCCATCCATGAGTCTCATTCAATCGCTATGTGACGATAACATCAAGCCTATGAAGAGGTGTTACATGAAACGTCGTCTTCAAGTCCTTTTCAACGCAACTGATATCCTCAAGATGTCGCTAAACACTTAATACTGCTGCATAAAATCAACGATTGCAGTTATGAAACTTTAAAAACGCAGCCACTCTCAGCTACATATAAATTTTATCAGTAGCGTTCAATCGTCAGAACCATAAGAATTGTTCAAACTAATTTCTCCCGACGTCAACGGCCTTTGTTGCCATAAGATGTTGTTAAACTCTGGATACGCCCGATAGTCAGATTATTTTTAATAGTATTATTCGAAGCGTGACGATGTCGCTAAACACTAAAAGAAGGTACGAAGTGTGGAAGTCAACGTAACTGACATCAGGAAGTTGTCGCTAAACACTAATTACTGTTACTTAAAATACAGGATTTCAGTTAGAAACCTTTTACTCAATACCATCCTCAGCTATATATATGCAAGTCTCGACAAGTGATAAGCTTCTGTTGCTGGAGAGAAAATATCGCGAAGTCGTACAAAGAAGAATTGTTTGCATGCCAGGTTGTAGTTTTCTTTACTTACAGTCACCAGGCTGATCCACAACTTCAGGTTCGGCCGGAAGTGCAGGCGCCTGGAAGAAGATCTTCTGACTAATCACTTCGAAGGAACTTGAAGGTTTCCGGTTGTAGCAACTGAGCGTTAGCTATACCGTGGACAGCATCCTTACGAAGATATCTACTCTCAGCTTAGATCGTGAAAGAAACCTAGCGTCTGTTTCCTAGATCCATCCATCCGTCCATCCATCCATCCATCCATCCATCCATCCATCCATCCATCCATCCATCCATCCATCCATCCATCCATCCATCCATCCATCCATCCATCCATCCATCCATCCATCCATCCATCCATCCATCCATCCATCCATCCATCCATCCATCCATCCATCCATCCATCCATCCATCCATCTATCCATCCATCCATCCATTGAGTGGCAGGATAGAAGTGCCTCAAAGACGCTGGTCTTCACCTGGATTTTCAGGATCTCCAAAAATCTGAAAAGAACTTGTATAACTTAACGCCGTCTTTCATCAAGAATTCACTCATCGTAATCGTAACTTCAGAATTTTTGTCTACTTGTCTGAAAGATAATGTCGTTGTTCACGCCACTGACATCCACAAGATGTCGCTAACCACTACTGCTACGAGGGGGAAAGAGTAATGGTGACACTCATTGACAGGAGAACAGCAGTACGCTGTTCGATTCCCTTGCATGGCTGCCATATCGTGTGTTTAGTTCAATCAATCAATCAATCAATTGGACATTTATATAGCGCGCTCTTCAAGGCAACTATTCAGAGGCGCTCCCAGCCCAACCTCGACGAAAGAGAACAGCCTTGAGCGCAGAGAAGAAAGAGGTGGACGAGTCTCGAGGGAGAGACCGCAGTCCAACAGGTAGGCCATTCCAGATAGTGGGACCGGCAACGGAGAATGCTCGCTGTTGCATGGTTGCAGTGCGAGCGAAAGGAACATGTAAGTCACCGCGGGCGGTGGAACGGAGTGAACGGCGACAAAGAAGTGCGGACGCTGGAAAACAGAGCTCACGTAGATAGAAAGGAGCGCGGCCAAGCTGACACTGCCAGACAATAGAAGCAACCCGGTATACAACGCGTTGCGAAAAAGGAAGCCAGTGGAGGACGTCACGCATATAGTCAGACACGTGACCAAACTTAGGGATGCGCCCAACGAGGCGCGCAGCAGAGCGTAGAACGCGTTCAAGGCAATGCAGTCGAGTGTGAGGGAGACCAACATAGAGAGAACAGCAGTAATCAAGTCGACAGGTAATGAAAGCATGAACGAGTTAAAATAGTTAAAATATTGATAATTGTCCTGTAATGTCTCAATGTAATCTTATTGCGTTTGTCGGTTTGAATTAATAAAGAAAGAAAGGTTGTTATAAAATCCACGTCTGCAATTAGACACCTCTTCAATGCGTCATTTCACAGCTACATATACAGCAGTCGCGTTCAATCGCCAGATTACACCTGATCCCGACATAACAAACGTAAGGTCGACGTAAACGGAGCTGACATCCACAAGATGTCGCTAAGCGATAAACAATGTCAAATAAAATCAACGATTCCATTTAGACACCTTTAAAATTCTGTCATTCTTAGCTACACATCAACCAATAGATTTCAATCGCTAGTAAGCTTCTTGGCGTGTGGTATGAAGCATAAGGTCGACTTCAAAGTAACTGTCACCCACAAGATGTTGCTAAGCACTAAAATTACTACTACATAAGTAAGTAAGTAAGTAATGATTTTCTATGTTGAGAAGCACTAGCAAACGCGCAGCGCTGTACATGGAAAATATATTAGAGTAAAATAATAAAGCAATATTTAACAATTATATAAACAGAGAAATTACTGTGAATTAAGAAAGGCATAAGGAGGGTAGGAGAAGAGAGGAGTCAGGCAGCCAAATCTAGGGAGATTTTAGTTTGTTGTATAGCATCAAAGAGAGGAAGCATTTCTGAGACAAATTCTCATTCTTTAGAAGTTCTCGGTTGTGGGACCGAAGACGAAGAGAGTAGCGATTGTGCTTAATCGGTAGTAGCATTGTACATGTATGTAATACATGGAAAGGATTGAGCAAAATATTATCCTAGAAAGAGACTATCATACACATGATTGCAAAGTGCCTTAAATAGGGGGATGATGAAGGTAAGTACCCCTGACGCACCATCCTCCGGATTATTCCCTCTCCTTCCCGCTCGCAAAGCCTCGCCACACAGGCCAGCAATTCCAAGAATGCAGTTAAGTTAACATCCCCTTTAAAACGCCGTCATTCACAGCTACATATTAACCGATCTTTTAATCGCCTGGGTAGCAATTTCATCGAGTCACCATAGGGTTTCCGTCAACGAGACTGTCCGTCACAAGATGTTGTTAGTACAATGGACATTAATACATGAAATCCACTGCTCCAGTTTAGACACCTTTTAAACGCTTCCTTTACAAGCTATATATATGCTTTAATCGCTGTAATCGTCAGCCTTAGTTATATCTCTTGCATATTGGTTATTGGAGAACCTATATGACCATTTTCTTGCAGTTGTTAAATTTTGGTTATGTTATGTTCTGTTATATATAATTATAAAAAACTCTGATGTTAGTAAGTTACTTACATATATAACATATTGATTAATGAGTATTTATGTTACTATCCTCCAACATTTGGTTCTTACATGTCGTACTTGGTATGATTTGGTTCATGTATTGGAATAAATATTACATTGAATAGTGCAGCAATATTGTATTGCTATAAGGGAAATATACAGGTAATTGTGATTTGAATACATTGAAATCCAACTTTAAAGATTGTAATTATATGTTCATATGTGCTTTGTTAATTAATTAAATTTATAGTTGAGTGTGTAGAACACCTGAACAGTTATTTTAAAAAAACAACGGTATACCACATGTTTCATTTAATGTGAATGCTGTTTATGAAATTGTTACTATTTCATACATGATATGATTGTAACAGTAGATATTACTATGGAATGTCATGGGACTGTAGATTAAGAAATAATCGCTTAGAGATTTCAAAAGTAGAATAAGAATATAATGTCATAATTATAATTATATGTAGGGCCGACAGTGCATTTATATTTGAAATTGTTTAAATATTTATTGTGTGTGTTAATTGTTGCAAAAATACTGTTTAAATTGCATCGAACATTTTATTAATATGTGTATCATAAACAATATTAGATATATTGCTTTAAATGATGTGACAATAGTGATATTGTACAGCTCTGTTTAACACCTTTAAATGTTGTCTCTCGGATGCTATAAGTATTTTGTTTTCTGTGAATTGTACTTGTAAATTGTCGTCAACGGCCATTAATGTCAAAAGACGACGTTAAACTTTGGATTAATAAAAAAATGGCTATATATCAAGCCTGTGTTATTTGAAGCCTAAGACCGACTTCAGCGCAACTGAAATCCACAAGATGTCGCTAAACACTAAAGACTGCGACATAAATCCACGACTTCAGTTAGACACCTTTAAAACGCAGTCAGCGTCGGCTACATATCTTTACCAATCTCGTTCAATCGCTAGGTTCTGGAATAGGGTGTCCCTCAGCGGAATGTAAGGTCGACTTCAACGCAACTGATATCCACAAGATGTCGCTAAGCACTCGATACTGATACATAAAATCCACGATTTAAAACGCAGCCATGCTCAACTACATAATTACCAGTAGCGTTCAATCTCCAGAACTGTGAGAATTGTTCAAAATAATTACTGTCGACGTCAATGGCCTTTGTTGCCATATGATATGGTTAAACTCTGGATACGCCCAATCGTCAGATTATTTTTAATAGCATTATTCAAAGCATGAAGTTGACTCCAACGTTACTGGCAACCACAAGATGTCGCTAAACAATAAATACTGTTACATAAAATCCACGGTTTCAGTTAGACACCTTTAATGCTACATGATCATCTGCAAATCGCTGGAGAGAAATTATCGGGAAGTCGAACACAGAAGAATTGTTTGCATGCCAGGTTGTATTATTCTTTACTAACGGTAAATAACTTTTACACCAATGGCGGCTGATGAGAGCTAGCTCTACGATGGACAGCATCCCTACGACGATATCTACTCTAGGCTTAGATGATGAAAGAAACCAAGCACGTGTTGCCTAGATCTATCCATCCATCCATCCATCCATCCATCCATCCAACCATCCATCCATCCATCCATCAATTCATCCATCCATCAATTCATCCATCCATCCATCCATCCTTCCTTCCTTCCTTCCTTCCTTCCTTCCTTCCTTCCTTCCTTCCTTCCTTCCTTCCTTCCTTCCTTCCTTCCTTCCTTCCTTCCTTCCTTCCTTCCTTCCTTCCACCCATCCATCCATCCATCCATCCACCCGTCTATCATTCCATCCATCCATCCATCCATCCTTCCATCCATCCATCCATCCATCCAACCATCCAACCATCCAGCCTCGAAATTTTAACCTGGGAAACTTTTATCTGCCTCTCTGAAAGGAGAGTTCGCGTTCAACGAAACAGACAGCCATAAGGTGTCGCCAAACTCTTTGCAATTCTACAAAAACCCACAGTTCCAGTTAGTCACCTTTACATCGTTTATAACGCTCCATTCTCTGATTCATATTCCCCAGTCGCGCTAAGTTTCTGGATTCTTAGGGACATCTATTAATTACATTCTTCTCGCACGTTGTGTTCATTACTTGTCACAATTTGAAACCCTTCATTTAACTTCGAAGTTGGGACTGGTGTGGTATAATTGCTTCAAACACGCTGGTCTTGTTTGAAGCTTGCCACTACTCCTAGATTTCAGCTTCTCAAAAAATGTGATTAAAAGACTTAAAGAACTTAACGCTGTGTTTCATAAATGAATTCACTAATCGTAATCGTAACATCGGAATCTTTTTCTACTTCTCTGAAAGATAAGGTCACCGTCCACGCAAATGACATCCACAAGATGCCGATAACACTAACATAAAATCCACGACTGCACTTAGACACCTTTTAAACGGTGCCTTTCACAGCTACATATTTACCAGTCGCACGAGATTGCTAGATAAAACGGATATCCTACAGAGGACAGGGGCCCGGGAACCTATGGCGCCAAAGGCGCCGGTGCTCACACAAGTTTTGGCTCTGTGGCGCCGAGGCAGGTGCATGCTCACACAACTTTTTGGTCATTAATAAAATAAAAAAATATCATTTGCACCCCAAATTTTAATAGTGATTAGATAAAATATGAGCGCCATTGTCAAACAGAGCCAAAAACTTCAGACTCGATGCGCCAAAAGCCGGCCAGTGTCAGGTCAGGAAGGGTCAGTAAGCTAAGTGACTGCTAAGAGAAGCATGTACTGGAACCTTACTCTCTCGGCTGAAAGATGTCGGATGTTGAAAGAAGGTTTTCTTATAGTGACACGCGCAATATATCATCCTACAAGGCTGATGAGAGAGTGGTTGGAATTTAGATATCGGATATAGAGATAAGAAACAGGACAACTAATTCTTGAGACAGCTGTGATGCATATATATATATATATATATATATATATATATATATATATATATATATATATATATATATATATATATATATATATATATATATATATATATATATATATATATATATATATATATATATATATATATATATATATATATATATATAGGCCTATATATGTGTGTGTGTGTGTGTGTGTGTGTGTGTGTGTGTGTGTGTGTGTGTGTGTGTGTGTGTGTGTGTGTGTGTGTGTGTGTGTGTGTGTGTGTGTGTGTGTGTGTGTGTGTGTGTGTGTGTGTGTGTGTGTGTGTGTGTGTGTGTGTGTGTGTGTGTGTGTGTGTGTGTGTGTGTGTGTGTGTGTGTGTGTGTGTGTGTGTGTGTGTGTGTGTGTGTGTGTGTGTGTGTGTGTGTTTGCCGTGGTTGGCTCACTCAACTTTTAAACACTTCCCGGGCCTCTGACAGAGGAAGTGTAATAGGTCGACGTAAAAGGAACTGACATCCAAAAATGTGGTAAACATCAAATGCTGCTACATATGCTACAATGCTGACCAGGCCGAGCTATTGCTCCCCTGCACGCGGACAGCCATTATGCAGCGTCGTTCTTTTTCGGTCGCTGGTCCCGCCACCTGGAATGGCCTTCCTGTTGCACTTCGCCTGGTCCCTATGACTCACTCTACCTTGTTTCTTGCAAACTTGAAAACTATTCTCTTTTGCCGTGGTTGGACTAGAAGCGCTCCTGAGTAGATGACCTTGAAGGGGCGCTATATAAAAGCTTCTTAATAATAATAATAAAATCCACAATTAGACACCTTTAAAACGCTGACTATATCTCCTACATATCTACCAATCGCGTTCAATCTAGAATAAGAATATCATGTTTGGGTGGTAAACATTATAAATTATCCACAATTGCTTGATTATATTAATTAATTACTTATGTTAAAAATTGCCAGTAAATGAGAACCTAGTGTTATAATTACAAGTATGGTAAATATGAATAATTTGAAGATTCAAGTGGTAGATTGAGAATTTAGATTGAAATAGTGGTTCTCTTATACAGTATTATCAAGTCTGTGTCACATGTTAAACATATGTCATTTATTTGTTCCAACTTTCTCCTATATTTCTGTTTAATTGTATTGACTCATAACTCTTGAAAATACAGAAGTAGAATAAGGATCTCATGAATAACAAAATTACTTATCTTTTCAACTTGCAATGAATTTCTTTTTACTGACTCATATAAATAGATTAAAAATACCATGTGCATTGAGAATGTTCATCAAGAATCGTTTGTACATCTAAAATTCATGTTTTATGATAATTGATGCAAAATATTGTTTAAAATGTCTTATCACAGTTCATGCATGATGGAAATTAATAACTGTATTATCTTATGTTGTTAAACAATGAACACTAACTAATGACATTGTTAAGTTAAGTTTTGACACCTTTAAATGGTGTCTTATACATGTTATAACTTCATTTTACTGCACTGTATAATCTAAATTGTCGTCAACGGCCTTTGATGTCATAGGACGACGTTAAACTGTGGAATAATAATAATAATCTCCTGATGTAAAGCTCTTCCATCCTATTTTAAGTAAGTTACAGTCGACGTTAAGCCACAGGATGTCGCAAAACACTAAAATAACTGAGCAATAAATTGCTGCAATAAATCTACGACTGCAGTTAGACACCTTTAAAACGCAGTCAGTTTCAGGTACATATTTACCAATAGCGTCTAATCGCTACGTTACAAACTTTCAAATACCATGTAGGTAATGTCGACTTTAACTCACAAGATGTCGCTAAACACTAAATTACAACACCTGGTCACCGCTCTCTTCGCTCTGCCACCCGTGGTGACCTCTCTGTTGCTTTCGCAAGCATCGCTAATATTCACCAGCATGCTTTCTCCCAGTGCCGTCTTAAGGCATGGACATGGTGGGTAGTCGCCAGGGGTCCCACGATTCTAGGGGCACAAAAATTAAAAAAGACCAATAAAATTAACGTGTGCGTGACCAGGAACACTAATGCTGTTAAGACGGCACTGCTTTCTCCGTCCTGGACCCACAATTTGGAATGGATTCCTTCTTAGCAGCGGTCTCTTCCTCGAGACTCGTCCACTGCTTTATGCTCTGCTCTAAAGACTGTACTCCCTCGCCGAGGTTGGGCTGGGAGCGTCTCTGAACAGTTTCTATGAAGGGGTGCTATATATATATAAATGTTTAGTTGATTGATTGAATTCGAAATAAAATCGACGATTGAAGTTATACAAGATGTCGCTATACACTAAACCAGTGGTTCCCAAGCTCTTTTGATGGAGGGCAAAGTCTTACTTTTAAAATATCATGGCGGGCCACAGAGATCTGAGGAGCCGTCCTCAGTTGCTTTCATTGTGGACGAATGCGTGCGCTGGAGCGCCACCAAATAGTGGTCTCTGGGGAAGCGTCGTAAGTTTCCCCATGCGCAGCATTTGGTAACATCTGACATCGAATGGAACATGTTTTTGGCATATTGTCAGTGCCAATTTAAATCGAAAATCAAGAAAACAAGGTAATTTAATTTTTTTTCAAAATTTGTGAGTAACTGTCGCGGGCCACATTCAAAGGATTGGCGGGCCACTTTTGGCCCGCGGGCCACGGTTTGGGAACCACTACACTAAACAATGCTAAATAAAAATTAACGGTTCGAGTTAGACACTTAAAAAGGTAGCCATTCTCCGCTACGTATAGGTCTACTGTACCAGTCGCCTTCAATCTATCCATGTTACACCTCGGTCTTTGGATGCGAGTACGGGCCGCCATTAAATAAGCCTGGCCACTACCCAAGAGCCGGACCTCGCAACAAGCAATTACACAAATTTGCGGCCGCGATAAACAACAACACTAACTACCACGTACCTAAAACCAGCGTAGTCTCCCTTGTCAACGGCCTACCAGCCTCGTCAAGGAAACCCCGTCAACCAGAAGTTCCACCAGAACTCCTTAAAGAAATACCATCAAGGAGAAGCATCAAGAAGAGACACAAAACCACCAAACCAGTTCTAATACGTAGCGTTCCCCGCAACCACGAGAGAGGCAAATCAGCTGTTGCGTGGAGCTGCAGAGATGCACAACCACAATAAAAAAGCCTGACCACTTCACCAAATCCACCCCTCCACTTAACCTCAACTCATTCTCACATCACCTCGCCCCACGCCACTTCAACGACAAAAGAAAACAAGCCAACAGGAAAAGAACCGAGAAGAACGAAGACAAATATCCAGAAGAAAGAAGAACAGCGACGAAGAAGGAAGAAAGAAGACAAAGAAGACAAACTTTAAAACACTGAACATACTTAATGAACACTGTATATTAAAATCCCCGAGTACATTCAACCCTCTGACATGTAACCAAGGCAGGGGAAGGGGAGCAAACCCAACTCCGTTGCGCGAGCACTGGCAAGAGCCTACCTCCATTCACCCCTTTGGGGTTTTCTGGTTGGGTAGCCGAGCTTACCTGCCTTGAACCACATAGCTTAGGACACTTGACATGTAAACCGTTCTTTGTTATGACGTCAATCATCTAAGATATGACGTCGTCGTAAAAAAAAAGTATTAGTCAGTCAATTGCAAAAACTAGATCCATTATTCCCCCTTATGTAGTTTAAGGTCGACGTTAACCCACAAGATGTCGCTAAACACTAAATACTGGAACATAAAATCCACGGTTTTAGTAAGACACCTTTAAAACGATGCCAGTATCTGTTACATAGGGGCCTATCCATCAATCACATCCATTATTAATGGACTGAATCTAATGTTGTCCCCTGTGCATGTTAAGGTCGACGTTAACCCACAAGATGTCGCTAAACTATAAATACTGCTTCATTATAGCCACGACTGCAGTTAGACACCTTTTAAATATCGCCATTCTCAGCTACATATTCGCCAGTAGCGTTCAGTCGGTAGATCTGTTTACACAGCTTCCTAGAATGAGGCACTAGGTCGACTTCGATGTAACTGACAATCATCCACAAGATGTCCCTAAACACTCAATAAATCAGTCAATCAATCAATCAATTTCGTTTATTCATAGATTGAAGTTGACATTAACGCAACTTGTTACGTAGAAACAATTTATGCTTAAATAAAATCTACGGCTCCAGTTAGACAACTTTTAAAAGCCACCATTTTCAGCTACATATTTACCAATCGCGTTACATATGCCAAAATAATTTCTGCGTCGTCACCGGCCATTGTTGTCATAAGATGTTGTTAAATTCGGGATCCACCCAATCATTAGATCCGCCTCCCTTATCTGCTATGTAGGGTAAGGTCGACGTTAAGCCACAAGATGTCGCTAAACTCTTAATACTGCTCTATTAAATAGACGACTGCAGTTAGACCAGAGGATTTTTAAAGATATTTCCAGTGGTGGAAATATTTTATAAAAGGACATTTTTCGCGCGTAATTTTAAGTCAAAAAGCACTGAATCAGAATGATTGGATCAACATCAACTCTCAAGGTCATAATAAAATGAAATAATTTAATCACTTCATCATTGTGGCGAGTACTGGGACTAAAATGGGCAAAATTCAGTGATGGGGAAAAGAGCAAGGACTGGTGGGGAATTTCCCCACCAGATAACATGCTAAAAATCCTCTAAGTTAGACACTTTTAAAACGTAGACACTCTTAACATTTTGTTAAATTATATATATATATATATATATATATATATATATATATATATATATATATATATATATATATATACATCCCAATCCACTCAACATCCCAGACACACGATCACATGAAACTATATGAAATATAAAATTATATAAAAGCGACTGTCGTAGGATTGTCAAAGAGCTTGGTATTAGGATCTGACGAGATCACTTGTTTGTTAGGGAACCAAGTCTCACTTGTTTAGTTAACCCTTATAGGGTCACGATATTTCTCATCCGATTTTGGTCACCGGGGGGTAAAAAAATACTCCAACTGTGATTCGCATGATTCCTATGATAAACTCCGAATTTCAAGTATAAAACTAAAAAAAGTTATTTATAGAAGGTACTGACATTATTGTTTTTATCTATGGAGCACAAGCTATTGCTGACGTCATTGTTTACTGTGTAGTAATGTATGCAGAAATTTTAGAAACAGTTTTAAAGTATCACAAGAGTTATTCATCTAATATTTATGTATGAAATGGCCACACGGTCGTCACGAAGAATTACGGCAGCGCAGGCGAGTGCTCAAATACAGCAGTGGATAAATGAGAGTGATGACCAAGAAGAAGAAATGTGCTCTGATGATGAATTTGGTGTGGAATCAGAAACAGAAGACGTTGTTGAGTATCAACGTTCAGAGCCGGACACAGCTAGCTGCAGTTCATCGGAAGAGGAGAGCGAGTCAATTGTACCGTCAAGTGACTCATTGTTGTGGAGCCATTGTTTACACTGCGTGCCTCCGATCCATCAATTTCACACCAACCATCTGTAGCAAAAGCCATGTTGGCGATCGGTGTACAACCGGCACCTAGTCGATGCGCAACAAATCCAGCAAAGAAACGTGGTCGATGCAACTCGTGTCCACGTAAAGACGACAAGAAATGTGAACACAAATGCACTAAGTGCAACAGTTTCGTGTGCGGAAAGCATGCAGTCAAAACACTTGCATATTCCTGCTTATCCTGCCCACTTTCCCTCTCTGAAGATGCAGAGTGACTGTTCAGTAAATGCTGAACGGTACCGTTTGTGTACATTGTAATATCATTGAGTTTATAATGTCATAATTTAGCAGAACTTCATTTATTCATCCTAATTTGATGAATCCAAAACGATTTCTATATATAATGTTCAGATACTGATAAGGAGACATTGTAACAGCAAGACACTCATGTGTAAAGCATGCATAATGTTATGTTTATAAATTCCTGAGTAAAATAGCTACGACGTGGTGCATTTTCGTACTTTATAGCTGATTTGGGTGCATGACTAACTAATGAAACTGGATGCATTCTGTGGATGTAACATGTTTAGGAAAAGTCATAGAAGCGATTTCTTCAACTATTTTCAGGGATTAAAATTTCCGTGAAAAACCGATATGGGGGTATTTTTTACCCCCCGGTGACCCTATAAGGGTTAAGCGCTAAATGAAAGCTAAAAGCAGGATTATGACCTTATAGTCACGAACGCTGAATTTCTCCTAGCGATTGAACACAATTGAAGGGCTTGCCTCAATAACCAGGTATGTCGACATACCTGGTTTATGTGAAAAAGCATGCCAGCGTGCTTGGAATATTGTATTCTATATACCCTGCAAATTTGGTGCAAATCTGATTATTTTTGAATTGGCTTTTGGATAAAGAAGTTTGTCGACATATGGTATTTAGCAGCCGGCAGCATTACTCCAGTGCAATAACCCGGTATGATCACAAAAATTGTCGTTTTTTCTAGTAATCTTTGCATTAAAACCGGTGGAATAATCAGGTTATTTGACATACCCCGTTATTGACTTTTACTTACTCTACAATTCACTGATTTTCCGTTATTTTTTCCTTACTGTAATGTAGCTATGATGACTTACCTTTTTATTGTACGATTAATTTGTACTGTGTGCTAGTCACCATTTAGTGCAAGAATAAGGTATGTCGACTAACAGCAGGCGATGTTGGGTTATTGAGTGTCAATAACCAGGTATGAAGCAAAATGTCATGAAAAAAACATTAAAGTTATCTTTTGCATTGCATTATGTAACAATTTCGTAAAAAACAATAACAACTCAGACGGTGTTTCAAACAGCTTGTCGATATCTCGTAAAATGGCTTAGATACAACAGTTTGAAGTGTCAAATCTTTGAAGCCATTTTCCCAAAACTCAAAAAATCCGACATACCTGGTTATTGCTGCAAGCCCTTCAATTGGTAAGTATGTAGCTGCGAATGATGCGTTTTAAGGGTGCTTGACTGCAGTTATAGTAGTATAAATTCTTGTTTACCGACATCTTGTGGAGATCTGCACACATAGCCATTGAACGCCATTGGTTTATATGTAGCTAAGAATGACGCGTTTAAAAGGTATTTAACTGTAGTCGTGGATATAATTATAAACTTCTGTATACAATGCAATACAATACAATACAGTACAATTGTTTATAGAAGTTCACGATTTCATGCAGCAGTGTTTATTGTTTACCGACATCTCGGGGTTAACGTCGCAACATATGTATTATATGGCGATTTGATGTACTGATTTTTTTTTAATCCAAAGGTTTAACGTCATCATATGACATCACAGGTCGTTGACGACATTGCAATAGTATGAACAATACATTTTAAACAGAATTAACAGAGTCCAACAGACAGCATTTAGAAGTGTCAAAACAGCACCTTACGATGTTCATAATTGTAATTTTTTTAACCTCATAAATTATATATATATATATATATAATGTTAATAATTTTAATGATACTTGTATCATGAAAAGACAATCTTTAGTGCACATTGGACAACATCTTGCATTAATTGGTATACACAAGATTAAGCTACAGCAAAATAATACTGCTACTGTTAGAGTAAATAATTAATATATTATGCCCTGCTTTATTTCATAATGTAACTTCACCGTCGGTGAAAATATAACACGTTTTAATGCTCCTCAGACAGACGTGGCTGGAAAAACCCAAGACTAAGAACGCCATGGCTGAAAAAAAAAACAACCCTCCTGTGCCTGGCGTCAGTTTAAACTGACGGGACGAAATTTCTGATATTGTTCAATATAGAAATTTTTTTTAAAATAATCACCACCACTACCTCTGGGAGGCTTGTAGCGAAGTTTTTTTTATTAACATACTAGTAAAATATCATTTATTGTTTCTTACGTTTTGTTTGTTGAACGATGCATATTCAAAACTGTCTGATGACCGAGATCAAAATATTCTTGGCGCGTACGCAAACACAGATCAACTGAAACAAATCTGCATAGATATTCACACAAGCACTAGAGTTTCACTTAAAATAAGTAAGAATTGAAAATGTAACGATACTGCCTAAAAACCGCCATTTTCTGTGTGTCAGTTTAAACTGACGCTAGCCGCATATGGGTTAAGTTTACGTATCAATGCAGAGACCACCATTAGAAAATCCCCACCAGACTGGAGATTAGTACAACATTCGTGCCACTGTGGTGGAACGTACAACATCATGGAGGCGGCTTCCAGTTAATCCATGCGAAACCAGGACTCGCAGAGCAAAAAAGGATTGTTTAGCTTTACAACAGATATTGTTACTGTGCGAGGAGAACCCAATTCTTTCCGAAAGAGTGACTCCCAAAATTGTGATTTCATTTACCCGTACGATCCTCGCAATAGGCGGAGGGGTATCTAGAATTTTGATTCGGGGACGCCTTATTATGATTTCACACGACTTGCTATGATTTAAGCGGAAGTTGTAATTTCTGACCCATTCAGCTATGTGGGCAAGTTCACAGTCAGTAGTCGTTATGTTTTTGAGGCCGGAATCACCAAATAGCAATCATCTGCGTATTTGAATCATCGGTTCCCTGCATGAAGCAATTTTAGTCCAGAAATGGTGGCCAAAAAGTGGAGTAAAACCGACCTCTACCTCTAAAGGCCTACTTTATCAATACGAAATGCTCGTATAGAAATTCGCAAAGCCATCGTGTCATGTGACTAGTAAAACTTTAATTGAGAAAAAGTCAGTTAGGCCTATTGCGCAATTATGTCGGTCAGTCACGTGAATTTTAAATAGTTTCTTACGACGAAAACCTTGACAAGAGACCAGTTTTCTTTCTGTGAAAATTCGCTAAAATTCACCTATGGCAATGCAGAATTCCAAAATTTTACCGAAGTAGGACCCCCGGAACCGCGGCTTCTGTGTAGGGGAAGGAAGGGGAGGCAATGGAAACGGGAGGGGCGGGGATATGGACAGGCACACACAAACACACACACACACACGATCTGATCTCTGTCATCTATATAAATAAAGCCAGCTTTCTGTGTGTCTGTCTGTCTGTCTGTTTGACCGGGCTTAACTTCTACAATTTTGCACCTTTTCACTCGAAACCCTCACTAATGTGTCGGCCTCGGCTTCGGACACCCAGTGGAGGGGTTCGCGTCCTCCGTTTTCAACCCTACCATGGTGAAAATGCCCCAAAACGCTACCCACCCGACCGTCCATAACGCGCAAGCTCGCCTATTCCACTGCCAAGCGGTTCTATTTATGGCGCCGGTATTCCCCAACGTCATTAATAATCCGCTTAACGACACCGCGGTTCTATTTATGGCGCCGGTATTCCCCAACGTCATTAATAATCCCCTTAACGACACCGCGGTTCTATTTATGGCGCCGGTATTCCCCAACGTCACTAATAATGCGCGTAAGTTGTTTACTTTCGCACAAAATATAATGACGATCGATTCGAAGTATATTCATCGTTTTACAGCAAAATTTTAACACATGTATGTTCAAAGACAAAGATCTAAATTATTTACAGTATAGCAAACAACCAGTCTGCTCTACTAAGGGCGAGGCCGACTACAGACCGGCAGTGAGGGCTAGATTTCTGGCGTTTTCTTTAACACGCCAACGCCCGGTTCACCCTCTTCGACTGCGAAGAAGTCAGTTCACGGGAGACTGCGAAGCAGTCTCCCCCACAGGTCGCCAGACGCCACAAGGGCCTCCAAGACTGCGAAGCAGTCGCCGCCAGATGGCGACTGCGAAGCAGTCACTTCACGGCAGAGGTCGCTAGACGCCTGAAGGCGTATACAAGACTGCGAAGCAGTCTCCGCTGTACGCCAGAAGGCGTCTACAAGACTGCGAAGCAGTCTCCCCCACAGGTCGCCACACGCCACAAGGGCCTCAAAGACTGCGAAGCAGTCGCCGCCAGAGGGCGACTGCGAAGCAGTCACTCCACGGCAGAGGTCGCTAGACGCCAGAAGGCGTTTACAAGACTGCGAAGCAGTCTCCGCCAGAGGTCGCCAGACGCCACAAGGGCCTCCAAGACTGTGAAGCAGTCGCCGCCAGAGGTCGACTGCGAAGCAGTCACTCCACGGCAGAGGTCGCTAGACGCCAGAAGGCGTCTACAAGACTGCGAAGCAGTCTCCGCCAGACGTCGCCAGACGCCACAAGGGCATCCAAGGTGGTGGTGGTGGTGGTGGTGGTGGTGGTGGTGGTGGTGGTGGTGGTGGTGGTGGTGGTGGTGGTGGTGGTGGTGGTGGTGGTGGTGGTGGTGGTGGTGGTGGTGGTGGTGGTGGTGGTGGTGGTGGTGGTGGTGGTGGTGGTGGTGTGAAACTTATAAACCCGGGCAACGCCGGGTAATCCAGCTAGTGTCTAATATATGAAAAAAGTTATACAAAAAGTTACACTGAAAAAGTTATACAAAATTACCTTCAAAATTAAATAAAGTTCACTTTAGTGGTAATAGACAATACAGCGCATATGTTCTGCTTATACAGGAAATTGTTTATTGGCAAAAATAACAATCATTCGTCTAATTTCATCATAGAACCGCATGCGATTGTTATGTAAGCCTAAACACGACGTTATACGTCTATCCATGTCGATAGAGGCGCCACGCTCCGTTCGCCGTAAATAGTCACATAAGAACCAAAACACAAATTATAACAATTTAATCAAACTTAAACTATTAAAGATATGGGATTATAAATTGCACTATTTGAAGTGCGTTTTACTGTAATATTTGCTTTTTCTCCAAACGTATTTTTACTTACCTTAGTGAATGTGAAATACGGACACTTTACGACAATTTTAAGTACTTTTGAACACAATTGTTTTCATTTATTGCATATTAAACTGAAATTATAATTTCTCAAATACAGGGATCGTAAAAAAAGATTCACTGTCATGCGCGTAGCAAGCAAGCGTGCCTTGAACACGCTAATACTGTGTGCATGGCTTGCATTGAGATGTCAGTCGAAATGATGACTAAAACAGTCTCTATTTCACTTGAAATATTGGTTCTTCGTACGTTTGATAATGTTGTGAATGAGGACAAAAAATGCACGTGCTAAGTAGATATTGCATGGTCATAAGTTCACCTTCTTGCCATTTCATTAGTGATAGAAAACAGTTATTTGTTGTGATAATCACCAGTTTTGTTGAAAATTGGTTATAAAACTATAATTTAGCTCAGAATTAATGTTATGTAGTTGAAATCGCGACTTGCAAGTAAAAAATATGTATTGGGGTATGCCATACCCCACCTCATCACAAGCGTTCCGGTGCTTCACCTCACTTCCATTACTTAGTTTTAGCGACATCTTGTGTATGTCAGTTACGTTGAAGTCGATCTTACTCTTCTTACCGAATTGCAGACTCTTAAAAACCAAGCGAGCGAGCGCGATTGGTAAATATGTTACTGTGAAAGATATCGTTTAAAAGGTTTCTAATTGCAGTCGTGGATTTTATGTGGTAGCAGTTAGTGTTTAGTGAAATCTTGCGGATGTTAGTTGTGTGGTCGGCGACCTTACCTTTCAGACAGGCAGGTAAAAAATTCTGTTATTACGATTACAATTAATGACTTCTTGCGTAAAGTTTTTTTTCAGATATTTGGAGAGCCTGGAAACCTAGGTGGATGGCAAACCTTTCAGACAGGCAGGTAAAAAATTCTGTTATTACGATTACAATTAATGACTTCTTGCGTAAAGTTTTTTTTCAGATATTTGGAGAGCCTGGAAACCTAGGTGGATGGCAAGACCAGCGCATTTGAAGCACTTCTATCTCATACTCCTAACTTCGAAGTGAAATTTTTTTTAAAACATAAACATGTTAAGCAGAAAGACACACAAATATACAGACATCGCACACATCTCCAAACATATGCACACAAACACACAAGCAAACATTGGCACAAACCAAGAGGTCGTTGGCACAAACCACATAGGCATCAGGGTAAACCAACTTACGTCGCTTAGTTATCCAACCACCGACGTTTATCTGAATCACAACGTTAATCTCGCATTATTCGGTGTTTGGCGACATCTCGTGGATGTCAGTTACGTTGAATTCGACCTTACTCGGAGCAATTGGTAAGAGCTGGCGACTGAACGCCGGTGGTTTATTTTATGTAGATGAGAATAACTCCGTTTTAAAGGTGTCTTATTTCAGGCGTAGATTTAATCATGACTTTCTATATACAATGCAATAGCATACAAAAAATAAAACTGTGTATAGAAAATCATGATTTAAAGCAGCAGTATTTAGTGTTTAGCGACATCTTGTGGCTGTCGGTTGTGTTTACGGCGACCTAACCTTTCAGTCAGGTTACGATTACGATTAGTGGATTCTTGATGGAACACGGCGACAAGTTATGCAAGTTTTTTTTAGATGTTTGGAGAACCTGAAAATCCAGGTGGAGTGGGAAGCCTCACACAAGACCAGCTTGCTTGAGGCACATCTACTTTGCCACTCCTAACTTAGAAGTTACTTGGAGGGTGGCCAAATTGTAATAAGTAATAACATAGCATGCGGGAAGAATGTAAATATAGTCTATTTTGTTCAATACAATAGCATACAGAACCATTCTGAACCATTCAGTCGAGTTGGATGAATAAATAGATGGATGGATATGTGGATGGATGGATGGGCGGGCGAGCGGGCGGGCGGATGGATGGATGAAGATCTCGCGCCAATTCTCGCGGAACGAGAGTCGTTCTGAGTCTGAAAGGAACTCGTGACGGGGAACAGACGAACGGCGCTTCCGGGCAACGGACTTTACGGACGATGAAATACAACCCATCACAAGCACACTCCTTCCTTCATTCATCCTTCCTGCCTTTCTTTCCTTCCTTCCTTACTACTTTCTTTCCTTCCTTACTACTTTCCTTCCTTCCTTCCTTCCTTCCTTCCTTCCTTCCTTCCTTCCTTCCTTCCTTCCTTCCTTCCGTCCTTCTTTCTTTCCTGATCCAATCCAATCCAAGCTAATCTCATCTAATGACTTATGTAGCGCCGCTGTAGTAATCGATTGTCGCTTATAATAAGCATGGACGCTTTCTAAAGTCACAATAGTTTGGGTCATTGCGTAATAAGAAGTCACTTAAGCTGGCACTGAGGAGGTCCTGGTATGAAGTGATAGCAACTTCATTCTATTAACCTCGGCAGATGACGGAGGGTGGCCAGTCCTCTTCCTCGCCGTCTTATCTTCCCACAGTGTACTCATTATATCTGAGTTGGCTACGGGGTTCAGGTGGCGCACAAAACTTGAACTAATTTCTGCCCTGGCAGTGATTTGAACCCCGACCTCTCGATTGATGGTCCAACACGCTAAGCACTATGCCCCATAATGCTTTGCTGACACTTCTAACAAGCTCTTTCTTTAAAATGGCATCCGAAAGAAGTCATTTGAAGATGACGCAATTCAAACGAAGCCTTACTTTGTGTTTAACGACATACTGTATTCTCGATGTCCGTTCAATTGACGACGACCTTACCTTTCGCGTGGCCATTACATGATTAAACGAGATTGACGAACATCCATAGCTGAGGTGAGTTGCGTTTAAAAGGTGTCTAAGTCGCGCATTGAATTTCATGTATTAATATCCACTGTACTAAGGACATCTTTCGACTGTCAAGGGCGTTGACGGGAACTTTATGGAGTTTGGAATGAATTGCTAGTGAAGCGATTAAACGATTGTAAATACGTGGGACATTTGTCTCTGGTACTAGGAGTACCCGTGCCCCACTTTTTGGACTTGGGTGCTGCACCCCACATTGTAAATATTGTCAATCAATATTTTATTGCTATTAATATTATATTGGCAACGTGAGAAATATGTACCACACAAGTACGAAAGTACTTAGATACAAAGGTAAGCCGAGAACAAGACGAACTAAATCACAGACAGTCAGACAAGCAGACTTTAAACCACACATGTCACCCGACAGACTGACATCCGTGACCGGTCTGCAGATGTCACAGATCTGGGTCACGGCTACATTCTTTTATGAATGTTCTGACATCACCCTTACTCTAAGCCTTGTGGTTGTCATCTTAGTAATATCTGGATGTGGAGATGTAGGTCAAAGCGTAAGCTGCTATATGCTTCGTCAGTTACAATTCCGTATATGGACCCAAATTTATATAGTCGGCCTTGATATGACTCCTCACCCCTCAGTCTTCTCAGAATCAATAACTGTCCTTGGTTAAACTTAAAAGAGTCAGCTAGCGGAAGAAAGCTCCCTCCGTTACATAATAAGACGTCGTTGATTTTAACTTACTCATGTCTTGTTCCGATTTTTGCTCATAGGGAAATGGATAAATTTGTTCAAAAACGAAAACGAGTAGATGACAATAAAGAGATAGAATTGTTGTTATACAGGTAAGTTCTTCAGTAAATATCTATCTGAGAATGACGGCGTTGTAAAGAGAGTGTATAAGTGCATTCTTGGATGTTTTGTAGTTATTTTAATGTTTAGCGACATCCACTGGATGTGTTTATGTTTATATTCGTTTATTACGTAGAACAACAGGCAAAACGCTGTAGGTGTACATGAACAATAGAACTGTGGAAGTAATAGCTTAGTATGAGTTGGCGAATAACATACGAGAAATAACGTTTCGTGAGTCTTTATCAGGGAGGTTAAAGTTATGAGGTCTGTCTCTAAGAAAATAGGGAGTTAAATGATGGTTAGGGAAAAGGCATCTTAGTGAATGGTTTTCATTACGCAGGACAGCTTTAAATAATACAGTTTCAGCTTTGTTTGCAAGCTCTGCGATAGAGGGAGAATTGGCTTGAATATAGCCGGAGCGTTTAACCCTCGAATGCCCAAGGGGGGGTCCGACCGGACCCCAGACCCGCTTTTCACGGATAACTTTAGAACGGCTACGAAATTGTAGAAATGCTTTTACGACATCCTAAAGCATTCAATTGGGCTTCGTATGTTATATTTTGCGTGATTATACTACCACCCTGTAGCCCACAACCATAGCATATACCAAGGACACCCCCAAGATATGCGGCTGATGGTCATACTGGCATATAGTTTGCCAACCCAGAAATAAATTATTTTAACGCACGTTATTGTGAAATACCATATATCAGTCGATTGCAAATTGAATTTGGATTATAACAAGCCAAATCCCGTTAAAATATTCCATTCCTGTACCCCACAACCATAGCATATACCAAGGACACCCCAAGATATGCGGCTGGTGGTCATACTGGCATATGGTTTACCAGCCCAGAAATAAATTTTTAGCGCAAGTTATTGTAATATACCATGTATCAGTCGAATGCAAATTGAATTTGGATTATAACAAGCCAAATCCCGTTAAAATATTCCAATCCTGTACCCCACAACCAGGGAACAACTACATGCGTACAATTGAATATATGCGAAAAATCCCGAAATTGCAAAGAAACTACAAAAGAGTAGGCCCCCTATTAAGTTCAAATAAAGTTTCACCAGGTGGCGCCATTGTGAAATACCATATATCAGTCGATTGCAAATTGAATTTGGATTATAACAAGCCAAATCCCGTTAAAATATTCCAATCCGTTCTCCAGATATCACAATGAAAACATTGGGGTCCGGTCGGACCCCCCCGTTGGGCATTCGTGTACCAAAAAATAGCTTGGGCACTCGAGGGTTAATAAACTTACAACACAAAGCCAGAAGTGATTAGTCTATAAAAACGACGGCATTGGCAATGATCCGCCTAATTAAAAGGTTGAGACTATATCGATTGATTGAGCTAGGGATGAGTCTGGATGGGAAATACTTGGATCGTATCTATACCATGAGGAGGGAACCGTAGATCACCAGATTACGATTAGGGAACTGTCGATTAAGGGATCGGTACAAGACCTGAACCTACGCCTTCGTAGGTAGAGTAGGCAGAGTAATGGTAACACTCGTGGCCAGGAGAGCATTAGATTGCGGTTCAATACCGGTAACCCCCTCTAGGACGGCGCCTTGCATGGCTGCCAAACCGTGTGTTTAATTAAGACCTTCATTGCACTTTTACATGTATGTTTCAATGTAATCTTACTGCGTCTGTCAGTTTGAAATAATAAAGAATATATCTTTTCGAATGCCCTTCTCAATCCTGGACTCCGGGATTCAATGCTATGAATTTTTACTTCCTCTAAATGATAAGACATTGGCTTTATGCCTTGGTGGTGTCTGTCCAAAGTCTGAATATAGGAGGAGGGCGACGCCAATTATCTTCAGTTTGATAATGAACTTACCAACTTAAACACTTACAAACAGAACCTACCTATCCAATCGAGTGGAATGTAGCGTGTGAGTCCCACTGTGTGGTATTGGAGGTCACGTCAATGTCCATGTCAGCCGTAAGATGTCGTTTAACAGTTTAATGGTACGAAAAATAAACGTGATCAAATTACACACCTTTTAATTGATTATTTCTAACAATATATAGGTCTCATTTCGTTCAGAACTTGTCACTTGGATCTGTCTTTACCGCCTATATCGGGTAATTGCCAAACAGTTGGCATCGATCTAACAAAAGCAATGAAAATGAAAACAGAGTCGAAAACGGTGAGAATGTAAATGAAGGTACATCTGAGGTTCTCGTCAATTCGTCCTTTCAACGCCCGCTGTTTATAAGGCGCTTTAAAACCATCCGTTGCCATTTGCATTGTCCAATAATTATCCATTGTATAACGATATCCTGTGGAGATGTGCATAGGCTCAATTACTAAAGATTAAATTCTGTAAATAGTTTTATATCTTAGTTATAATCTGGATCCATTTACCTGCTCACCGTATTTGAACAAATGAATTCATTTTAATTGGTTTCGTTAGGTCGATGTCGACTGTTTTAGCAATTTTTAGCAATGCAGTTAAACAATGAAAACTATGAAAAGTGATCAACTCTGCACACACGGCTTTGAAATCGATTCGGTCAGAAGTAACGTAGTTTTCGTTCAATACCTACTGCACAAATGAAAAAGTTAACGCAAATAACTGCGCAGATTAGTTCTTGTTGGACACCTTTAATTCAAACGCTTTTGATGCTATATATAAAATTCAGTTTATTTTAAATTAATTAATCTCATAGTTTGTGCGGTTGAAACGCGTTAGGAACCATACAATGAAGCAAATAGTGATATTTCACCACGAAAATAGCGTTAAACAACGTATACTAAAAATATCAGTTTCTAA
>OY744614.1:7452159-7484659 GCA_963556255.1 Allolobophora icterica
CATGGAAGCTGTGAAAACGGGGGACGCGAAGCCGACCACTGGGTGTGTAATGCCCACCCCGAGACAGTAGTGAAGGTTTGTGGTGAAAAGGTCCAAAGCTGTAGAAATGCATCGCGGTCAAACATCGCTGTGACAGACAGACAGACAGACAGACAGACAGACAGACAGACAGAGTCTTCTCTTTATTTATATAGATAGTCGAAGAACGGGCCCCATTAATTTGAGGGGCTGATATGAACTCGAAGGGGGTAATCTGAACGCGATTTCAAGTTACCGGGGGTAATTTGAAATGGGAGTAATCTGAAATCGCTACAACGGCTAGCAGGCCGCATACGCCACAGATCTGGGTCACGGCTATACTCTTCTTGGAAAGATCTTATATCAATCTCCGCCGTATGGTTGTTATCTTAGTTATATGCGTAAGCTTTTATATCCTTCATCAGTATATGGACCCACACTCATATCGTCGGCCTTGATATGACTCCTCACCCCTCAAGCCCAACACAATCTCAGGATAAATAACTGTAGACGACAATTATAGCATTCCGTTTTAGAAGTTTCACAATCAGTTAGACATAATACTAGCAGTGTACTGTGTCCCAAATGGTCTCTATGCGAAAAGCGAAAGTGGAGAAGAAATTGGGACCCCTACTGTTAGCTACGCCCCTGGGTAAATAAGTGTCTGAGAATGACGGCGTTTTAAAGAGGGTGTATAACACCATTCATGGATCTTATGTAGTAGCAAGTTTAGTGTTTAGCGACATCTTGTGGATGTCAGTTACGTTGAAATCGGCCTTACCCTTGATTACAACCTGACTATCTAATGATTGAACTCGACTGTGAACATTTATGTAACAGCGAATGACGCTGGTTTAAAGGCGTCTAATTTCTGTTAGATGTAATTTTGAATTTCTATATTCAAGACAATGCAATACAATACAATACAACTGTGTATAGAAGCTCACGATTTAATGCGGCATTATTTAGTGTTTAGCGACATCTTGTGGGTATCAGTTACGTTTAAGTCGATCTTACTCTTCGAAACACTCCTGAGTAGATAATCTGGAAGGGGAGCTATATTAAACCACTGTATTAAATAAATAAATAAATAAATAAATAAATAAACACATTCCGAGATAGTCGTAGCAACCAGCGATTGAACGCGATTGTCGATTATGTAGCTGTTTGAAACGTTGATTATTATTATTCATTGTTTAGCGCTTAGCGACACCTTGTGAATGTCAGTTACGTTGAACTCCACCTTCGTTGACTACAGTCAACAAGATCTAGGGATCATAGGAGAGTGTTGAATATGTAGATGAGAATGACTGCCTTTTAAAGGTGTCTAACTGGAGCAGTTTAAGGAGGGTGCATAACACTGTCATTCTCTACTGGTGATACTACTAGAAGATCTGTACAGCAAGTCAGTTAGTGCAGTCAGAGTGGATGGAGAACTAACAGATTGGTTTAAGATCACAGTAGGTGTAAGACAAGGATGCGGACTGTCACCAGATCTGTTTAACCTACTTCTGAAGGCCACGATGAGCTGCGCACTGAATTATGTTGACGCTGGAGTGACACTAAACGGACAGTTACTTAACAATCTCCGTTTTGATGATATTCGTTTTATTGATTCGCCAGATGACAAACCGCACCGTGGCTTACAGAAAAATGAGTCAATAAGATAAGATAAGAAAGAGATGTAACTAAAGTGTTTAGAATGTTAAGTTTACATTTGTTGTTGGCTTAGATGGTTTAAATGCTTATATAAAGCCCTTGGTATATAGTTTTTATCGTCCTTACAGGGCAGTTCATAACAGTGGGCTCGCGGTCGGAGAGCATATTGGAATTGGGTTAGTGGCGGGAACAGGCCTCGCAAGACATGGTCTCGATTCCTCTCGATGGCCTTGAGGAGATGGTCCTCCACTGCCCCCACCCGCTTCTCCATTGAGGCACCTCCTTCACATAAATAACCCAGGCGAGCTGTTTTGGACAGGAGGCGTTCCAGTCGTTGGCAGTCTGCTGCTGTCACGTAACTCCACCATGCTGGGGCTGCATACAGTAGTCGCGATATTGTTGTTGCTTCAGCAACTGCGTGCAATGCCTCCCGCGAGAGACCATGTGATCTGAGTGTTCTCAGTGCATGCAGTGAACCAGAGCAGGCGCCAATGATTTCCTCCACGTGGGGAGTGGCACTAAGGTTGTTCCTGAAAGTTACTCCGAGGATCTTCATCGATTCGACCCGTTGAACGCCATCAAGCAGTGGTGGCTGTTCAACAGTTCCCCGCCGCATTACCAGCATCTCCCTGGACTTATTTGCATTTAGCTTGATTTCAGAGTCGCCATACTAACTGCAGGAACTGACAGACAGGATAAAGGACAGTAGCACAAGGTTTGGACTCAGAATAAATGTGCAAAAAAAGACAATTGACTATCGGAAAACAACACAAAGAGCTGAAAGTGAAACTGGATGGAGAGGAGTTGAAGCAAGTTACAGATTTTGTGTACCTGGGAGGACTAATAACGGAAGATGGTCAGTGTACAAAGGACATAAAACCCAGGATTTGGCTAGCGGCAGCGATGTTTGGCAGATTGAGTAGGATGCTGAAGACGAGCAGCATATCAACAAGAACAAAAATAAAACTGTACAAGACATTTGTGATTCCAATACTGATGTATGGATCTGAGTGTTGGTGCCGACGGATGCAGGACGAAAGAAGAATTCTAGTGGAGGAAATGGAATGGCTAAGAAAATTATCAGAGAGTCGAGACAGAATTCGAAACGAGGTAATCCGGAAGGAGTCGGGACAGAGAGAAACACTGGTAGACAAGATCAGAAAAAGAAGACTAACATGGTTTAGGCATGTAACAAGAATGGACGACAATAGATTACCAGTAAAGGCTTTACATTGCCACGTGAAATGAACATGGAGTCGAGGAAGACAAACAAAGACATGGATGGAAAACGTGATGAAAGATCTTAAAGAACAAGACATGGACATGAGAACGGCCCTGGATACTATCAGAGACAGGAAGAAATGGAGCCATCTTGTAAAAAAAACTCATCGTCGGCACACACCTGACGGAAGAGAGAAAAAGAAGAAGAAGATAACGGGCAGTAATTAATTTTATTAATATTTTAGCGGTTGGAAGTTTTTATTACGACTCTCGATTATTTTTGCGACGCTGCATTTGACATTGCGCACGCTAAAATATTAGTAGCGGGGGTAACGATACATAGGGTCCCCAAAGTTTATAGAAGGACTTCCTCTAATCTATTGAATTACCGTCTTAGGACGGGCAAACATCTAGTGTAGTACTAATTTTAGTGTTTAACCGCATATTGTGGATATTAGTTATTTCGAAATCAACCTTGCCTTCGATGGTCAGCGTTGGATATACCTCATGGCATTGAACGCGATTGGTTGATATGTAGCTGAGAATGGCCATTTTAAAGGCGTCTAACTTCATTCGTCGATTTAATCATGACCATCTATATACAATACAATACAATACAAAACAATACAATACAACAGAATACAACAGAACTGTGTATAAATCATAAGCTCATGATTATTTAAATTTTAATGCTTAGCGACATCTAGTGGATGTCAGTTACGTTGCAGTTAACCCATTAGCGCCCATTGTTCCCATTTGGGAACATGATGATAAATTTAAGTAAAAAAGAAGTGTGTTATTTTATTTAGTTACTGTGGGCAGCTCTTGGCTGCTAAATAGTGGGTGTACTATTATTTAGCATAATCATGACTTTTAAGAAATTACTCTGTGCGGTAGCCATCTTGGAAGTTGGCGGTTTTTGTCAATATTCGGTTGCGTCAGGTTTCTCATCTGCATATAAGGTATGGGATTTTAAATTTTTGAAGTATATATGTGATTTAAGTGTAACATAGTGCAGCTACTGTTATGCAAAAGGTGCATGTAAAATTCAAATGTTTTGAGGTAGAAATGTTTGATAAATCAGTGATGTTCCCAAATGGGAACAATGGGCACAAGTACTACTGTGTTCCCATTTGGGAACATGATGGAAAGATGCATTGAATGACTGAAAGCTCCGCTTCGAGTGCATTACTGCTGTCCATATTTATAAAAGAATATGAGATAAATCAGAATATTTAGTCTACAAAGTAATAACGCTTTCTGTTTGATGACTTTCTCAGATGTCGAAAAGAAAAATTTCCTTGTCTGAGGTGAGCGCCATTATACAGTCTGAAGCAGATTGTGAAAATGATGACAGTGCGCAGTTTGCTCACCTAGCAGAAGCTTCAGATGCAGTATTTACTATTGAGAAAGAAGTTGACATAGTTACAATGACACCGGAAATGGTTGGCAATGTGTCCGATGAGGAGTTTGTGGATGAAGATGGCCTATTGCTTTCGACTCTTCCTTCCTAAGTTCCTGAGCCAGTTACTGCTTTTGTGTATAGAGGTCCAGACGATGAGAGTCACAATGCTAGAGTCTCTGGCGCTCCAAAGCACGTGATGGCTGTGAAATGGCACGACAACCAGTGTGTGACTGTCGCTAGCAATTTCAGTTCAGTGGAACCATTAGGTAAAGCGATGGAGTTCAGCCAAGAAATCTGTGGTTGATATAACTCAACCAGCTCTCATTGGACACTACAACCTTCACATGGGTGGTGTGGACATTCTGGACTGCTTCATGTCTAACTATCGGCCTGTGTTTCGCATCAACAAGTGGTGGTGGCCACTGTTTATCAATAGCTTGAACATGGCTGTTGTTGCAGCCTGGCATCTTCATGTTGAGGTCGGTGGATCATTTGATCACTTTGAGTTCCGGCGGCACATTGTTTGAACAATACCTCGACGGTCGGCCAAGCCTCCAACAGCTATGTCAGGACCAGCTAGCCACCCAGTCAATGATATTCGCTATGTTGGAGCCGACCACCATCTGCTTTCGAGTGCAAGACAATCAAGATGTCGTTTGTGTAAGAAGAACGCAAGGCTGCTCTGTACAAAGTGCATGACTGCACTTCACCTGCACTGCGAGCAGAAGTATCACACTCGCATTTGAGACAGACAATTGTCAGTCTTTTGGAAGGAACTGTAGAGAATGCTTAGAATATGTTGAAGTGTTGGAATGTTATGCGACTTAGAATTAGACGCAGAATGAAACTGTTACGAAAGGCAATGATCATGCTTTATAATGTCTGAAAACTAGTTACTTCAACATCGATTTGCAGTTTTATTGATCTCTCAAAGCATCATGTGCTGTGCATAAAGTAAAACTATTGTAGCAATTTAAAAGTGCAACTTGAAATGGTTCGCTATGATAAATTTGCATGTTGTTCCCAAATGGGAACATAGTACCATATGTGCCCATTGTTCCCAAATGGGAACAACACGCCATCTAGCGGCTTATCACTGAATCACAAAAATAAAAGTTCTAAGGACCTTACTTTTGCACCATTTGTTATATCCCAAAGTATCATAATGATTGGCAGTCGGGGAAAAGCTTGGGCTCTAAAGGGTTAATATTACGCTTCGCTAGAGCAGCAGATGACGATCTGGGATTTAACGCGACTTGTGAATAAGTAAATGTGATTGGCATCCTTTTAAAGGTGTGTAGCTTCCGTCGAGTATTTAAAAGAAGAACTTCACCTGTAAGCAACTAATGAAACTGGAAGAGTCACCGAAGGGAGCCCTCGCATGCACGTGGAACCGAACCAATGGAGTTCTTCTGAACACAGTTGCAGACTGTGATTCGAACTGTGGACGCTGAGCTGAAAGGCAATGATGTTGGGACACGGTAGCTGATTGGATGAAGCGCCGACCTTGTAACGAGGAGAGTACGGGTTCGATCCTCCTCCTCTAAGACAGTTACTGTGTAGGGACCTTGACCAAGTCCTTCACTGGCAATTGCACAGCGCCATCGATAAATATTTGGTCATTAGATAGTGGCGCTTAACAAATGCATAAAACTAATAAGTACTCTGGACTTGGACTAATTACCTACTTTGGCCCAGTTACCTACGTTGGCCTAATTACGTACGTCTGTCTAATTACCGACTCTGGCCTAAATACCTAAACTGACCTATTTACCTAGTTTGACCTAATTACTGACGTTGGCCTTGTTACCTGCGCTGCTAAGTCATTAAGAACAGACGGTGGAAATAGCAGCTCCCTTGTTGAAATGAAGTTTCTAATCTAAAAATGTTAGGCACATACTACAAACATACACACATGCAAATATACGCGCACATCAACAAACATATGCACACAAACACACAGGCAAACATAGGCACTTACCACAAAGGCACACATATAAACATAGGCACTTACCACAAAGGCACACATATATATACATCATGGTAATCCAAGTTGCATCGTTTAACTATCCAACCACAACTTTAACCTCAATCACAACGTTGATCATAATGACTATGTCACACGGAAGCGCGAAATTGAAATTGTCGTGTGATACGAATAATTGGAGCAGCTATTCGGCCGAATACGAATACGAATAGCGCACAAAATAGGTCTACCGACAACATAAAAATTTCAAATGCAAGCAAAAGTTTCAGTCAGTAAATTCAATACATAAACTAAAAGTAAACAGTTAACTACATGTAATTTTTGCATCCTTCTGCCAGTCTGTGTAAACTAGGCATAGAACTAATTTAACTAAACTTGGATATCTCACTTACTTAACGTTCACTCCACTCGCGATAGCAGCCGCATATGCAGAAACAGATGTCACGTGACCACTATTCGTATTCGGTCCGACCGCTACTATTCGGCCAAATACCGAATAGATATTTGGTCCACTATTCGGCCTCGAAGCGAATACGAAGCGAATATTCGGTACAGCATTTATTATTATTATTATTATTATTATTATTATTATTATTATTATTATTATTATTATTATTATTATTATTTATTTTTAATTTTTTTTTTATTATAAACAAATTTTATTATTTAAAATGATCCCTCAGACACTTTGAAACTGTCCTAGAAGAGTTAAGTTCCAGAGTTTAGCGGTCATCGTCCACGATTAACTGTGCAAATGTGCCTCGAAATTACGGACACATCGAGAAGGTGTCCGTAATTGTAAGTAATTGGCTTCGTTTGAAATGCGTATCTTCAAATGATTTCTTTCAGATTCTATTTTAAAGAAAGAACTGAAAAGAGGTGTCAGAGCGTGAAGTTTAAAATAATAATAATAATAATAATAATAATAATAATAATAATAATAATAATAATAATAATAATAATAATAATAATAATAATAATAATAATAATAAGTCTTGTATGGGACGTCACCGTAACTGACACTGTGGCGCCCTCTTACCTACATGCAACGTCCGCGACATCAGGAGCAGCAGCGGAACTAGCGGCCACGAGAAAGAACAACAAGTACAGCCAGATCCGCGTAGACCACTTTTTTGTCCCTCTGGCTTTCGAGACCTTAGGCCCTATCAATGACGACGGAATGGCCCTTATAAAAGACTTGGGGAGATACTTAGCTTTAACCACCGGAGACCCTAGGGAGACTTGTTATCTACTCCAGCGGTTGTCAATCACCATACAACGCTTCAATGCTGTTGCCTTCATAGGAACTTTCATGCGGCCAGAACTTGTCGAGTGATGTTTTGTTTGTTTTATAAACAAATGTACAATTGCAGTCGGGGATTTTATATAGCAGTAGTGTTAAGCGTTATAAAGGTGTCCAAAGGAACTATTGTTTCATGTAGCATTGTTTAGTGTTTAGCGACATTTCTGGATATAGATATCTGTTCCGTTTACGTCGACCTTACTGTTGAGAACAAATATTTCATCTAGCCATTCAACGCGACTATTGACGCTAAAACCCAGGATTACCATTTATTATATTATAATTTTCGAGGAAATTAAAGTACCTGTTACTTACTAATTTAGCGAATTGCAATATGAGATAAGGCCGGTAGCTAGCGGCGCTCTATTGGAGCGAAGTCAGTGGCGACCATATTGTTTATATACACAGGTACTGAGTTTTCACATTTACCCGCTGCTGTATACCCTAGTCAGGTGCTGTACTTTTTCAGTTACTTTGGGATTCTAATGCGGTTTTCTCTATGTCCGATGCTGTCAACAGTCACACCCCGTGATTCTAATGTTAGCACATGGTGGCCTTAGCAACCAATCCTTTCGTACATGGACCATGCTGCAAGTTAACAAACTATTAATAACGTAGTGACTATACAAATTTCCCAGTACCGAAATTTCAAGTATAGTTACCTAATTGGAACCGAATCGCGTTAAGAACAACTGAAACGTTTCTTTATAATAAAAAAATTAATTTCAACACAAAATTGGCTTCCGTGCAATATATCAACACAGGCGGATAACCACGCCGGAAGTTTATCAAAGGCGTACAAATATCGCCGACAATTAGCCCAACTGTTCTACCGAAGTACATACAAAAATGAATTAAAATAATTCTTTATAGTAATATCTCAGAGTGTGGCGATATCAGGTGTTTTAAAACATAAAATCAACTATCCATACAAAAAAATTTCATGCTTGTACGTGCTTTCCGAACAATGCAGACGATTATTAACGCTTAGCGTGGGAAGTATATGCAGCGATGCGGTTCTTTAGTGTCGTTGGTTAGCGATAAATACTGCACTCCGTGTGGTAGTATACGGCGAGTGATAAAGCGAGTTCCAGGTTTCGGGCAAGTTGCAAATATATTTACGGACGACAGGGCGTCCGAGAAAGGCTAATCAGTGCGATCCCGGGTAACAGCCGAATCGATCGCTTTCGTGTGAAGGATTGACTCCGCCGATCCGACAGGGCTGGGCCCACCCTGCTGTTAGATCGCGAAAAGGTCTGAATCCCGATTGTTGGTAGTTTACAGAATCGTGCTATATACCTGTTTAGTTTAAATGTGTATGCTGTTTGTAATATTGCTAATGTGCGATGTTTGATGTGACGTCAACGGCCGATGTTGCTAGGCTGTGTGGTCAAGCCGCCGTTGTGGAAAATGGCGGCTTAAATTCAGTTTGTCGGGCATTTTTACCTGCAACGCTCATGAAGAAGGTAGTGCTACCGCTTGTCTTAAGTGTGGCGCTTTCGAAATTTGGAGTTTACAGTTACGATTACGATTACGATTTCGATTACATTCAACGTCAACGACCTTTGAAACTGTTGTCTCCTTGTAAGATGACGACGTCAGTGGCCATAAGATACCGTTAAGCAATGAATTCCACTGAATAAGATAATTTTAAATTTAGACACCTTTATAACCGTTTTAATAAGAGGTATAAATAGATTAACTACGCCGAATACATTAGCTTCTGGAGAATTTTTCCTATAAGATAGCCAGCCCTCTCACGTTTAGTAACCAATCAGAAAGTGCTCAATTTATCGCGCCAAAGAATTCGCCAAGAAGAATTACATACCATAAATGATCTTATGCACCTGAAAACAATTGCAACCACAGGAATAAATGAATCACATGCGTCGCAAGTCCTAGGACTGCAGAAATGAGGAGGGTGACTCTAATCATAGTTGGTACAATATAGTGTCGTTAAACGGTAACTAACTAACTACTATAAAACAACCTTTTCTGGGTAAGCTGTATTATGCTATGCGAAAGCTGTTTTTGCTGATACTTTTGATAAGGTTGATGACACTAATGATGGTGATGATGATGATGATGATGATGATGATGATGATGATGATGATGATGATGATGATGATGATGATGATGATGATGATGATGATGATGATGATGATGATGATGATGATGGTGATGATGATGGTGATGATGATGATGATGATGATGGTGATGATGATGGTGATGGTGATGATGGTGATGATGATGATGATGATGATGATGGTGATGATGATGGTGATGATGATGATGATGATGATGGTGATGATGATGGTGATGATGATGATGATGATGATGATGATGATGATGATGATGATGATGATGATGATGATGATGATGATGATGATGATGATGGTGATGATGATGATGGTGATGATGATGATGATGATGGTGATGATGATGGTGATGGTGATGATGGTGATGATGATGATGATGATGATGGTGATGATGATGGTGATGATGATGATGATGATGATGGTGATGATGGTGATGATGATGATGATGATGATGATGATGATGATGGTGATGATGATGATGATGATGATGGTGATGATGATGGTGATGGTGATGTATGTGAGATTGGTACTATTTCATATATGATATGATTGTAGTGCTACATATTGCTATAAGATCTCATTGAACTGAGGAATAAGAAATGATCAATTAAACATTTCAATAATAGAATGGGAATATAATGTCATAATTATAATCATATGTGCTGTGCATTTATGTCTGAAGTTGTTTAAATATTTATAGCGAGTGACAATAGTTGCGAAGTACTGTTTGGTTTGCGTCGGAACATTTTATAGCTATGTGTATTATAAATAACATTAGATATGTTGCTTTGGGTGATGTGACATTACTGACATTGTAAGCTTATGTTTGACACCTTTACATGGTGTTATACGGACACTATAAGTTTATCGTTTTCTAGAAATTGTATTTGTGAATTGTCGTCAACGGCCATTGTTGCCAAAGGACGACGTTAAACTTTGGAATAATAATAATAGATTCTATCAACTCTGTTACCCTGTGTATGTTAAAGTCGACGTCGCTCAACTGTAAATAATACAGCATTAAATTCACGACTGCAGTTAGACACCTTTTAAAACATGTGACTTTCCCAGCTAGGCCTACACATTATCTACCAATCGCGTTCAAAATTAACTCCGCCACTGCTCGCACTCTGGCAGTGCCAGTCCTATGCCTGGATGAAGAAGGAGGGCGACGCTATTCAGCTTTGTTATGACACATTGTCATTGAACCAACCAATCGCAAGATAGCATGAGCATTTACACGGTCGTTCACAGCTCATTGTCAGCTGAAAGATAAGCTCGTCGTCAAGTGAACGGACAACGTCTTTGAGTGGAAATGTTTTTGCAAGATTTGAAAGTATAAACAATTAAGTCTACGCTGGACAGATAATAGAAATGAGGACAGAACATCACTTGTACTAACATTAAGAGGGGCGAAATACATGACCGAGAATCACTTATTCGTACCTATCGCTGCCTAACTGCTGGCGTCAGGAACTGATGATAATGATAAAATCCACGATTGCAGTTCCACACCTTTAAAACGTCGCCATATTCAACAATCGCATTCAATCGCTGCATCCTATGACAATAGGCAACGTAGGGTAAGGTCGACTTCAACGGAGCTGACATTCACAAGATGTCGCTAAGCGCTATAGAATGGTAAATAAAAATCAACGATTCCAGTTAGACACCTTTAAAAAAACTGTTATTCTCAGCTACGTAATCGTCAATCAGACCTTGCCTTTTGAAAGCGGTAGGAAGTGTAACGGGACTTCTACGTAACTACATCCACAAGATGTTGCTAAACACTACAATTACCACATAAGATTTTTAAAAAACCTCTTTAAAACTCCGTCATTCTCAGATGTACATTTACCCAGGGACGTAGCTAAAAAGTGTGGGGGGGGGTACCAATATCTTCTACACTTTCGCTTTTTGCATAGAGACCATTGTGGACACATTACACGGCCAGTAACTTTATGAAACGCTGATGAGCTTACCTCCATAACGGGAATTTTATGGTCATCTACTCGTTTTCATTTTAGTACAAATTTATCCATTTCCCTATCGGGAAATTCTGAAAACGACGTTTATAAGCCAAATTGAACGACGTCTTAAATCCTTATATTCGATTGAATGAATGAATGAATTATGTAACGGAGGAAGCTCTCATAAGCTAGCCGGATCAGATATGTTTTACCAAGGACAGTTATTGATTCTGAGACACGCCTATGCCCCGTTGAAACGCTGCCATTCTCAGCTAAATATTTACCAATCGTTTATTCAGTCTAGTCACCGTGGGGTTTCCATCAACTACCCTGGCTTTCGCAAGATGTCGTTAATACAAGTACATTAAAACATGAAATCCTTAGCACCAGTTTAGACACCTTTTAAACGCTTTCATTCAGAGCTATAGATATACCTCAATCGCGTTTAATCTCCAGATCAATCCACCATACTCTTGGCTGCTACGGGTGAAAGTTAAGGTCGCCGTCAACTGAAGGGACATCGAGAAGATGTTGTTTAACACAAAGTAAGTCTTCATTTGAAGTGCGGTAACTGCAAACAATTTCTTCAGGATTCTATTCAAAGAAAGAACTATAAAGAAGTGTCACGGCATCAAGTTTGGAATAATAATAATAATGATGATGATGATGATGATGATGATGATGATGATGATGATGATGATGATGATGATGATGATGATGATGATGATGATGATTAATAATAATAATAATAATAATAATAATAATAATAATAATAATAATAATAATAATAATAATAATAATAATAATAATAATAATAATAATAATAATAATAATAATAATAATAATAATAATAATAATAATAATAAGTTAATGAAAATGCTCGGAAAAGATAATAAATGATAGGGAGCAATCCGTTGTTATTGTTAGTGATGTCATTGTCATTATTATTAAAATTATTAATATTGTCATTATTATCATTATTATCGTTGCCATTATTATCACTATCATTACTATCCATCCATTTATCCATCCATCCAACCGTCCTCCGTCCATTCACGCACTCATCCACCCATTAATCCATCCATCCACCAATTAATCCATCCATCCATCCAAAACCCACCAACCCAACTCCACTGTCTGGTTCAGAATAGTTCTGTATGACACTGTATAGAACAAAATGGACATTATTTACATTCTTCCCGCATGTTGTGTTCATTACTTATCAAAATTCGGCAACCCTCCACCTAACATCGAAGTTAAAAGTGGCAAGGTGTCGCCATGAACTTCAATACGCAGTTGTGTTGCAATGCATTGCATATAGAAGTTCATCATTAAATCCACGACTGAAGTTAGACACCTTTAAAACAGAGACATTCTTAACTACATATTCACCAGTCGAGTAAAATCACTAGATTGGCTCTCGGGGTTGCACATCAAGCTAAGGTCGTCTTCAATATAACTGACATCCACTGGATGTCGCTAAACATTGAAATGACTACATAACACCCAACAGTCCATTTATACACTCTCTTTAAAACGCCGTCATTCTCTGATAGATATTTACCCAGGGGCGTAGCTAAAATTGCGGGGTACCAATTTCTTATCCACTTTTACTTTTCGCATGGAGACCATTTTGGACACATTACAGTGCCAGTAACTTATTATGAAACGCTGATGAGCTTACCTCTATAACGGCAATTTTATCGTCTATAATGTCATCTACTCATTTTCGCTTTAGAGCAAGTTTATCCATTTCCCTGTCAGCAAAATTGGAATACGACGTGAAAAAGTCAAAATCAACGACGTCTTAAATGCTTATAATTATTACATAACGAAGGGAGCTTTCTTCAGGTAGCAGGCTCCGAAATGTTTAACCAAGGGCAATTGTTGATCCTGAGCTTGTGAGGGGACTGAGGGGTGAGGATTGATATCAAGGCCGACAATATGAGCAATATGAGTGTGGGACCACATACTGATTTCTATCTGATGAAGGATATAGAAGCTCACGTTTTGACCTACACCTTCAGATCCCGATATAACTAAGATGACAATCATAAGGCGGAAAGTGAGGTTGTTGTCAGATCCTCTTAGAAGAGTGTAACCGTAGCCAAGATCTGTTGACCCTTCGACCTGCTAGCTGGTCACTACGGTCATTCTGTCGGTTGACCTCTGTGGCTGAAGGTCTGCTTGTCTGACTGCCTGTGACTCAGTTCGTCTGGTTCTCGGTTTACCTGTGTATCTAAATACTTTCGTACTTTTACGCTACATGTTCTTCACTCTGTCTATATACACGATGCAAGGCGGAGGCTGTACTCTTTGGAAAGGCACAGTAATAAAACATTGATTGACATTGTTTAAAAAATGGGGAGTGCGGTGCCCCAGTCTAAAAAGCGGGGTACAGTTATCCCTCGTACCCAACAAAAACGTCATTCTCAGCTTCATATTTAGACATCCTTTAATCGCCCAGATAACAATTCCGTCTTTGCACCGTATGGTTTCCGTCAACAACCCTGGCAGTCACAAGATGTCGTTAGTGCCACTTACATTAATACATGAAACCACTGCCCAACTTAGACACCTTTTAAACGCTTTCAGTCCAAGCTATAGATAAACTTCAATCTCACGTAATGGCTGGATGCCTCCCCTTGATGGAAGGTATGGTCGTCGTCAACTGAACGGATATTTTTCGAGAAGATGTTGTTAAACTCAAAATTAGGCTTCGTTTGAATTAAGTTATCTTCAACTGATTTCTTTAATTAAGAAAGAACTGTGATGAAGTGTCAAGGCGCGAAGCTTGTAATACCACCACCACCACCACCACCACCACCACCACCACCACCACCACCACCACCACCACCACCACCACCACCACCACCACCACCACCACCACCACCACCACCACCACCACCACCACCACCACCACCACCACCACCACCACCACCACCACCACCACCACCACCACCACCACCACCACCACCACCACCACCACAGCAAGATGTCGCTAAACAATAATGCTGCATTAAATCATGAACTAATATACACAGTTGCATCGTATTGTGTTGTATTCTAGATAGAACTTCATGATTAAATCCACGACTGTAGTTAGACACCTTTAAAATGCTGCATTCTCAGTTACATATGCTCCTGTCACGCTAATAGCGACAATGACATAGTTTTTCCAGAGGAATTGATGAATGACTCGTTGTTCAGAGGCCACGGCTCGAGGTTCATGGAAGCCATCGACCTCGTTTACCTCAACCTCGACGCACTTAACATGGAACCCATCCAGTTGGGCCGCCATCATGGGAGGATCCACAACTTCCGTTTCGACTATCTCGACGTCTTTAGTTTCATCATCTGGTTGATTGCAATTGTTGACCTGCAGGTAGCGAAACTAGATTCAGAATCGTCTACTGAGTCATCATTAACATCCATAATCTCTACATAATGACGCGATATACTTCGACTCGTCGACCTTGCTTAGCTTTTCTTTTCAAGCTTATTTATTGTAAGTTTGTCGACATTGCTGATACACATCAACCTTACTGTTCTTCGGTCAGTTTTAAACTAATGCTGATCTTCAGGAACTCGAATGAATTGCCACCTACCTACTAAAGGTCAAGAGAAGTCCATAAAGCTATACATAAATTAGTTTGGCGTATACCACAAATTACGTTAAATGCAGTGCTCCGAAGCCTTCAAATCACGAACATTTCTGGGCGCTTGGGGCACCTCAATGACTTATCCAAAAAATTCAAAAATTTACATGTTAAAAGTATAAAAGGCACCTATCGGCAACTATTAGAATATCGTGGAATGTATGGAGCAATATTTGGTGTCTAGCGACACCTAGTGGATGTCATTTACGTCGATGTCTACCAATAAGATAATCTTAGAAAATTTTGCGACCGATGGATGGATCCAGAGTTTAACAGCAAAGGGCGTTGACGTCGGCAGGAATTGTTTTGAATAGTTCTCATGGTTCCGGTGGTTGAACGCGACTGGTGAATATGTAGCCGAGAAGGATTGCGCTTAAACATGTTTAAGTGTTGTCGACTAGTCGTGGATATTTATGTAGCATTTCCTGTTTAACCCTATGACGCACACCTGGGGTCTACTGGACCCCAGCGATGGCAGTTTCTTGATAACTACGTCGATACAAATAGTAAAAATCTGATATATTTCTAATTCCTCAGATATTCATCCCCCTACATTTGTGGATAACTTTGAAGAGATTTATGTTTTTGGTTAAATAGTAAAAAAAATCAAATAGACACCGCGGGCATATTTAGCATACCTGGGATCCAACAGACCCCACGCTGTAACATTGATAGTCTCATGACGCATTGACTATTGCATAATCCCGGTTACATCAATAATGGAAAGACTTGTACTTCCATGGTACAAAACTGGAAGAAACATAACGATAGACAACTCGGCTTTGACCAGCATTCAAAATTTCAGGCAGCACCTCAAGCCCAGTAAAAGCGCTGTTTAATCTGTCTGCGTACGTTTGAATAACTGATCATTGCTCGTCACAATAAAAATTTTCTTACAGTGAATATAACATCATACCATGATCCAAACATGTTGCATAACTGCATGCACTCGCTCCCACGTAAACTAGGATAATTCAATTCTATGTTCTATTAAAATTGTAGGACTGGGGGCCGTGTTCTCGATGGGGTCCATTAGACCCCAGGTGTGCTAAATGTGTTGGATCGGAAGGTGTGCGTCATAGGGTTAAAAGGTTGGCCTACCTCAATTCAATTCAAACAATTTATTTTCAAGAAAACTGATCGAAAGAAGGAATAAAGTATGAAAAACGATGTCAAACTTTGAGCAAAGCGGATACAAAATGACTGTCCAAACGAACACAGGGTCCCGCTAAATTAGGACATCCCGAGTGACACGTAGACTAATGGAGAGAGCGATTGACCCAAAAAAAACAGCAACAAAATACAATATCAGTCGTGCACAGAATAATCGAAGCCAATGACGTAATTAACGACGTTGATCGTATTACCTACGTTGCTTATAGTAGTGGATAATAGCCAGGTGACGACACAATTACGGGAAACCCATAGCCAGGTGACGACACAATTACGGGAAACCCATAGCCAGGTGACGACACAATTACGGGAAACCCATAGCCAGGTGACGACACAATTACGGGAAACCCATAGCCAGGTGACGACACAATTACGGGAAACCCATAGCCAGGTGACGACACAATTACGGGAAACCCATAGCCAGGTGACGACACAATTACGGGAAACCCATAGCCAGGTGACGACACAATTACGGGAAACCCATAGCCAGGTGACAGCCCATTTATGCGAAACCCATAGCCGGGTGACAGCCCAGTCTTATCAATTATAATTATGAATTATGAATTATGAATGGTGAAAGACTTCATTTTCAGCACGCACACACACACACACACACACACACACACACACACACACACACACACACACACACAAACAAACAAACATCAATGCAAACACACTCACACACACATACAAACACGTTTTGAACCTTACTCAGTCGAAATCTGTTATCAGAGATGGTCTCTGCACTTTAGACACATCTTGTTTTGGTCAGAAGCACACCAAGGCATGCACGTTTAAACTATACCATATCAGCCAGAGCATTCAGCATTGAACTCTGCATTGTATATAAAACGCCCACCATGGCACTTTCAACTCAGACCACACACCAACTGCAATATATTGTTTAAAATATCTGTACAGAGGGTCCAAAGCCTCAAATAAATACTTGCCCTGTGCTATCAGACATACAACCCTTCACAGGGTGTTCTCAGAAATTTAATCGTCTTCAACATGTAGTTATTCTGTATCCAAGATTGGCCAGTCCCACACAGTTAATCCTTGGAATGAAAATATATACAAGTCTTAACAGCGCATCTCAGTGGGTGCACCATTAACTTAACCATTGGCCATTTTCAATTACACATACAAAGTCTAAGTCCAGTTCTGTTTCTAGAAGATGTCTATAATCCCAGGTCAAATATCCAAAAGTCTAAAATAAGCAATTGTCTGAACCCGTATAAAACTCAAGCATTTATCGCAACATAAGACAGTCGCATACGGACCTTCCAACGTTGGTCATGGATCTTCAACAACCGTTGAGTATGTATAGGTCTAATTTAGTTTCATATAATAAAGTAATTAATTTTTAGTGTTCTCTTATAACATGCTCATCATTGTCGCACAACATTATTTTTAAAGTTTAATTAGAATGTACAGTAGAACTTGAAACTTTTCACAACCTATGATTATTTAGATCTATGTATGCATATTTGTATATAGTGAGCTCACAGGTCATAAAGTATACGTTAAGACAATCTGAGCAATGCAATTACAATAAGTGGTATATTATAATATAGATTGTAAATATTTTAATTACAACGGCATATGAAGCGCTTATTCTTAAGTTGTTGAAAATATAGGAATCAAAACTTTGTTATTTTCAGCATCAGAATGGTGCATTGATGGCGCATGGGACGATATTAGCGATGGAGAATTACTCACTCACGTGGAGAAATGGGAAGCGGACCAGCAAGCGTTCACAGGGAACGATGAATCCAATCCAATTATCCAGAATCTCGACAGCTGGGACGTCACAGATTTGTGGGGTGACATGGAAGATTCTCAACTAATGGCGCTTGTGGAAGAAATGGAAAAGCGAGAAGAACGAGGAAAAAAACCGAGTTAGTTTACAAAATTTGTATTTATGTTGTTGTTGAGAAATTATGATATATGATTTCAGTTCTGAACTGTTTATCAGTGTTAGGAATTCGTGTTAAAAGTTTTATATGTTTTTGTTTAGTGAAGCGAAAACTGGATGAAACCGATCCAACCATGTCAACTTCTACAGAAAATCTATCGAAAAAGCAAAGTATGTATAAGTTATAATTGATTTAAATTGTACCATCATAATGAATAGCCGGAAACGATTACATTTGCAGGTTTCTTCGAGGTGCTCGATAGTGTAGTGGATAGAGCGCTGGACTCTCAAGCGATAGGACGCAGGTTCAAATCCCACTCAGTGCAGAAATTTGATTCGACATTTCTACTCCAACTGACAACTCAGCTATAATAACTACACTGTCGGTGGAAAGATGAGATGTCGAGGGGAGGACTGGTCACTCGTCCTCATATGGTATGACCAAGAAAATGAAGTTGCTAACACTTCAGGGCCATAGATGTCTCAGACGGACTGCTCTACTTTTCCTTTATACAATTGACTCAAACCTAGTATCATTTTTTTTTCTTTCTCAGTCGTTGGAGATGGTCATAGCTACTGTCGATCCTGTGGATCATACAAGCCTGTGAATTTGACGAGCGATGGCCTATGCGCAACATGTGCCGGGCGTAAGCGATGTTCGATATGCGCCTCCCACAGATCGAATCGTTTCTTCCGCGATGGTGAAGATTCTTGCACCATCTGCAATCGTCACAGTTCGTCGTCCAACGTTCGCGTTTCAGTGCAGAATACTTTTGTGGAGGAACTTCTACAATCCGAGTCGAACGCAACAGATGTTGAACTACAAATTCGAAGTCATGAAGACAACATCGCGCAGAGTCTGAATCAAGGATTGTCACACCAAGGGTATGTTAACGTTATTTACTACAATAAGTAATAAATTCTGAAACATAAAATGTACGTGATTTTCTATAACGATTGTATATGACTTCGACACTGCTCATTTCTTTCAATGAAATTGATCATGTGAGATCCTTCACCAACACGGTCCATTTGAATCGATGCCACACAATTAAAGATCCTCATTTCTGTTCATGTCAGCTCGAAATTTTTAAATCTCTGGAATAAGTCACCTTTTGCAAAGCGAACCGCAGGTTGCATGCTCTCTAACAGAGAGGCGCATGAGACGCGAAGCCAACGCTCTTACATATGTAGCTAAATGTGGCAGTTCTAGGGTCTTATAGTAACTACATAGCACACTGATATTCGCAACAAAGTAAACAATATGTTTAAGCGACCAGCTAATATGTGTAATATGATTGTTGTTAATGACAAGTCAATAGTTTGTTGCTTATTAGCTAAATTTGAAATGTAAATCAATGCGTGAAAGCTTATATGAACTTATTTGATAATTCTCAGGACAATCATTTTATAATACTTCTTTTACAAAATTATATATCGATTTAAATGTTCTCTTTGTACTAAATCAACTCTATTTATTTTTCATTGTAGACCCTTGAAATGGTACATCGCAGCAGACGTAAGGTTTCAACGCGAAAATCCGGACGGTGACGCTAAGACAACTGGTTACTTCAAGTCGACCCCTGCAATCCTTTTAACTCCTGAACAAACGTCTGCACAACTCGTTGAGGCCATTGAACGAATTGAATCTCTGTCACAGCTTTTCTCATCTGAAGGTTCAGGTTGGAAAATCGATGGAGTTGATAACATTAAATTGTGTATGGCTGCATATGATCCAATTGGGGGCTCTTCCTTTCTACCAACACCAGCTTGGATAGCCAAGAAGAGAGCCACTGTAAATATTAAGAATGATGATGCTTACTGCTTTTTGTACAGCTGTCTAGCAGTTTCACACTATCAGAAGGTTAATCCCGATCGTGTTAGTCTTTACAAGTGTCATTTGGATGAGTTAAACGTAGACGGACTCAACTTTCCACTAGATATTGGTCAAATTCCAACATTTGAATCGAACAACCCAGATTTTGCAGTTAATGTTATTTATCCAAATTCTGAGGATAAAACCTTTGTGCCATTATACGCCTCTCCGTACAGAAACCGGAAACATGTTGTTAATTTGTTGCTTTTGAGCGATGAAGAGAAACGCCACTACATTGTGATTCGCAATCTGTCTGCACTTTTAGCTAGTCGAAATTCTAATATGCAGAAATTATTTCCATGCGCATACTGTCTGCATTGTTTCAAATTTGAACACACCTACAAGGCTCACGTTCTAGAATGTGGCAAACATGAGCCTCAAAATGTGAAATATCCGACAGCTTCCAATAATGTTTTAGGTTTTAGCAACATTGCTCATCAGATGTCTGTCCCGTTTACGATATATTCTGATTTTGAATGTTTTTTGGAAAAGACAAATTCAAACGATGGAACTTCCACCAGATTTCATGACACACATATGCCAAGCGGTTTTTGCTGCTTAACAGTGTCATCTTTCGAACAATATAACACAGAACAGCCGTTTGTCTATAGCGGTGAAAATGTCATGGACAAATTTTTTTCTCACATAAAAAGTGAGCAGACCAGAATTAATGAAATTCTTTCCCAAAATGTCAAAATGACTCCATTGAACAAATTGCAGTTGGATGTTTATAACACATGTCAAAATTGTCCATCGTGTGAGGTCAAGTTGGAACCCAAGAATAAAGTGAGACATCACTGTCACATAACAGGCAACTTCTTGTCAGCCCTGTGCTCAAATTGTAATTTGCAGATGAAATTTAAGAAGCCGACAAAGATGAATTGTAAAAAGGTTGCAAATTATGTGATACCAGTCGTGTTTCATAATCTAAAGGGCTATGATTCCCACCTGATTCTAAAACATCTGACAAGATTTTTTGCTCCACAAGATGTGAAAGTCATTGCAACAAATATGGAAAAGTACTTGGCTTTTGAAATTAACGGTTTAAGATTTGTCGATTCTCTTCAATTTCTTAACTGTAGTCTTGACACTTTGGTGACAAATTTGATGAAAGATGGTCAATCAAATTTTAAACATATGCGTCGACTTTACGACAATGATGAGCAATTTAAGTTGGTTCTTAGGAAGGGAATTTTTCCTTATGAATTTTTTGATAATGTTAACAAAATGGCTGAAACCTGTTTGCCATCTCAAGAAGACTTTTACAGTCATCTCACAGAAGAGAGCGTTAGCGATGCTGACTATACACATGCCCAAACCGTTTGGTCAAAATTTAACATGCATACCTTGCAAGAGTATCATGACCTGTATTTGAAGACAGATGTTATACTACTTGCTGACGTTTTTGAAGAGTTTCGAACAATGTCAATGAATTACTACAAGTTAGACCCCCTCCACTATTTCTCATCTCCAGGACTGAGTTTTGACGCATGTCTGAAAATGACTAAAGTCTCCCTGGATCTTATAACGGATCCTGATCAGTATCTATTCATTGAGAAGGGAATGCGGGGTGGTGTATCCATGATTTGCAATCGATATGCCAAGGCTAACAACCCTTATCTTGAACATGAATACGATGAAAATGTCGAAAAGAGTTACATTATGTATCTCGACTGCAATAACTTGTATGGATATGCAATGAGCGAACCTTTACCCACTGGGAAGTTCAGGTTTCTTGACCCTGACGAAATTGAAGAATTTGACTTGGAATCTAAATCTGCTGAAGATGCAACAGGTTTTATTCTAGAAGTAGACCTTGAATACCCATCTGATTTGCATGCAAAACATAATGATTATCCGCTGGCACCTGAAAGGCTTGCTATCTCGACCAACATGCTGTCTCCATATGCACACGAGTTAGCCACAAAGCTTGGAACCAATCTTAACAGTAAACATGAGAAATTAGTGCCAAATTTACAGAACAAGACCAACTATGTTGTGCATTATAGAAATTTGAAGTTCTATCTGAAAATGGGTATGAGACTTGTGAAAATTCATAAAATTTTGGAATTTGAGCAATCCAAATGGTTGAAAACTTACATTGATTTTAATACGGCCAAGCGACAGGTTGCTACGTCATCCTTTGAGAAGGACCTTTTTAAGTTGATGAATAATTCAGTCTATGGCAAGACGCTTGAGGACAAGCGTTCTCATTTAGACGTTCGCATAGTTACAAACGCCCGAAGAGCAAAGCGTTTTATAGCCCGTCCAACGTTTAACTCGTTTAACATCATTAACGAAGATGTAACGGTTATCAAATTAACCAAGTCTAGCGTTTTTCTCAACAAACCTGTTTATGTTGGCATGTCAATTTTGGACATTTCTAAACTGCAAATGTATGACTTTCACTATGAGCATATTTTAAAGGAGTATGGTGAAAGAGCGAAATTGTTGTTTACCGATACGGATAGTCTGTGCTACCACATTCGTACAGATGATGTATATTCTGACATGCAAAATCACATGAATTATTACGATACATCCGATTATCCAGCTGACCATTTTCTGTACAGTCGTGATAATGCCAAAGTCATAGGGAAGTTTAAAGATGAATGTATTTCCAAAGCAGTTTTGGAGTTTGTAGGACTCCGGTCCAAAATGTATAGTTTGTTGTTGCCTGGAAACAAGGAAAAGAAAACGGCTAAGGGTGTTAAAAAGTCGTATGTAACGAAAAAAATTCGTCACACTGATTACAAGAACTGTATTTTTGATGAGCAGCCTACCTCCTCGAGGTTCTTTGTCATTCGAAGTAGCAAACATGAACTGCATACAACAGAAATTTGCAAATCTGCGCTTTCTCCATTCGATGATAAGCGTTATCTGCTAAACAGTATTGATTCCTTAGCTTATGGTCACGTTGATATTCCTACTGTTGTTGTTGTCTAAGACTTATTATATTGTTCATTGATCGTAAATTGCATATAATCTTTATATATAACTCTATCGAATGTGTTATTCTTGTGTTTTCATCTGTCTATATAAAGATACTTCAAACTTCAGTTTGTCATTCTTTAAAATGGATCCTACTTGGCAACATCCATTTTCAGCTATTGTAAGTGGACCTTCGGGGTGTGGCAAAACCCAATTTACATTGAGATTTATAGATCACTTACAACACATGGTAAAGCCAACAGTTGACAAAGTAATATGGTGTTATGGGATATACCAAGACATTTTTGATAAATACACCCAAATCCAGTTTCATGAAGGACTTCCAGACTTAAACATTTTTGACGGAAAAGAACGAACGCTTTTAATTCTAGACGATTTGATGAGTGAAACGGATGAGAGAGTCACTAAAATTTTCACAAAGATTAGTCATCACAGAAATGTTTCAGTATTATATCTCACACAAAATCTGTTTTACAAAAGCAAACATACCAGAACAATCAGTCTGAATGCTCACTATTTGGTTCTGTTCAAAAATGTAAGAGACTCTACACAGATTGCAAATTTAGCTAGACAGATGTTTCCTGGTTATTCAAATTTTATGCTTGAAGCATTCAGAGATGCCACAATGACACCATTTGGTTACCTCTTGGTCGATCTTAGACCAGATACTGATGAAAGATGTAGAATAAGAACAAGTATATTTCCAGGCGAGACACATTTTGTATATGTTAGAAAATAAATATATACAGTTGCACACAACCTGTTACCATCATTCATTTAAAATGACTTCCAGAATAAAGAAGTATCTTGCGCAACTAAGGTTGCTTAAAGATGCGTCAGTCGAAGTTCGGAAAAAGATTTTGAAGAATTGTAGCAAGGATCTTTTGTGTGGCATATGCGAGTGCACTCTCAATCTTTTAAAAGGCTTCATCCCCTTAACTAAACCTCAGAAGAGCAAACTCGCTCGACATAAAAAGAAGCTAAGAAAATTGGCGTCTAAGAAAACGTTGATTAAGGTTAAGAAGCGCATCGTTCAATCTGGTGGATTCCTCGCTGCGCTGCTACCTCCAGTGCTCGCATTTCTAGGTTCGTTTTTAAATCCTAGCAAATAACATGGAACACGCAAAGAAAATGGTTTTAGTTGAACCGAGACAGATTGAGAAATGGAAGGAAACCATGTTGGATAAAACTCTGTCGAGATTGGATGGAGAAATCTATGACATACTACATAGAAATGTTGCCGACGATGAAAAGGCTAAACTTTATTCAAATAGTTTAAGTCGTTATTTAAATATTGACAAACCTAATGTTATAACAAAGTTTACTTTAAACGATGTAACTACTAATGCTGATAAAGTTGTGACCACAAGCGACTCGAAAACTAGTTCTCTAGAGACTGACGTGTTAAACACCGTTCCAGCGAAATGGAAATCGCATGCATCGCGACTTTTGACTCATATGAAAAACAATTCTGATATCGATTGGACTGAAAAGGGAGAACTCGTTTTGAAGGATACAACGATTCCTCAAACACATGCTGTGGATTTGATCAACGACCTGCTTAGGAAAAGAAGTACGATTCCAAATCCAGCCGGCTGGAAGCAGCTCGCCGACGCTTTGAAGGAATGTAATATTCCTCACGAATTAATCGGTAACGAGGACAGATGGAAATATATTAACGCACCATCTGATGAAAGTCCAACAGTTACTCCAAAGCCCAGTCGTAGAAGGTCACGAGCAAAATTTCGTTGGGAAAAGTACTGATGGATTCGTATTTTGATCCAAAACATGCTGGAAGTTTTGGCGGTGTGAAGACGTTTCAAAGACACGTAAAAGGACAAGTTAAAACTAAAGATGTTAGAACTTGGTTACAAAAACAAGATGCATACACTCTGCATAAACCTGTTAGATTAACATTTAGGCGTAGAAAAACATTCACTGTGTGTACTGACGATCTGTGGCAGGCCGACCTCGCAGATGTCTCTGCATTGTCAAAGTATAATGATAAGAATAAATATCTTTTAACTTGTATAGATGTTTTTTCTAAATATGCTTGGGTTGTTGTGCTTAAATCAAAAACTGGATCTGCCTTGACCGAGGCTTTTTCAACGTTATTGGTCGATAGGCATCCAGCGCATTTACAAACCGATAAAGGTACAGAATTTCTTAACAAAAGCTTTCAAGCGTTGCTGCGCACAAATGCTATAGCTTTTTACACCACCGAAAACACTGATACAAAGGCTTCTGTCGTTGAAAGGTTTAATCGCACGCTTAAAACAAAGATGTGGAAGTATTTTACATACAAAAACACATATCGTTATACAGATGTCTTACAAGATTTGGTACATTCCTATAATAACACATATCACAGAAGTATAGGCATGACACCGAGCGAAGTGACAAAAGAAAATGAATCCCTTATTAGACAACGCTTGTATGGTGAAAAGAAAAGACCAGCAAAGTGGAAATATAGCGTGGGTGACAAGGTGCGAATAAGCAAAGCTCGAATTGCTTTCAAAAAGGGATATTTACCTTCTTGGACCGATGAAATTTTCACAATAGTTGCTCGAATACCCTCAGACCCAATAACATATGAATTGTCAGATTTAAATGGAGAGAAGCTGAAAGGTAAATTCTACGAAGAGGAATTGCAGCAGATTTTGAAAGACGACGATGTTTACAAAGTAGAAAAAGTATTAAAAAGTCGTAAACGTGGAGGGAAAACCGAATATTTTGTTAAATGGCGAGGCTATGATAAGAATTTTAATTCTTGGACAACCGATATATTCAAGTTGTAGTTGTCTGATTGTTCATTCAAAGAAAGTACTTTGGAGACCTTACACCGTTTGTTCTAACATGGCGCACTTTTACCTGACATTACCGAGTAATAGTTCTATGCACTACTATCCTAACAACACGCTTACACATTATACCACGCGGCTAGAAAATGATATATCGCTGTCCGGCGATTGGGAAGTTGGTTTGGTCGAAATACAATATCAGCATACATGGTTCAATTTAAATAAGCTTGATGGGCGAGTCATATACACACAGACTATAGAAAGAAATGGGGTCATATCTCATCCGCATGGTATGTTTGAATTGCCTCCGAGATATTACGACTCGCCGTCAGAGCTTGTAGAAACGTTAAACGAACATATAGAAGAGACGACTTTTAAACATGACAACATGAATTATACAGAGTTTAAGTATAACGATATCACGAACCGTGTCAGTGCGGTCATTTTTAAAGATGTAGTCATATACTTCTCGCCTCATATGCGCGCAATGCTTGGTATATCCGATAGACAGAGTCCGTTGACGAATCCGAAAACTACTCCATTACTCTGGGAAGCCGAGCATAGATGTGATCTAAACAGAGGGTTTTCTTCCATGTATGTATATTGTAACGTCTTGGAGCACATCCCCGTGGGTGATACAAAAGCTCCGTTACTTCGTATCGTTCATGTGTCGGGTAAAAACGGTGACAGCATAAATACGATATATGAAAAACCTCTCTACGTCCCACTGCAAAGGAAAAACTTTGACTCTATAGAAATAGATATAAGGACGGATACTGGCAAATCCATACCATTCGAATACGGGAAGGTGATGGTTACACTTCATTTTAGACTTTGTAAAATTCCATATCTTTTACAATGAAAAGACAGTTTTGCTGCGATGCGAGTCGACTCGCGTACGAAGATTATTATTTGCAACAGAGTGGTAATGGTATGCCCATATTCCAAGGCGCGCGCATGCAGCGTGGTCATGGAATAGGAAGTTTTCTGAGTGGGCTTTTCAGAAGCGCTTGGCCATTGATTCAAACTGGAGCTAAATCGTTTGGAAAACACTTTTTGAGAACCGGGTTGCAGATTGCCAACGACGTTGTGGAGGGTCAACAATTTAAAGAATCTAGCAGAAGACGTATTCCAGAAGGTATAAAAGCTTTTACCTCGTCCAGCGATTTCAATGCTCAAAGTGGCAGTGGAAGGAAGAGGTTGAAAAAGCCGATAAAGAGACTTACTAAAAGAGTGGAAGTGGAGCACGATATCTTTGGCAAAGTTTAAGTATGGCATTCGTTCATCCACAATCTTGTGAATACACAAAGAGCGAATTGGATCTGTTTATCGTACCACCAACACAGACGAGTATAGAGAGTGGTGCATACGTTGAATATAATCCGATAGCTACAATTTCACATGGAACTCCTATAGAATTTAGTATTACTGGCGCAGGTCAAGACTACCTCGACTTGTCAAACACTCAGTTATATGTTAGAGTCCAAATTACAAAAGCAAACAACGACCCAGTAACCGATGATAATGTTGGACCGATCAACTTATTTCTGCACAGTCTATTTTCGGAAGTTGACATCACCCTAAATGACACCCTAGTCACGCCTTCAAATAACACTTATGCTTATAGAAGTTATTTGGAAACTCTTCTAAGCTATGGTGATGCAGCTAAAACCTCGCAGCTTACATCAGCCTTGTACTACAAGGACAACGCAACTCATTTCGAAGATGCTAATCCACACGATGTCAATGCTGGAAATCTTGGATTTAAAAAACGTAGCACATTTACCGACGAAGGACGTGTTGTCGACATGATTGGGTCTATTCACAGCGATCTATTTTTCCAAGATCGAAATATTCCTAACGATATTAATATAAGAGTGCGACTGGTTAGAAATAAAGACGCATTCTGTCTCATGTCGTCGGTTCAAGGTGCTGCATATAAAGTTCGAATTTTAGAATGCAAGTTGTATGTGAGAAAAGTAAAGCTCAGCCCCTCGGTGTTTCTTGCACATGCTAAAGCACTTGAACAGGGAAACGTAAAATTTCCAATTAGACGAGGAATTTGTAAGACGTTTACCATACCGAGAGGTAATCTGGATGCAACTCAAGAAAGTCTTTTCTCTGGTCAATTACCGACTAGAATAGTTATAGGTTGTGTAGACAACGATGCATTTAACGGCAGCTATACAAAGAATCCGTTCAACTTTAAACATATGAACCTGTCGCAGTTAAAAGTATACTTGGACGGTCAGCAGCAATCTGTGAAACCTTTGGAAATAGATTTTGCCAACCATAAGTTTATCAATGCATACGCCTCATTATTTATGGGAACTGGAAAGTGGATGAGAGACGAAGGAAATCTAATATCCAGAGAGGACTTTCCTGGTGGATACGCACTTTATGCATTCGATTTGACTGCCGACTTAGCCGAGGGTGATCACTTTAACCTGATTAAGCAGGGTAACATTCGTCTGGATCTGAAATTTGCCCAAGCTCTTCCCAACACCATCAACGTTATAGCATTCGCAGAGTTTGAGAACATTTTGGAAATTGACCGGTCGAGAAACATCATTTTCGACTACAAGAACTGAAAATGAATGGCCGAAGAATTGAGTCGATACTAAAGAAAGATGCAAAGTGTGGACCGATGTTTCTTGGGGTGTTTGCGTGTGATCGTCTACCTACAACGTTAAAACAAAGTGGACCTCTGCTAATGGTCTGTAACACAGATCCTCACGACAAACCTGGAGAGCATTGGATAGCCTTATACATTGAAAATTCCTCCTATGGCGAATATTTTGACTCTTTTGGAAGACCTCCAGATATAGCCTTTAGCACATTTTTGAATCGTCATTGTGTAAACTGGATATTTAACGAGAGACATTTACAAAGTGCTATCAGTCGTTTTTGTGGACATTATTGCATATTTTACTGCTTATATAGATGTAGAAATAAAAATGTTAACGCTATTACTAATTTGCTAACGTCAGACACTGGACTAAATGATTATCTGGTTCATAACTATGTTTGTAAAAGTTATAAATAAAGAAGATGTGTTCAATTTAATAAACTTTATTCAATCATGTTCTACTTGTCTTTTTCTAATTATGTGTGTGTGTGTGTGTGTGTGTGTGTGTGTGTGTGTGTGTGTGTGTGTGTGCGTGCTGAAAATGAAGTCTTTCACCATTCATAATTCATAATTCATAATTATAATTGATAAGACTGGGCTGTCACCCGGCTATGGGTTTCGCATAAATGGGCTGTCACCTGGCTATGGGTTTCCCGTAATTGTGTCGTCACCTGGCTATGGGTTTCCCGTAATTGTGTCGTCACCTGGCTATGGGTTTCCCGTAATTGTGTCGTCACCTGGCTATGGGTTTCCCGTAATTGTGTCGTCACCTGGCTATGGGTTTCCCGTAATTGTGTCGTCACCTGGCTATTATCCACTACTGCTTATGTTGCCTAATAACCGACGATGGCCCTATTACCCACCCACGTTGGCCTAATTATTGACGCGGGCCTAATTACTAACGTCAACCTCATTACCTGCGTTGACATAATTATCTAAGTTGGCACAATTCCCAAATTTGGCCTCATTACCGACGATGGCCTTGTTACCGAAATTGACCTAAATACCGACGTTGAATAAGTTACCTGCGCTGCTAAAAGTCATTAAGAAGAGAAACTTGAAATAGAATCGCCCTAGCACTTCTTTTCAGTTCTTTCTTTAAACAGAATCCCAAACAAATCATTTGAAGATTCCACAGTTCAAACGAAGCCAATTACTTTGTGTTTATGTCTTGGAATAATCTGTCAATTTAGCGCGATTGAAGTATAAATATCTATAGCTTGGAAAGGAAGCGTTTAATTAAATTCGACTCCAGTTAAATTCGACTCCAGTTAAAACTTGTTATCGTCTGTTACTACTATCATGTAACCTTACTGCGTCCTTGTCAGTTTGAATTATTAAACGAAGATATTGCTAACTGAAACTACCTTACGTATGCCAACCTTACGTATGCCAAAAGAACTGTTCTAAATAATTTATGTCTACGTCAACGGCCTTTGTTGCCGCAAGGTGTTGTTAAACTGTAAAGCCATGCTACATAAAACCGGAGGTTACTGCTAAACACCTTATTAACGCCGTCATTATCAGCTACATATAAACCAGATGCGTTTAACCTACGGATACTCTTCGTCATCGTCACACTAGTACTAAAGTCGAACTGACATCAACAAGATGTCAATAAGCAATAAATACTAACACATAAATCAATGCCGATTTCATGTGGTGCCAGTCCGAATTCCGGTCTAAGGAGGAGGGCGACGCAAATAATCTTCATGGCACAGCTAAACTCCATCGATTCCCCCAAAAAACTAAACCTAATGCTACTAATGACTAAATAATCCGATAAAGAAACAGCGGCGTCAAAACGACGAACGAGTTACTCCTCCAGCGTCTTTCTATATTTCTTTTGGCCTGACTGATAAACCTTTAGAGTGGCTTCGCTCCTTTCTTTCAGAGCGCACAACCTGTTTCGCCTTTGGTTCCTCGAGGTCTGCCTCGATTCCTGCCCCCGTTGGTGTCCCCCAGGGCTCTCTTCTTGGGCCACTGCTATACATTATTCACACGGTAGGTATTGGGGCCTTGTTGACTTTCTGTGGGGTCTTTCACCAGCTATATGCTGATGATGTACAGGCCTATGTTCACTGTTCCCTCTGACCATGCAGTAACGGCTTTCAGACAGATGTGTCAGGCAATGGATGCCCTTTCTAACTGGTTAGCCTCTAATCGTCTTGTTCTTAATTCGTCTAAGACCCAGTTTATCTGGCTTGGCGGTCGTAGGCGTCTGGCTGGCGTTGATCCGCCCTTGGTGGCTGATACATTTCCGCATGTTACCTTCTTAGAATCGGTTCGAGACTTGGGAATTATTCTTGATAATGAACTTTGTTTCTCCCCTCATATAAATCAGCTTACTCGTAGCTGCTACTATCAGCTGCGCCAGCTGCGGGTTATCTCTCGGGTTATCTCTCGCTCCTTATCTCATGATGCTGCAGCTACCCTTATCCATGCCTTTGTCACCAGTCGACTTGACCATTGCTGCTTGATTCTGGTAGTCCTGCCACTTTCTCTGACTGCTCGTCTTGATCGGGTTCTTCGATCTGCTGCGCGTCTCATTGGTCACCTTCCTAAACGTGCCTCTGTCTCAGCCTATATGCATGACACACTACACTGGCTTCCCATCTCTCAACGCATCAACTATAGAATAGCTGGGTTGATCTGGCGATGCCTTCTTGGCTGTGCCCCGGTTTACTTGCGTGAGCTTTGTTGTCCTGCCGCCGAGTCCTTCGCTCTTCTTCTTCGGGTGAGCTCTTGGTTCCTCGTTCTACCACCGCAACTAGGCAGCGTCGTCCTTTCTCTGTGGTCGGCCCCTCCACCTAGAATCAACTCCCATTGCAGATACGCCTGTTGCCTAAGTTCGCTTTTCGCTTGTTTTTAATAAGTTACTTAAGTCCAGTTTATATTGCCGTGGTTGGGCTGGGAGCGCTTCTGAGTAGGTAACTTGAGGGGGCGCTATATTAAATTTTAAAATGAATGAATGAATGAATGAACTTACAGTTGCTGCCACATAAAATCCACGACTTAAATTAGACACCTTTTAAACGCTGACTTTCACACCTACATATTCACTAGTCGCGTTCAATCGCTTGGTGATACATGATAATGTAAATAAATGTGAAAATTAAAAAAAAGAACCTTTATGGTTAAAAAAATATAAAAAGAAAATGAAAAAAGAAAAGAACCGATATGGTCGAAAAAGAGCCTTTGGGCCAAATAGAAAATGAATATAAGCCAAATGGCTAAATGAATAATGATGCATATGTACATATAATACGTGTGTATATATAAACATGTAAATTAAAATATTAATCTATATATTAAAAAAGATGGACTGCTACCAGCTGTCAATCAACGGCATCTCAATAACCTGCCAAACAAGGAAACAAACGATGAGACAATCAAAAGAAAGAAAGAAAAAAGAAAGGAAGAAAACAGAAAGAAAGAAATTGATGAATGAAAGTTATACGAACATGAACTGAAATATATAAAAAAAACTGTAAAGACGTCAACGGCCTATATGACAAGAAGCGTAAGGTCGACGTAAACGGAACTGACATTCACAAATGTCGTTAAACACTTAATAATGCTACATGAAACCATAGTTCCATTTGGACACCCTTACAGCAGGAAACACTACCGCTACATAAAATCTCCGACTGCAGTTGGACACGTTTTAAAAGCAATCGTTCTCAGCTACATATTCATTAATCGCGTTCAATCGCCACAAACATGACAGCTGTTGAAAAATTATTTCTGTCGACTTCAATAGGCTTTGTTGTCATAAGATGTTGTTAAACTCTGGATCCATCCATCGATCGCCAAATTTTCTAAGA